>CM026393.1:69344100-69504428 GCA_014843695.1 Archivesica marissinica
ATGTGTGAGTACGAGGCTGTGTATGGGGAGGTCTGTATGTGTGAGTACGAGGCTGTGTATGGGGGAGGTCTGTATGTGTGAGTACGAGGCTGTGTATGGGGGATGTCTGTATGTGTGAGTATGAGGCTGTGTATGGGGAGGTCTGTATGTGTGAGTACCAGGCTGTGTATGGGGGAGGTCTGTATTTGTGAGTACAAGGCAGTGTACGGGGAGAGATAGGAGGGGGAAAAGTGAGAATGATTACAAATTAAACTGTTCAGTTGCTTAAGCAAATTTGATAAATACGTATAATGTTAAATGTATAATGTTTATGGAATATGCTTAAGAACAAAATAAAGATATTCATTACAACAAAAATGCAATTTGTTTGTGTACTCGAGACTATATTGGGCGAGTAGAGGTTCTGCTATGATCGTGGTACTCTAGTACCCTTCTATAACAGAGCTGCATGAAAAGATGAAGAAATGTATCCGTAGCCTAGTATATATGTAATTGTATGGTTCTATTGCAGGAACTCGGTGTTAAGACATCTATTGGTGTCATATTTTACATTATACACCCGATGGTAAGCACATATAATTATTATACTCGGTATCCAATTTTCGGCCACATGATCTTCATAGGAGTGTTTGTTTATTTTCCTCGTATCTCTTTTTTTATACTTTATTTATTTTACAACGATTGCGAAGCAAGTTCTACCAACTTATATTAATCACTCTCGTTGGCGCGGATGAAAGCGTAAATGTGGTCATTCGTGTGGGAGGAAACCGGAGTACCCGGGGAAAACCCACCTGTCCGATCTGGCGACCACCGTACCATCTCACATACTTCCTCGTATCTCTTAATTAGAGGAAAACACACAAACATGATTTGCATTCCGACGAAGGCCATGGGGCCGAAAATTCCATACCGAGTAGATTTTACATTCTGTCTATATTGAACTGTGGTATCCCCTTGGAGAGTGTGTGTTTTACGTTTATTTATCGTCGCTACCGGTTGCCCATATGAGCGACGCCTCCTGAAGAGATTAGTCATTTTAGATTTTTGGGGGATAATGCAATGGTACAGACAGAGACCCATTCCAGAGTCTCCTCTGGTTCTTTTACGTGCATGGTGTACAGCACTGACACGAGACCTCGGTTTATTGTCCCATCTGAAATACTGTTAATTGTATTAGGGTCAGACGGGGGATCGAACCTGCGACCCCTTGATTTATTGTCATTTCGTTCAAACCGCACCCAATCAAGCAATGAATTCAACAGAGTGAGCACTTTTCGTTAGCAAGAGTTGTGTCATCTGCATACAGTAAAACTACATACAATTTCATTATTAATCTTTACTCCAATAGTAAGAGTCAATTTATGTCCATTATATATATATGTGTCCTTTATTTGTTAGTTGACCAATAGCACGTGCATTTGCCCAATGAGAGACATCGGTCATTTACTGCCCCTGAATACTGCCTAAAAGTAGTTAGGTCATATTAAGTGTTGTCCTCTGTTTTTATCGCTGTTTCCTTTGCACAACATGCTAACAATTTTATTCCACTATCGCTTCTTTATGAGTATTAAATTACTATATCTCGACGTATATCCTACAGTATATGCAATGGGTAGTTATTTGTAAAGGAATGCTATCAGTTAATTAACACGATTTTGATAAAATCACAATTATCATACCGCAACATCTGGCTAGGGAACAACAGTAAAAACAAAGGATTCTAACTAAAAGGATCTATTCACATATTGGAATAAATCAGACTTTATCTGCCAAGGGAGGTAATAGAAAATTAGAGATGTCGCTCATTAAAACACTGAACAGTAGTTGTAAAAGATAACCGATTGATACAGTTACAGCTTTGCATAATAAAATGATTTAGACTAAGTTAAATATATATGTTTAGTTTTAATTTTTATGGGCGGGAGCTTCATTCTATTTCAGGGTGAAAAGGTGACATTGTACAAGGATTGTTCACAGGATGAGTATGTGTTTGCTACTATAGATTCCTTGCTCAACTACTACCACAGAGAGAATCTTCCATCAAAAAAATTCACCACAAAACTAGAGCGAGGCTATAACAGCACTGGTGCAGAAAATCAATAAAAGCGGGGCTATAACAGCATTGGTGCAGAAAATCAATAAAAGCGGGGCTATAACAGCATTGGTGCAGAAAATCAATAAAAGCGGGGCTATAACAGCACTGGTGCAGAAAATCAATAAAAGCGGGGCTATAACAGCATTGGTGCAGAAAATCAATAAAAGCGGGGCTATAACAGCACTGGTGCAGAAAATCAATAAAAGCGGGGCTATAACAGCACTGGTGCAGAAAATCAATAAAAGTTGTCGCTGTATAGCATATTTATTCAAAAACACTACATGTTCCGGTCACTCGCTTATTGTGTACGTGTACACATGACTTTACAATCAAGTAAATTATTCATTGTCATAATATATCAGATTTTAATCACGCTATTAGATGATTTATGACATATGGCCGGCTATATCCAACTATAGCCGATACAATCATCGCTACTATAGTATCAATATAATTTATTGTGCAATTGACCAGTCACCAAATGTCGTATCATTCCGTCCCAAAATGCATGTGACCCAGAAACGAGAAACCTTCGCCAAACAAATTCAAGATGGCTCATTGTTATATAGAACTAATCTGTAGCTCAACTTTATTTAAATGCATTGATGTATGTGCTGTGTTAGATACGGCTATGTAGTCCAGTGGTAACACGCTGGACTGGTAATCCAAGGGATCGCAGGTTCGATCCACCGTCTGACCCTAATAAAATTAACAGTCTTTCAGATGGGACGTTAAACCGAGGTCTCGTGTCGGTGCTTTACACCGTGCATGTAAAAGAACCAGAGGAGACTGGAATGGGTCTCTGTCTGTATCATTGCACTATCCTACAAAAAATCTAAAATGACTAATCTCTTCAGGAGGCGTCGCTCATATGGGCAACCGGTAGCGACGATAAATAAACGTAAAACACCTCAACAATGTGCTTAAAGATAATAACGTACGCACAATAAGAAATCTAAGCAAGTGGACCCAAGAACATACTATAGACAGACAGACAGACACGCAGACAGACAGACATATCATTTTATTGCAATCAGGTTACAAGCAAGTAACAACATGATCAGTACAAAATTGATGCATACTTGTAGGTTATCAATTATTTTACATTTATAAAAGATGACCAACGCCGTAGCATTGGAGACAGTGATACATATATAATCAACAGTGATCAGTCCTAAACACGACGTGCTCAATACAACATTGTGCACACTGGTTTGGGTGGGTTTGTTTACCAATCATAAATAATATATTAATTAATAAAAATCGCTAGCAAGTTCAACGCAATGGGGCTAATTCCACCCATGAACTAGTAATTATAATAATATGTGATAATTATGTTTAATATATAGTATGCATTGACGACACTACATTAACGAATACGTTTAATTAATATGAAGAAGAAGAAGAAGAAGAATGCTTTAATAACTTAAACTGTACAGTTTTTCGTTATATACAAACATACAATGTTACATTCTATAACAATGCCAATGATGCGATGGTGAGATGAGGATGAACGTATGGATTTATACATACACATTTAACATGGAACAAAGATGAGGGTAATGCTTTCAAAAACAAAAACGTCTATGTACATGCTTACGTAATTGTATTGCGTAATGAAAGCGCCTCATGGATAAATTTATAAATATTTAGTAATTCGTGGTAATTTGTGCATTGGAACAACACAATCAGTTTATGCATACTCGGACGGATTCTATAAAATCGTTTGATATATGTTTGCCTTAATGCAGTAAACACAGAACATTTAAACATGAAGTGAAATTCGTCTTCGATATCATTTTTATTGCATAATAAACATAGGCGTTCATTTTGTTCAATACGGTATGGTATATATGTATATTTGCAAAAGATAGTAAAAACAAACATCTATTTGCACGAATAAATATTGTCATATATAAATAGAAATGTATTTTATAAATACATTTATTTATTTATATATATGACACATTGTTAACCATGTAAGATTATGATTTTATGTAATATGTATAATCGTCTGCTATTATTTTCGCGCCTAAATTATCAGTTCTCTGTTTGCGCGGGAACAATTTTCACTACCGAGTGCAGGTGGTCAGTTATGTAAGATAATAGCCGCTTTATTGATGACATAGAAACAAGTAATAATATTGTATAACATCACAGATGTGTGGCGCCGTTATGTCTGTTATAGATGTTAATTTTGCTATTTAAGAAATGAGAAATTATGAAGAAATTAGTGCATTATTATCCTGCCAAGGAGGCATTTAAGGAATATATGTAACTCACTTTTAAGATATAAACTGTTTCTATGATAGTTAGAAAAATTAATATTTAAAGAAGTATTAACTCTTAAATATTAAAGTCGTATTAAATACGTGAACGGAAGATAATTAGGCCGTTTAAGAAACGATTGTTTTGGCTAATATATCTATTGGAATAGTTTGATGAAGAAAGGAAATTAATATAGTCATATGGGACTATTATGAACATATGGAAATAGTGAGGCGAACAATAAGATACGAGATATTACGAATATATGATACATGTAATAATATAAATTAAAGGCGATTGTTATAAATTATAGTATACAAAGGAAACTGATAGACTGTGTTGAGTTATAAATTATTGAAGGATCATAGAGAAACCCCCTAGACATCGCCAGCGAGTCTACGATAGGATAGACCCTGGTTAGAACATTATTGAAGGACCGTAGAGAAACCCCCTAGACATCGCCAGCGAGTCTACGATAGGATAGACCCTGGTTAGAACATTATTGAAGGACCGTAGAGAAACCCCCTAAACAACTCCAGCGAGTCTACGATAGGATAGACCCTGGTTAGAGCATTTATATCGGACACAATATATAAGTAGAAAGAGAGGTTTGCTACAATGTATATGCTATATTAAACTCAATAATTAATTGGTAATCAGTTCATATATGGTCTGACCGATCTGTCCAATATGTGATTTTTATTTCTTATTTAAAAGTTTTTATTGATTTTGAAACATTTCTTAAAGTACGTGTTAGTGCTTAATTTTATGTCGCCTTTGTATTTTAGGACATCTGTTAATTCGTTTTAGCTTTGTTGATAGACTTTGGTTGTGTATCGTACATATTTGATAAATACATCTCTTAAAATTCGAAATATTGAAAGACTATGTACTGTTTTGTAATGTAATAATATTCTTATTGTGTTTATTATATATACATAGATGATACTATAAAAGAGATTGACATATACACTATGGGTGTGTTTTACGTTTATTTATCGTCACTACCGTTTGCCCATATGAGCGACGCCGCCAGAAGAGATTAGTAATTTTAGATTTTGGACAGAAATATATATATTGTGATATCATTGTGTTGTATGATTGTAACTGTTTATGCCGGAACCAATAGAGCTAGTCTGAAATTCATCCATTTAGCTAGGATAATGTTGGCAGCTTATGTACAATATTCGAACATGTCTATGATTATGCTACATGCATCTTATTTCGACACTAGTGTAGTACATTATTACAGTATATGTTACATTGGTGCTACATTTGCAGACGGCCCAAGTTTTTGTATAATTGTGTGTATATTATAAATTTAAAATAGCTATAATGTGTGTATGTTTTGCTGAATAATGCATGATTGCTGGTGTAATTAGTTAACTTGGTTAATCATTCCTTTTAGTTTATACAAATTTACTTTAGTTCGATAATGAAAAAAGTTCTTACAACTTATATTAATCACTCTCGAGACCTCATTCCTGATGGAATCCATCACCACGAGAGAGAGAGAGAGAGAGAGAGAGAGAGAGAGAGATGAGGCAACGTGGACTTTAAATATCTTGCCTAAGGGCACAATTGTAACGGCTACAGCTGGGCTCGAACCCCGGGCCTGGAAGAATATTATACATTAGGCCATGTTCAAATTTCACGAATATGAATGCCATCACAAAATATATTGCATGGAAGTGACTTTTGCGTTTCTCTATTCTGCAACATACAGTTTGTGTTGTTAGTTTATGGAAGATAGCATCAGCATTATGTTCTATTACAGATACATGATAATATTATATATATATGGACGCATACAACCCGTCATGTAATTAAATGTAATTTGTGTTGTACCGGTTGTTATAATATTCACTTTCATGTGACACTAGAGTGCTCACGAATATGTCTTTAGAGAACGATGTATGTTTTTCAGAAACATTATTAATTAAGATAGAAGACTGTTGAATTGTCTAGAGAAACATTACAATCAGAGATAGTGTTGCAGGTCAAGCCAAGATGTACTATGCGCATTGATTTCGAAATTACAGAAGACCTATACAAACCTGTTATATTACAATCCTCGTCTTTGGTTTAAACATATTTATTTTCTATCATGTACATGGTTATGTACAACAATTGAAATAAGGAATTGGACAGAAAGCTATACTCCTTCCTAAATAATTTACACAAGCATTTCATGGCATGACTATTTACAAGTTCAATACTACTTTTTGGTATGTATAGGGAAGATGTAATGCTTACAAAACTTAATTCATGATATCTAAATTAATTTTGTGATACATAAGAGTACCGAGCCCGAAAAGTTGTGGAGGGGAAAAAACAATTAAAAGAAAGAAAACCAACAAATGGAATATGATAACAAAGAAGACAAAAAAAATGATACAGAGTTGGGAAAATAGTTGTAAAGGATGAATGAACAACACGCTGCGATGGTTCTTAGGAATCCTCGTCATTTATTACGGCATTTATAAGAAGTTACAAATTCCTAACAAAGGTTCGATCCCCCGTCTGACCCTAATAAAATTAACAGTCTTTCAAATGGGACGTTAATCCGAGGTCTCGTGTCGGTGCTTTACACCGTGCACGTAAAAGAACCAGAGGAGACTCTGTAATTGGTCTCTGTCTGTATCATTGCACTATCCTCCAACATCTAAAATTACTAATATCTTCAGGAGGCGTCGCTCATATGGGCAACCGGTAGCGACGATAAATAAACGTAAAACACAAAATAACAACGATTCGTTAGTATGTTGTTATTTTGTGCTTTGTACAACTGGAAGTCAAACAAATAGTCTATAAAAAGGAAATTTTAATATACATGTCATGTAAGAATCTATGAAATGAAACACTAGATTATTTTTGAAGATAGAAATAATCCTTGTATTTCAGTTCGGCAAGTTCGTTCAAATGCCAAGTAAAGCCATGTGTCATTGGTATAATATTATATAGGAATATGTTCTCCCATTGCGTGTATTCGTCGCCTAAATCAAGATTAGTACCCATACGTTACTTGATTTTATATCGAGTACTATATATACTGATCCGAAGGCTTGTTCTTATGTCGGAATTATCTACTGCATCATACCATTGTAATGTAACATTTGTATTATAGCTGTGCGTTGTTTAAATTGCATTTGTTAATTTATGTTTATTTATACTTGACTATGTTTATTCAAAGAAATAAAAATTGTTTAAATTAATGGTGTTTTTTTTAATATTTAAGTTAATTTAACATCGCTACCGGTTGCCCATTTGAGCGGAGGGTAGTTTGCCTAACAACACCTTTCCTGGGCAGGCCCCAGCTGTTAACCAGTACTTTCTGCACCAACCTCCGTAAGAAGCTGCCAACTTTTTCATATAAATAGGCTCGAACTCGTGACAATCGATACGTGAGCAACGTTAATCCATCGACCACGGAGGCCGACCGAGATGATCAGTGGTGATGATGATTGAGCTTATTTCCCCCACCGCCGGCGAACCATGTGAAGTTTTTATTTATTTTAGCTATAAACAAAGATATCGATTATAATCAGATAATAAGTGGGGTTCTGATAGTTTTATTTTATCTATGTTATTTAATTTATTAATGTCTTTAAAAATAAATAACAGATTTACCGAAATTTTGAAATTGCTATGTACATTAATGACGAAAATAATAACAGAATGGGATAAAGAGAGATAGAAAGAAGACGCATACTTTTGAAAATGACAAAATATTGTTATAATTCCATCAACAATTTAAAGAAAATAACATACTCAATGAAAGAAAAGACAACTGACACACTAACACACACGGCGACCATAAGGACGTTTAATCAAACACCTTACCTAACACCTTTATCAAGTTATACATATAGCGCCCGCTTTCCCCCTATAATTATGTTACATAGCGTCCGCATTTTCTCTCTATATATATAGCGCCCGCATAATGCGTCCGCATTTTAGACAGACCTGCGGTATGGTACGGTAAATCAACGGGAATAATTCAATCATAGAATCACATGACCAAAACATGGCAGCGGGCAGGGAAAATAGTCACCATTTTCAAATCTTATAAACATTATATAAAATTGTAATGGCAGCTGATAAATTCATTGTATTATTGTTATGTTTACACTACTCAATGTTTGTCAGCGGTTCCGACGTGTATCCAGTTGATACATCCAAGGAAGGAGGAAGACAATATTACGGAATCGGAGGACTTAGCGGAGGGGGAGTATGTATGTATGTTCCATTAATGTCAAACCCCATGCGGGGACGTATGCATGTTTTCCTAGGCAAGCAAGCTTAGCCGACCTAAGTGGTTAACCAGTACTAAGCAATGTGTATGAGGTGCCTTGCTCAATGACACTACATACATGGCCTGACCGAGTATCAAACCCTGGCCCGATCAATTCCAAATCCGACGCTCTACCACTGGACCACGGATGCCACACTATGGGTGTGTTTTATGTTTATTTATCGTCACTACGCGACGCCGCCAGAAGAGATTAGTGATTTTAGATTTTGGAGGATAGTGAAAGGATTCAGACACGGATTCTCCACTTGTTCTTTTATGTGCACTGTGTAAAACACCGACATGAGACCTGGGTTTAAAGTCAAATAAAAGACTTAATATTATTAGGGTCAGTCAGGGGATCGAACCTGCGATCTCTAGATTCTCAGTCCCACATGTTAACAAGTTTACTACTGACGCATTACAGTAGTCCAAATATTTAGACTAAAGTTTAAACGCTAAGCCTAAATTACGCGTAGCATATTTTATATTCTAAAAAGTCATTTTTAACCCTTTCCTTCATAGAGATTTAGGTTAATATACTATTATATCTCCATACAAATGACACCCATTTAGCTATCATGCAGTGAATAAGTAGTCGCCATATCTATCCCACCTCCATAGATATTACTGGGACTACATGAGATTCTGGCCTTTATTATGAACATTGGTTTGGCTACTAAATTGCCAATGTATGTCGTACTGGTAATGGCGTCAAGAGGTGCTTCTATGAGGGAAAGGGTTACCGGTAAATTATAATTGCTAACAATATAAAGACACATACAGTATGACATACTTGAATTCTGCACAGTCTATAATGTCTGTTAACACAATACTACTATGCATACATGTAAAATCAACGTTTAAATTTCATGGGAGAGTTTTTGAAGTCCATGTCGTTCATTTTGGTTATTGTGCATGAAGGAAAGCCAATGTAGATGACTACATAAGATTAAGACTCGACAAGACAGCTATATATTGGTAGTCGTAATAGCGCAGTGGTAGACGATTGTGCTCTTGGGCGAGGCATTTATATTCCACATTGCCTCTTATCTCTCCCTCGTTGCGATGGATTCCATCAGGAATGAGGTCTCGAGAATGATTAATTTAAGTTGTAAGAACTGAATGCAACCCCGTTCGCGCCATTGTATTACTGATCGATTGTGAACAGAATAAGCATAGAAATGTCGCTGTTCATGAACAAAAACGCATGCATACCGTACTATTACTAGGAAGAACAACATTGGTGGTGTATAAATAAATGTACCTTGTCGCCAGGCCATTTTGTATTCACACTTAATATGTTGGGCCATGTTGTTGTTCTGCTTCTAAACCATCATAAATGGCGAACTCCAGTATACACCTGCGTGGAAGTCATGATAGGGCTGTGGTAGCTGGTTCGCTTGATGTCCGAAACGCCCGAGTTCGAGCCCGGCTGTAGCCGTTACGATTGTACCCTTAGGCAAGGCATTTCCACGTTGCCTCTTTCTCCCATTCTTTATGGTCGATATGGATCTCAGTAATATAATCTATTAAGAATGAGGTCTCGAGATTGATTAATATAAGTTGAAAGAAATTGTTTCGCAATCAAGCTAAAATAAATTTGTAAACTTTTGTTTAAAAACATTTAATCTATTGTTCTAGAGATTCATTAATTAACCATACATTTTCAAACTGAAGTTTCTATTTCTAGTTTTCTGGTTTGGCCAATATTTAATTTAATAAAAAGATTAGTGCCAGTGTTTTTTGTTGTTTATTTTCAGAAGTATTTGTTTTGGGTTAATAGTCCATTCTCAATGTATGTAAATGAATTTCCCGCCATTTCAGTAATAACATTGATCGAAGTGTATGATAAGTTCTTTACAGTTGCACAACATATGATAAAACGACCAGCATTAGATGCTGCCAGTAAAAACATGCCTTTCTAACAAAGCTGGGTTCATATCAAGGATTCGTACATCTCGCACAGAAAAAAACCCTCCCTACTTCAAGCCAAATTTCCCACATTCAGTCTCAGATAGTCAAACTCCCAGTTTGCGTTTAAAAAAGGTTCGCATGTATGATAAATGTGAACTTCTTGACTGACAATAAAATGAATATTCAATTTTCTTCTATTGCAGCCAAATCACAAATTCCCAAAAATGCTATTGAATTCCTCACATTTCATTCTGGGTCCATTTAAAGGCTTTTGCAAACAACATAGATCCAGCATGACATTGTGTGCTGATCAGGATCTATGTTGTTTGCTACATAGCCAAGTGTCTTAGCAAGATCATCTGGATAGTGAACAGCATAGAGCCTGATCAGTCGGAACACTCCGTTGCGTCTGATCTGGCTCTATGTTCTTTGCAAATACTGTTTGAATGGTATCCAGAATGAAATGGGTTAACCCTAACTGCTGGAAATCAGTATATTCGTTTTTGCATACAGCTAAAAGCCAGATCAGATGGCACGGAACGTGCACAGAACGTGCCATCTGATCAAGCTCTATGCTATTTGGATATTGGAGCTAAAGCACGTAGCTGAATCTCAAACAACATAGATCCTGATCAGATGCAGCGTTGCGCCGTGACTGATCTGGATCTGTGTTGTTTCCACATCTCTTCCAATTTAATCAACTGTTTGAATGGTATCCAGAATCAAATGTCATGCAGCCAGCCCAGGACTCGAAAGCAGGGCCTCTGGCTTTCTGGGGAATGCTAAACCGACTGAGCTACTCAGTGAGTGTGATGTGTAAGGCATTATTTTTATTAATTTCTGCAGGCTACATCAAAGCTACTGGTGAATTACCCTAGCGAGCAGAGAGATCAAATACTTGATTATCTATTCAAGGTAAAGTATAGAACTAGAATGTTTATAAAATGTTGTACATTGTATAATTATTTTGATGTTTTACATGTGTTGCCTCCTCCTTTAGATGAGATGTATTATGAACTATCATTGTTAACCCATTCAACCCCAAGTAACTGACATGGACTGGTCCATGATATTTTTAGACCAATAAATTAATAAGAAAATTACACTTGGACCAGTTCATTTATCAAAATGGGTAATTTTGTCCTAAAATATTAATATTACTGACAAAACGTGCAGATCTTGATGAGTCTGACGGGCCGGCTCATCTGGGTCTACACTTTTGTAAGCCTATTTAGAGGTCTGTAGTGTTGATTGAATTAATCCTTTCATCCATCCAACCTGATTGTTCATCCATCCATCATCCAACCTGATTGTTCATCCATCCATCATCCAACCTGATTGTTCATCCATCTATCATCCAACCTGATTGTTCATCCATCCATCATCCAACCTGATTGTTCATCCATCCATCATCCAACCTGATTGTTCATCCATCCATCATCCAACCTGATTGTTCATCCATCCATCATCCAACCTGATTGTTCATCCATCCATCATCCAACCTGATTGTTCATCCATCCATCATCCAACCTGATTGTTCATCCATCCATCATCCAACCTGATTGTTCATCCATCCATCATCCAACCTGATTGTTCATCCATCCATCATCCAACCTGATTGTTCATCCATCCATCATCCACCTGATTGTTCATCCATCCATCATCCAACCTGATTGTTCATCCATCCATCATCCAACCTGATTGTTCATCCATCCATCATCCAACCTGATTGTTCATCCATCTATCATCCAGCCTGATGTTCATCCATCCATCATCCAACCTGATTGTTCATCCATCCATCATCCAACCTGATTGTTCATCCATCCATCATCCAACCTGATTGTTCATCCATCCATCATCCAACCTGATTGTTCATCCATCCATCATCCAACCTGATTGTTCATCCATCTATCATCCAACCTGATTGTTCATCCATCCATCATCCAACCTGATTGTTCATCCATCCATCATCCAACCTGATTGTTCATCCAACCTGATTGTTCATCCAACCTGATTGTTCATCCATCCATCATCCAACCTGATTGTTTGTCCATCCATCTATCCAACCTGATTGTTTGCCCATCTATCTACGGTATGATGGAAATGATTCAATATTACTTGGGCAAGTATATTGGACCATGTAACACGAGACATCACAGCTGGACACGATCGGCTATGTCCCAACATTCTATGTGGCATGCGAGACCAGTATGTCACTGGGCAATCAAACAGCAACATGGATGCAATGTTAACTTAAGTTATCAGTGAAACCGGCACTTGTTACAAATCTGGTTTCAGTTCTCAGTTCAATCTGAATACTTGTTTCTTTTCACAACACGACTCAATACATAACTTGCATCATTAACAAACCAATTTGCTGTGGCTGCAGTGTGTACATAAAGCATTGCAATGAACACAAGATGTTGTAAATTAATTTCTTAGTATATATATTTAAGAAAATCCATTCCTCATTCAATTTGTCAGGTAACAGTTTTATCTGTAAGGAAATAGACAGTCAACAGATGTTATTGATCCTGGTTATGCTTCCTGTTTTCAATTTGTTCTCGGAAATATGTGTAGGATATAAGCCGAAAACGAGCCAATATGTAAAATATTGCACTGTGTGAGGCTCGTAGCGCTGAAGATAGTACCAATAAGTTTACATATTGGATCCGTTTGTGGCTTATATCTTACTTAACCCATTCAACACCAAGTAACTGACATGGACTGGTCCATGATATTTTTAGACCAATCAATTAATAACAAAATTACATTTGGATCAGTTCATTTATCAAAATGGGTAAAGCAAATTCTAAAAATAGTTATATTACTTGAAAAAAGTGCAGATCCTGATGAGACGGCTCGTCACGAGCCGGCTCATCTGGATCTACACTTTTTTGTAAGCCAATTTAGAGGTCTGTGGTGTTGAAAGGGTTAAAACACACACTTATATAAGAAGATCCTACTAATTAAAATTGTTAATTTCCTGCATGTACGCTTAGTATTTAATATAATAGTCTGGCCTTTTGACACCAGTCCAATATTAATAATAATGCACTGCAAGTACTAAGGTATGACATCATGACAGCGTTTTAAACTGGTATATACATGTAGCAGTGACCAAATATTGCTTACTCTAAAATGCTCTGTCAAATTCTCACTAACCATATAGGGCAGTGCAACACAACTCATGTTGTGATAGTTACAGTCAAAGTTGTTAGTTAATACAAGATGATTCTAGCTTGATTGGGTCTGCCTCCGTGGTCGAGTGGTTAAGGTCGCTGACTTGTATACCACTGTACCACTGATGGTCACGGGTTCAAGCCCCGCTCAGACCGTGTCTCATTTATATGAAAAAGTTGGCAGTTTCTTACGGAGGTTGGTGCACCCAAGTTCTGGTTAACCGTTGGAGCCTGCCCAGGAAAGGTGTTGTCAGGTAAACTGCCCGCCGGCGATATAGCCCAAAATGGTGCTGATTCAGGCGTAAAACCCGAAATATAACATAAAATATAACATATAATCTAGCTTGATTGCGAAACAAGTTCTTTCAACTTTTAGAGTATTCGCTCTCAAGACCTCATTCCATCACCATGAAGGAGAGACAAGAGGAAATCTGAAATTAAGCGTTTTGTCGATGGACACCACTACCATGGTTCTGGTGGTGCTCGAACTCTCAACCTCATGGTGATGGGATGGACACCGTATTCATTTTACCACAAGATGCTCCACAAGGCTATTGCTTCCTTAATGAAGAATGGTCAAGATCATTGATTGTGGAGGTCATGATAGTACAGTGTTTGCATGTTCGCTTTGGGTGTGAAAGGCCCCGAGTTTGTGCCCATGGAAGCTGTAGCCATTACGGTTGTGCCCCGTTATGATTGTGTGCTTAGGCAAGGCACATTAATTCCACATGAATGAGGTTTCAAGAGCGATTTAACTAATGTTGTATGAACTTGTTTCCCATTCGAGCTAAATTAAATTTGTATAAACCATGTCAAGATCATTTACTACAGACTACAGTCAAACCTGTGTTAGTGGTCACCTCTATTAAGCAGTCAGTTTTCAGATTCCCAATATGTGACTTTGTTATATATTTTACCTCTATTAAGCAGCCACCTGTGCTAAGCAGCCACTTTCTGTGAGTCTCTTGGCTGGCTGCTTAAGACAGGTTTGACTGTATATAGTTAGCCTTTTACTCCAAATAATCATTATACAGCACATTTATCGTTTCCCGCTAGCTGCAGTTCCACGCAGTTATCTTTCCCCATGGATAATGATAATTGTGTATGTAGTATAGTACTATCAACAGTATCAGATAGATTTAGAATTTTCTGTAGTGAAGTAACATGTTAAATACATGGTCGAGATGGACGGGGGTGTTATGCATTAGTTTTCACATCAACAGTATCGAGGTAGAATTAACATCTTGTGTTGTGAAGTAACATGTTAAATACATGGTCGAGGTGGATGGGGGTGTTATGCATTAGTTTTCACATCAACAGTATCGAGGTAGAATTAACATCTTGTGTTGTGAAGTAACATGTTAAATACATGGTCGTGGTGGACGGGGGTGTTATGCATTAGTTTTCGCATCAACAGTATCGAGATAGAATTAACATCTTGTGTTGTGAAGTAACATGTTAAATACATGGTCGAGGTGGACGGGGGTGTTATGCATTAGTTTTCACATCAACAGTATCGAGATAGAATTAACATCTTGTGTTGTGAAGTAACATGTTAAATACATGGTCGAGGTGGACGGGGGTGTTATGCATTAGTTTTCGCATCAACAGTATCGAGATAGAATTAACATCTTCTGTTGTGAAGTAACATGTTAAATACATGGTCGAGGTGGACGGGGGTGTTATGCATTAGTTTTCGCATCAACAGTATCGAGATAGAATTAACATCTTGTGTTGTGAAGTAACATGTGAAATACATGGTCGAGGTGGACGGGGGTGTTATGCATTAGTTTTCGCATCAACAGTATCGAGATAGAATTAACATCTTGTGTTGTGAAGTAACATGTGAAATACATGGTCGAGATGGACGGGGGTGTTATGCATTAGTTTTCACATTTAGAGTGAGACAATCCAAGCATTTCATTGTCCATATTACAGTTAATCCTATGCAAAGAAGCAACAGTATATGAAGGTTCCACAAACTTGATATTTATTCCAAGACACAGTATTGAGTATTGTCAGTTCTCAGCTTGGCTTTATTCAATATCAACATTACCATGCAATCTGGGATTTTTCACAATTCGCATGGTTTGTTTTATGAGATATACATGCATGGCTCATTCTAGAGGGCGACTTGTGAGAAGTTGTCACCCTACCGATCCAGACTTCGCCCCCTTTGGTTTTATAATTTCCATTTACCCATTTTTGTCCAGTAAGATAAAATGGCCATTGTAAAACACTTCTTCTATTCAAATGTTTTATTTAACGGTCATAATGTGTACATTAACGCCTTTTTGGTTGAAATATATTAAATAATACCATTTATATAATATAATTAACCCTTTCTTTCATAGAGATTTAGGTTAATATACTATTATATCTCCATAGAAACGACAGCCATTTAACCCTCCATAGATATTACTGGGACTTCATAGAGATTTAGGTTAATATACTATTATATCTCCATAGAAACGACAGCCATTTAGCTATCATGCAGTGTATAAGTAGTCGCCATATCTATCCCACCTCCATAGATATTACTGGGACTACATGAGATTTAGGTTAATATACTATTATATCTCCATAGAAACGACAGCCATTTAGCTATCATGCAGTGTATAAGTAGTCGCCATATCTATCCCACCTCCATAGATATTACTGGGACTACATGAGATTTAGGTTAATATACTATTATATCTCCATAGAAACGACAGCCATTTAGCTATCATGCAGTGTATAAGTAGTCGCCATATCTATCCCACCTCCATAGATATTACTGGGACTACATGAGATTTAGGTTAATATACTATTATATCTCCATAGAAACGACAGCCATTTAGCTATCATGCAGTGGATAGGTAGTCGCCATATCTATCCCACCTCCATAGATATTACTGGGACTACATGAGATTTAGGTTAATATACTATTATATCTCCATAGAAACGACAGCCATTTAGCTATCATGCAGTGGATAGGTAGTCGCCATATCTATCCCACCTCCATAGATATTACTGGGACTACATGAGATTTAGGTTAATATACTATTATATCTCCATAGAAACGACAGCCATTTAGCTATCATGCAGTGGATAGGTAGTCGCCATATCTATCCCACCTCCATAGATATTACTGGGACTACATGAGATTTAGGTTAATATACTATTATATCTCCATAGAAACGACAGCCATTTAGCTATCATGCAGTGGATAGGTAGTCGCCATATCTATCCCACCTCCATAGATATTACTGGGACTACATGAGATTTAGGTTAATATACTATTATATCTCCATAGAAACGACAGCCATTTAGCTATCATGCAGTGGATAGGTAGTCGCCATATCTATCCCACCTCCATAGATATTACTGGGACTACATGAGATTTAGGTTAATATACTATTATATCTCCAGACAAACGACAGCCATTTAGCTATCATGCAGTGTATAAGTAGTCGCCATATCTATCCCACATCCATAGATATTACTGGGACGACGTGAGATTCTGGCCATTATTATGAACACTGGTTTGGCTACTACATTGTCAATGTATGTCTTATTGTCGTCAAGAGGTGCTTCTATGAGGGAAACGGTAAGGGGCGCACAGACATTCTCATTTCTCCCCAAAATTCGGACCTAGGATGAGCCCTCTGCCATGTATGCATTAATGAAGACATACATTTATGGTACATGTATGCATGTATATCTGTATGCAAATAAAACATAATATGGGTTATCAGAAATGCACAGCGAAGTGAAATAAACAGAATGGCGTATTTCTACTTTCAGTCTGAGTTTGGTGCATCCTTGAACATACTTAAAGTGGAAATAGGAGGGGATGCTCAAAGTACTGGTATGTTTGTTACATTAACAGTCAGTAACGTTTTGGGAAGAGCCGGCTCTAATGCTGTAAGAACTTGTTGCTCGACCCTTTTTTGCTTTCTTTGTATATATTGTGTGTATATTCTGTGTCATAGAGCAAAATAAAATATTATAAACAAAGTATTTTACATGGACTGCTAAAATATGATTAAACAAAGTAATTGACCTTTCTGCAAACGCTACTTAGGCACGCCCCCCATAGTTACAGGTGCTCGCTGTAACTACGCGAGACAAGCTATCTAACAAAATGGCGTCTTAACGCAGACCTGCATCGAGTTAATCTAGATAAAATTCCGTGGAATTTCTCAGTTTTATTTTACCCAGATATTAATATTATTAGCTATTTAGGTAATTAGACACAATTATGAATGTGACTATGTAGCCGTGTGTTTGCCATGCCAGGAGTGATTATCTATCTAGGTTTCAGGCCACTAATCAAGATTAATTAAAGTGAATGGGGGAGAATAAATAAATCATAGACCGTCATTAAAATAATATATTTATTGTACATCAAAGCATTAAATTATTTACAATGACATAAAATTACATAAAAAGGTACATAGATTAATACAATGACAATGAAATGTACAGTGTGTATCTATTTTGTATTGTATTTGTATTGTATAATCAGCAAAAAACGCATGGAAATATAGACGCCATGGTTGTAATGAAATTGATGTGAAGAGCATGATATTTATACATGATGTAAGGGCTTGGACATATGGCACGGCTCAGCTCTAAAGCTGATAAAACACGGGCATACAAGCCAGCATCACAAATGTTTGAGCCGATCAATCAAGGTGTGAAAAATAATATATTCTCCAGTATTTGATTAATTTGTCAACAGCCCATCTCATAATTGGCGTAGGCGTGATAATATACTATTAGACGAATCAACCACAATGTTTCACTCTATATTGCCTTGTATACGAAGAAGTAGTTATACGAAACCACTGACACCCGAACAACCACATCGTGTCAACGTTGACATTAAAAGACATGAAATATGCCACCGTCTTGAGAGACTCGACCCTATGCCTCCTAGAAGACTCGAACATTAGGCCCAAAAACTGAACACCAGTACGTTCACTGAGCTAATATGGGAATCCCACAGCTCTGCACATGCATGGGTACTATTACTACTATCTGATCCCTAGTCCACCATCCACGACAATATGTATGAACCACATGTATAATTTTAATCACCATTATACTCGCATATCTCTTGTGAACAGTAGATCTATAAATGCAGAATATATTTTTTCGAAATATTTTATTATGCATAAATAAATTAATTTCAACTTACTTGTATGCAAATATATATGTTTGCATTAATTTTGGATGTATTCAGCTTGTCGTCCACACAACTTAATCCACCTTAGACATTTTTCAAGATTTGTCTTGGGTTTGGAAATGGCACGAATTAAACGTCACCTATTAATCGATCTGGATATCTACTATCACTGTCACACAGCATACATTAATAAAACAGCCCGTAACTACATCTTTTCACCATTGTCAATGACAGACAGCATTAATTAATTTGTAATTATTTTTCAAAAAATAATTTTAGATCACGATCACTCGTTATCAGATTTGATTAAAATTTTACTAAATAACTCGTTTGTCTGACAGAACTATAAAACAATGACTCGGTGTAGTAATCAATGCACACATTTTATAATTGACCAATTATTAGCACAATCAGTGCTAAATTCCGATGTGCAACACTTTGATCTTGACAGTAGGCCTCTAACGGGATATTATGTGGCGGTCTCTGTGATGTACCAGTAAGTTGTTGATTACTTCCAATAAACAGTGTGACACGCTTAAATTTGATTGCTGTGTTTGCGATAAAAGAATGCATTGTTTTTAAAGCAGCTGTCTGGTATTTTGTGGTTCATATACACACTTTTAGATTTGTCCAAGGATTTTGAAATGGGTTGAATTTAACGTCGATCACCAGGATATCGACTAATTTTGTACTATAACTAACCCACACACCAAAGCTACACATTTTCAACATCATTAAAACAATTTAAAACCCGTATTTTCGATCAAATTCACGCCTTTTCAAATTTGTCTACTCGTTACTAGTTTGTCTAATATGCATTGTTTGTCTAACAAGATGGCGGCGATAAACCGTTGCCGGGGGTGTGCGCGAATGGTGTGATGCGATTGGCTAACGCCAGCTGTCAATCAAAATCGGCAGAAAGGTCAATTGACATGGACTGCTAAAATATGATTAAACAAAGTAATTGACATAGACTGCTAAAATATGATTAAACAAAGTAATTGACATGGACTGCTAAAATATGATTAAACAAAGTAATTGACATAGACTGCTAAAATATGATTAAACAAAGTAATTGACATGGACTGGTCCATGATATATTTAGACCAATACATTAATCAGAAAAGTACATTTGGACCAGTTCATTTATCAAAATGGGTAACTATGCAGGTCCTGCTCTGGCTCTTAATTTTTTTTAGCCAATTTTTTGTAGCCAAATCTGCGTTTCCTTTAGCCAATTCCGACGCGCGCCATTTTCCCCAAACAGAGTATTTATAGTATATTAATGTATTATATGTATCTTGCAATTGCACCACCTAAGTGCTGTATGCCCATAAACTACAACTGAGGTAAGGGTTACATTTGCAGTGATACATTACTTGACAAGTTGTGTCCACTTTTATTTTTAAAATCCATTCCTGCACGAGATTATTAAATGTGTAAGCTTTCCAACCCTCTTGAAAAAATCTATCACTTTTTGATTTTTTGGATGGTGGAGTTACACCAAAGACCCCAAAGTCTAATTTTCGTTTTAGAGCCATTTTCAAGGTAGACTATGAATAACCAAATTAGCAGTGTGTCTGAATGTCTTTTGAAAGCAAATATGTGGTATGTGTGTGTTCTATGCCCACATGAGCGACGCCTCTTGAAGAGATTAGTCATTTTAGATTTTTGGATGATAGTGCAATGATACAGAGAGAGACCCATTCCAGAGTCTCCTCTGGTTCCTTTACGTGCACGGTGCAAAGCACCGACACGAGACCTCGATTTAAAGTCCCATCTGAAATACTGTTAATTTTATTAGGGTCAGACGGGGGATCGAACCTGCGATCTCTGGATTACCAGTTCAGCGTGTTACCACTGGACTACAGATCCATATGTGGTATATGTGTGTGTTTTACGTTTATTTATCGTCGCTACCGGTTGCCCATATGAGCGACCCCTCCTGAAGATATTAGTCATTTTAGATTTTGGAGGATAGTGCAATGATACAGACAGAGACCCATTCCAGAATCTCCTCTGGTTCTTTTACGTGCACGGTGTAAAGCACCGACACAAGACCTCGGTTTAACGTCCCATCTGAAAGACTGTTAATTTTATTAGGGTCAGACGGGGGATCGAACCTGCGATCCCTGGATTACCAGTCCAGCGTGTTACCTCTGGACTACAGATCCGTCTGCTATGTGGTATATGCATAAACGTGCGATTTATATAGCATCGGTTGTTTGTAGCAAATTTAGAACTGCTTTCCTTTGATATTCAAATTAACTTACACAATTAACGACAACAAAAACAAAACAAAAGTTGCCGAGATACTTACGTCTAACCACAGGCACCAGACACACACAAAAAACAGTTGTGTAAAGCTTTTCAATTTGGTAGCATAATTTTTGTCTACAAAGGATATGTTTATACAAATTTATTTTAGCTCGATTGCGAAACAAGTTATTTCAACTTATATAAATCACTCTCGAGACCTCATTCCTGATGGAATCCATCACCACGAGGGAGAGAGAATTTTCTACAAAGGATTTGGACAACAATGTAATGCCGCCCTGCTCTTATCACCTGCTCAATATATTAAGCATTCATAGTGTGTCCCGTGTTTGCACACTAATCAAACATTATGCCCCGCTAAATAAACAAACAACACGCTTGTATGATTCTCCAGTCCGAGATATTAGTCACGCGCGACACGATTTCACCTTGACCCGAGTAATTTCCCACAAACAGCCACGGGGGAATTTCCAATTTTCGGATATTTTACAGATTTTCGCCGTTTTTATCATTTTCGCCAAACTGAATTTTTATTAGCCAATTTTGCAATATTGGCGAGGCTGGCGATTGCCAGCGCGGGCCCTGCTATGCCTAACACTTAGTCTAGTAAAATTACTTGCAAAACGTGCAGATCCCGATGAGTCACAAGCTATCTCATCTGTATGTACACCTGTTGTACGCCTATTTAGAGATATGTAGGTTAGCTAAAGGGCTGGGCTATCTCATTGGATATACACCTGTTGTAAGCCTATTTAGATGTATGTAGTGTAGCTAAAGGGCTGGGCTATTCCATTCTAGAAAAACCCTAGAATCTGGCTCTATGCTGCTTGTATAATACCATTTTCGTTGTGATCTGCAGGATATGGGTTAACACTAATTTACATGCGCGGCATCGATTTGTTTGTCTATAGCACACGGAATGCGCATCGACAGCTCACGCAGTGAATATGTAGCTCCTTTGTTAATGTTAAAAATGCACCTTGCCCGTTTTCTGACCCACCTGCCCTTGTTTCCACTCTAGAATAAACCCCATGCTATAACATGATGACAACTAGATATTATTGACTGTCGTTGTAAGCAGGAATATGACTATCTCCTTCAGATGGGACAGAGGCTTCACACATGCACTATCCATGGGACGAGAATTACAAAAGAGGCTACGAATGGTGGCTAATGACGGAGGCAAAAAAGGTAGAGTAACCCGTTGAGGCCCCCTAACCCCCCCCCCCCCCGCTTGCCCAATTGGGCTGGCCTCGTCATTTGGACAGTAACAAGTGATGTAACAAAGTCTGTGCTCCTTTGTTGTGACACGGTGCCCAGTACGAGTAATAAGTAACATAGTACCAAATTAAATATCATTGTACAGTCTCTATCGTCGTCATGATGGTTTTAGTCTCTATCATCATCATGATGGTTTTAGTCTCTATCATCGTCATGATGGTTTTAGTCTCTATCATCATCATGATGGTTTTAGTCTCTATCGTCGTCATGATGGTTTTAGTCTCTATCATCATCATGATGGTTTTAGTCTCTATCATCATCATGATGGTTTTAGTCTCTATCATCATCATGATGGTTTTAGTCTCTATCGTCGTCATGATGGTTTTAGTCTCTATCATCATCATGATGGTTTTAGTCTCTATCATCGTCATGATGGTTTTAGTCTCTATCATCATCATGATGGTTTTAGTCTCTATCGTCTTCATGATGGTTTTAGTCTCTATCATCATCATGATGGTTTTAGTCTCTATCGTCGTCATGATGGTTTTAGTCTCTATCATCGTCATGATGGTTTTAGTCTCTATCGTCGTCATGATGGTTTTAGTCTCTATCATCGTCATGGTGGTTTTAGTCTCTATCGTCGTCATGATGGTTTTCAATCACGATGAAACCAGACTTGCAGAAAAACCCTGACTGTTAAAGCGACACTACATCAGTGAAAACGCAAATTTATACAGAATGGATTTTCCTATTATATGGTATAATTTGTTTCCAAATATTTGCCTCAAGAACTGAATATTTCAACTAATATACAAGCGTTGTATACGCGGTTTGTTGACATAATAAAATAATGTAAAATAGGTCGACATTCATTCGTAATACAAGTTTATCCTGAATAACACTATTTATGGTACAGATTTGCCGTTATATCTCACATTTGTGCCTATGCATATTTATGTGTAGATCTCTAAGCGACAGTATCAAGCTCTTAGTATTGACTACAATGACAAAGATATGTCAATTCAGGAGCGTGGATGACCGGTATATGCAATCCTACATTCACTTTTGAAAGTTTGCAGACCACAAACACACTGTTTATTGATTCAATATTTGTGTTTGAATGTATTCGGAAGAATTTATAGTAGCAATGCATTTATACGTGAACAATGCAATTTTTTGGCATTTTGCGATGTACTGTCGCTTTAAGTGTAAGTGTGGACATTGTCGTGATGTTCTACTGGTATCTTTTTTCTTCTATTATAGTCCTCCTCCGTGGTTGAGTGGTTACGGTCGCTGATTTGTATACCACTGTAACCTATCATCACTGATGGTCACAGGTTCGGGCCCCGCTCAGGCCGTGTCTCATTTATATGAAAAAGTTGGCAGTTTCTTACGGAGGTTGGTGCACCCAAGTACTGGTTAACCGCTGGAGCCTGCCCAGGAAAGGTGTTGTTAGGTAACTGCCCGCCAGCGATATAGCCCGAAATGGTGCTGATGCAGGCGTAAAACCCGAAATATGACATAACTTCTTCTATTACAATATTTCTGATGCTTCTCAGGCTAAAGACCTTGTTTCATGCCAGACATCACTTCACTGCATTTATCTACTACATTACAAATATTTCAATGTGACAATTCCCTAGAGCTGGTTAACTTTAGTAAATATATTCATGAAGCTTTATCCCTTCGTAATTCACTTGTTTAGGATATATGAATTACCAGTTGAATACTCCCTACACTCTTAATACAGTCATGATCATGTTTTGCATATTCTAAAATCCATCATGACATTGTCATTATTTTTCCATATATGTCCATAATTATTACATCATTTGTCCATCCTCATCACGATTGCATATATCATAATATTGTACTATATATATTGTAAACATGTTTAAATGTTACAGACGAGAAACTGTAACGTTTAAGTCTTAATAAAGCATTCTTCTTCTTCATTACCCTGTACAAAATAATATTCATTTCCAGAGAAATCCAGACATTATGTTATATTGCTTGCCCTGGGCATTCCCAGCATGGGTGGGTGCTGGCACTAGAAACCCCTATCACAAGCCGGAGGTGACAGCATCCTACGTGGTCAAGTACATCCTGGGAGCTCACAAATACTATAATCTGACCATGAACTATGTCGGGGTAAGTTTGAAATATTTATTTTGAATACATTTTCTTGAAATAGTTTTGAGTCAAATAATCCTGTCCTTAATATCGAACATTTGAAATCTACACTCACATAGCATTACTCTTTACTTTATTTTTTTAATTGTTATTTATTCTACAATGATTGCGAAACCAGTTTTAACAACTTATATTAATCACTCTCGTTGGCGCGGTTGAAAGCGTAAATGTGGTCATTCGTGTGGGAGGAAACCGGAGTACCCGGAGAAAACCCACCTGTCAGATCTGGCGACCACTTACCATCTCACATACTTCCCTGTCCGAGGATCGAACCTGGATTGCATTGGTGAGAAGCGAGCGTGCTAACCATTGCGCTAATCGGACAGTCTACATTTACCGATCTATCTATACCATACCATCTCACATCCTGGTCCGTGGATCAGGTTTTCTTTGAAGCTGACTGGTTTGCTACACCCATGATGTGCTATATATGTTTGAGACTAGCGTAATAGTGTATACAGGCTGAACAATGTAAGGCTAAAACAATGGTTTTATATGTTTGATGTCTGCCTGCTCATAGATTTTGATTGTATTAAAAAATGTTCTTTAAAAAGGACTGCATCTTGTATAAAAGTTTTGTAATTCCAATGTATATGTTTTATCGGCGATCGTCATTTTGTTCTTACAGTCATATGTATTTTCCGATGAAAATATGAAGAATAATTAGATGGTTTATTCCAACATAGTCTTATTTTCCGTACTGTACTCACAGCAGAGAATCAGTGTACAGTCAAACCTGTCTTAAGCAGCCAGCCAAGGGAATCACAGAAAGTGGCTACATAGCACAGGTGACTGCTTAATAGAGGTCAAATATATAATAAAACAACATATTGGGAATCTGGAATCTGGCTTCTTAATACAGGTTGGCTGCTTAACAGAGGTGACCACTAACACAGGTTTGACTGTGTATATATGTATATATACATTACAATATTATATTAATCACTTGCACATTATAACGATTGTGTTTGTCTCATACCCTCTAGTATTCCTCCTTGTCTTGAAAATACCCTTTGTGGCCTAATGATGAAATGTTATATATGTAATAATAGTAGGGATGTCAACGAGTACTCGAGTACTCGATCGAACGTCCGAGTATCGAATACTTTTCAGATAATCGAGTACTCGGTTAAAAAAAAAATCAATAAATCTTTATTTGCGCAAATACGGAGTTGCCTGTGAACAAATCGTGATCAGTGGGATTAGCGAAACTTCTGCTGTACCAAACAATGCAATATACAGCGTGTCATGGTGATTAACAATACCTGTATATCACACAGAGCCGGCTACAGTGACCGAATAATTAAGGTGTTGATTCAACTTAATTGGGAAGCGTAAGTTTGATGCAAATTATTTTATCATTGTCGTCACTACTGAGGCGGGTCGTCCGATTGTCTGTCGTGTGAATGACATCTTTTGTCTGGTGGTCGGAACTTGTTTTGATGTTATAATTGACACTTATTTGATTACTCAATTTAGAACTTTAAGCAGTTACCCATAGCAGGGCAATACCGAAATAGTTGTTAAATAATAAATATCGTAACTTTTGCCATTAACGTTAACGCTGTTAAACTGTGAAGAGATCTTTAGAATATAATAGTAGTATAGTAATATAAGTGAATTGTGAGAATGCCTTTGTAAGTACTTTGAAAGACTTGACAACACATCAAAGCAATGAAATGATTAAAAGCAGGACCAATCATCAAAGCATAATCCACAGTAACGGTAACCGAGTACTCGAGTACTCGATCGAATACCTTTCCGAGTACCAAAATCACTACTCGTTGACATCCCTAAATAATAGAGATATAAGTTAATGGTATTTGATTGGTTCAGATTGTCCTGTGTATTAGTGGATTTGTATAGTCATTGCCTATGCCATGCAGCTCATCAGTTACTGCTGGTACCACATGTATAAATGTACTTTTTGTTTTCTAGATTTGGAACGAGCGCGAATATAATGCTGATTATATTAAGGTAATATTCTTTTACGATGTTATCATCATATATAAATATAATTATGCTCCTGTGACCCCCCACCCCTCCTCCCCCTCCTCGGTATGGGTTGTTGTTAATGCTCCTGTGACCCCACCCCCCCCCATCCTCGGTATGGGTTGTTGTTAATGCTCCTGTGACCCCATCCCTCGGTATGGGTTGTTGTTAATGCTCCTGTGACCCCATCCTCGGTATGGGTTGTTGTTAATGCTCCTGTGACCCCACCCCCCTCCTCGGTATGGTTGTTGTTAATGCTCCTTAACCCCATCCTCGGTATGGGTTGTTGTTAATGCTCCTGTGACCCCCACCCCCCTCCTCGGTATGGGTTGTTGTTAATGCTCCTGTGACCCCATCCTCGGTATGGGTTGTTGTTAATGCTCCTATGACCCCCACCTCCTCCCCGTCCTTGGTATGGGGTGTTGTTAATGCTCCTGTGACCCCATCCTCAGTATGGGTTGTTGTTAATGCTCCTGTGACCCCCACCCCTCCTCCTCGGTATGGGTTGTTGTTAATGCTCCTGTGACCCCCACCCCTCCTCCTCGGTATGGGTTGTGTTGTTAATGCTCCTATGACCCCCACCCCTCCTCCTCGGTATGGGTTGTTGTTAATGCTCCTATGACCCCACCTCCTCCTCTGGTATGGGTTGTTGTTATGCTCCTATGACCCTCACCTCCTCCCCGTCCTTGGTATGGGGTGTTGTTAATGCTCCTGTGACCCCCCCCTCCCTCCCCCTCCTTCGTATGGGTTGTTGTTAATGCTCCTGTGACCCCCACCCCTCCTCCCCCTCCTCGGTATGGTTGTTGTTAATGCTCCTGTGACCCCCACCCCTCCTCCCCCTCCTCGGTATGGGTTGTTGTTAATGCTCCTGTGACCCTCACCTCCTCCCCCTCCTCAGTATGGGTTGTTGTTAATGCTCTTGTGCTCCCCCTCCTTGGTAGGGTTGTTGTTAATGCTCCTGTGACCCCCACCCCCTCCTCGGTATGGGTTGTTGTTAATGCTACTGTGACCCCACCCCCCTCCTCGGTATGGGCTGTTGTTAATGCTCCTGTGACCCCCACCCCTCCTCGGTATGGGTTGTTGTTAATGCTCCTGTGACCCCCACCCCTCCTCTGTGTTAATGCTCCTGTGACCCCCACCTATTCTCTCCCACCCCTCCTCCTCGGTATGGGACCATTATAAACTGTACATTTATAATGTATGCTCCTGTGACTCCCCCCCCCCTCCCCCTCCTCGGTATGGGTACATTTATAATGTATGCTCCTGTGACTCCCACTCCCCCCCTCCCCCTCCTCGGTATGGGTACATTTATAATGTATGCTCCTGTGACTCCACCCCCCCTCCCCCTCCTCGGTATGGGTACATTTATAATGTATGCTCCTGTGACTCCCCCCCCCTCCCCCTCCTCGGTATGGGTACATTTATAATGTATGCTCCTGTGACTCCCACCCCCCCTCCCCCTCCTCGGTATGGGTACATTTATAATGTATGCTCCTGTGACTCCCACCCCCTCCCCCTCCTCGGTATGGGTACATTTATAATGTACAAAATACCAACTACAAGTAGACTGACTTTTATTATTTGTGTTCTTAGGCGTAACCCATTGACTATTGAAGTGTTTCTGAAAATATCACGAAACCTACAAATAGCATTATAGTTAATTGGCTCTTATTGCACATTGATGATGTTTTAGGTCAAATCTGTGTTAGAGTCTATCTCTGAATAAGTCCATCTCTGACTTTATAATCTCTTAATAAAGTCCATCTCTGAATAAAGTCCATCTCTGAATAGAGAGTCCATCTCTTATTAAAGTCCATCTCTGAATAGAGAGTCCATCTCTTAATAAAGTCCATCTCTGAATAGAGTCAATCTCTTAATTAAAGTCCATCTCTGAATAGAGTCAATCTCTTAATTAAAGTCCATCTCTGAATAAAGTCCATCTCTGAATAGAGTCAATCTCTTAATTAAAGTCCATCTCTGAATAAAGTCCATCTCTGAATAAAGTCCATCTCTGAATAAAGTCCATCTCTGAATAAAGACCACCTGACTCTAAGCACCAACATTTTGTATCTTAGCTAGCCATTATCACTGCTCTTTCTTAAGCAGCCAGCCACAGGAATAAGGAAAATGGCTGTTTAACCAAGATGGCTGCTGAATAGAGATTAATTATTTAACATATTTTTCTGGACTGACTGTATATGTATACTGACCACCTGTATATGTATACTGACCACCTGTATATGTATACTGACCACCTGTCAGCTATGACCACTTTACCATTCTCACGGATAGGATTCGGGAAGTACTGATGTCCATAAGAAGTGTCTCATAAGTCAGAAATTACTTGCCCATTCAATAGGGGTGACACTATTTTAAACAAACACTTTACTTTACATAGAAAGTATTATCATCATTTGTGGCTCGCGTCAACCGTGATAATAATGGTTTCCATGTTCATTCGGTGAAATATTATTCATTAGTTTAATAATATTTTATTGCATTCATTCTATATATACAATGTACAGAACAAAACAAATGAACACACTTGTATAAGTATCCATTGTATATACGACTTATGTCATTGTTGTGCACAAGAATTGTGAATAAATTAATGTTGAAGCAAATGGGTTTGGCCACAAGTTTTAACAACATTAGTTGCGGCCCTCCCCAAATACTAGATTGTAACAAACAAAGTGACTGAATATATGAGTTGTGCAAACACTTTACTAAAATTGATGATTACTAATATAACCCTTTCCTCCCTCATAGAAGCACCTCTTGACGCCATTACCAGTACGACATACATTGACAATGTAGTAGCCAAACCAATGTTCATAATAAAGGCCAGAATCTCATGTAGTCCCAGTAATATCTATGGAGGTGGGATAGATATGACGACTACTTATCCACTGTATGATAGCTAAATGGCTGTCGTTTGTATGGAGATATAATAGTATATTAACTTAAATCTCTATGTAGTCCCAGTAATATCTATGAAGGTGTGATAGATATGGCCACTACTTATCCACTGTATGATAGCTAAATGGCTGTCGTTTGTATGGAGATATAACAGTGTATTAACCTAAATCTCTATGTAGTCCCAGTAATATATATGGAGGTGGGATAGATATAGAGACTACTTATCCACTGCATGATAGCTAAATGGCTGTCGTTTGTATGGAGATATAATAGTATATTAATCTAAATCTCATGTAGTCCCAGTAATATATATGGAGGTGGGATAGATATGGCGACTACTTATCCACTGCATGATAGCTAAATGGCTGTCGTTTGAATGGAGATATAATAGTATATTAACCCAACTCTCTATGTAGTTCAAGTAATATCTATGTAGGTGGGATAGATATGGCGACTACTTATCCACTGCATGATTGCTAAATAGCTGTCGTTTGAATGGAGATATAATAGTATATTAACATAAATCTCTATGAAGGAAAGGGTTAAAGGGAAAATGAAGAAGAAAATTAGCAAAAATATAAATAACAAGAAATTAGAACCAAAAAAATATTATTGATACACTGAAACTACCCGGTAACTAATATTCTCTTATTATTACTTGTAATGTACTTGAAGGTTCTGAGGACAATGCTGGACAATGCCGGCTTGAACCATACTCGCATAGTTGCTGCTGACGGTTCGTGGGAGCCAATCTCACTTAACATTCACACCGACGCTGCATTGGCTAAAGCTGTGGATATTATTGGGTAAGGAAAGCATTGGAGGATATAGATTAAACATTTAATATTTCTGTATGCAATAAGACACCTGGCCCAGAGGTTATAAAACTTTTCTCAGATCTCAAACTCAAGTGATCTGATTGGTTGATATCGAGTGTTAGTCAGTTGAACTAATCAGACGATTGAGACGGAGTTTTGAGATTGGAGAAAAGTTTTATAACCTCCAGGCCTGGTATTAACACATACACTGCACATCTTTAAAGACACAGCATCTATATGGGGGATGATTTTTGCACATTTTTGCACTACTCTCATATATATCCCCAACTACTCTCATATATATCTCCAACTACTCTCATATATATCTCCAACTACTCTCATATATAACTCCAACTACTCTTATATATATCTCCAACTACTCTCATATATATCCCCAACTACTCTCATATATATCTCCAACTACTCTCATATATATCCCCAACTACTCTCATATATATCTCCAACTACTCTCATATATATCCCCAACTACTCTCATATATATCCCCAACTACTCTCATATATATCCCCAACTACTCTCATATATATCCCCAACTACTCTCATATATATCTCCAACTACTCTCATATATATCTCCAACTACTCTCATATATATCCCCAACTACTCTCATATATATCCCCAACTACTCTCATATATATCCCCAACTACTCTCATATATATCTCCAACTTATCTCTTATACATGTATATCACATCTCTTTCATATATCTCAATCTTCTCTCTCATATATCTTAGCCTTCTCTCTTATGCATCTCCAACTTCTCTCTTATGCATCTCCAACTTCTCTCATATATATCTCCAACTACTCTCTCTAATATATTTTCAACATCTTTTTTATGCATCTCCTACTTCTCTATAATATATATCAAACTTTCTCTTATATATCTCAACTTCTCTTTCATCAAATTTGGCACAGACTAAGACTGACCACTGCTCATGACGTCCCTATAAAATTATTTCCATACACTTTACGGTAAACATTCTATTTTTGAAAATGGGTCTTGCACCAAAAATATACCCCCCCCCGACAATAATGGTGCGTTCTTAAAGTCGTTCAGTGTATGTATTAGTGAAAGATTAAAATACACAAGTCCAAACTACTGGTATTTATTTGTGTGGGTTTTATTTTCGCTAATTTTCATAACTGAACCAACTCTCGATTTCCTCAAATTCGCCAAAGATATCATCCCTGTTAAACGGACATTGCCAATGTTGGGTCCTAACATGGGTATTATCCGAAAATTGATGTGCATATATCATTTGAGTCTCTAGTATGAAATTTCATGTGTATACCTTCAGTCTATGACCTTGCTGTCCTGGCCTAGCCTGGGAACAGGCGTCGATATATTTTGCCTGGTCAGTCAAATAAATAAATTTTTAACACCGAGACTATTAATTAGGTCGTATTGAGTTTCTGATCATATCAACTCCTGGGGAAACTGGCGGGGTTTCCCGTGAAATTATTAATCCTATTAATAGGCCTATTAGCACGTGACTTAAGTAATGACGTACTTGAATCGAAAGCGAGGCACTGCAATGCTGATAAAACTTTATAATTGGCTGCCATTGTTTATGGGTCAATGGAACGATAAATAGTTTTAAAAAGTACAATGTGCATCTGATTTGACATATTTACTCAATATTTAAGTCGTCCTTAGTTCAATTACGCCGAATCGATCCATTACCATCTAAATGTAATATTAAAATCCGCCATCTCGATATAACAGAGAAACGGGACATTATATGTAAATGAGTCTACGGGAACATTCGTGTATATTCGGAAATGATCGTGTGTAATCGTGCCGATTTCCGATAGAATTCCGTTTCTATATTTAGCGATATTATCTTGTAGAGAAGAGTTGTCGTTCTTCAAATCTACACCCTCAAAAAAGTGGGTGTAAGTAGATGGCGCTACGATCGGAAATCCAGTTTCCCCAGGCTGTCATTTGGCTAGAAGTTAAAAAGACTGGAACCCAGGCTAGTCCTGTCCCAGAGGTTATGCAACTTTACTCAAAATCTCTAGCTCAAGTGATTTGATTGGTTGACTTTGAAATTTACACCAAGGTGAACCAATCAGGAGTTTGCGACTTGCAAACTGTTTTATAGCCCCCCTGTTCTGGACAGTTGTCCCTCAGCGTTGACATTTCCTGTTGTTCTGTATAAAAGAAGGAAAGTTTCGAAACATTGAAGGAAATTTAAGATTGTGCATAAAATGTAACATGCATCAAGTAGAATCAGAATATCATTTCTTATTAGTTTGTCCTTATTATAATGATGTAAGAAATACACATTTACCTAGATATTGTTCATTGCCAACCATTAATAAGTTAACACTCAACACCAACAAGCAAACTTTATTTAGCTAAATATATTTATTTAGCAACAAGTAAAAGAAACGATATTAATTAACTAAATGAATGTTACTACTTGTAAAATATTGATTTGTGAGACACTGAATACGAATTATATCGTTAAACAAACAATATATTTCGTAAATGTAATTGCTATGCTTACTCATACCGTATATATATATCAAGGTGGGTTTTCTCCGGGGACTCCGGTTTCCTCCCACACGAATGACCACATTTACGCTTTCATCCGTGCCAACGAGAGTGATTAATATAAGTTGCTAAAACTTGTTTCGCAATCATTGTAAAAATAAATAAGTTTAAACTATATATATCATGCTTTTCTGTAAACTTTGTATGTAACCGCCAATCATATCTCTTGGCTATGGACATGTATGTACTGTAAACTTTGTATGTAGCCGCCAATCATGTTTCTTGGCGATGGACATGTATGTACTGTAAACTTTGTATGTAACCGCCAAGCATGTCTCTTGGCGATGGACATGTATGTACTGTAAACTTTGTATGTAACCACCAAGCATGTCTCTTGGCGATGGACATGTATGTACTGTAAACTTTATATGTAACCGCCAAGCATGTCTCTTGGCGATGGACATGTATGTACTGTAAACTTTGTATGTAACCACCAAGCATGTCTCTTGGCGATGGACATGTATGTACTGTAAACTTTGTATGTAACCACCAAGCATGTCTCTTGGCGATGGACATGTATGTACTGTAAACTTTGTATGTAGCCGCTAAGCATGTCTCTTGGCGATGGACATGTATGTACTGTAAACTTTGTATGTAACCGAAGCATGTCTCTTGGCGATGGACATGTATGTACTGTAAACTTTGTATGTAGCCGCCAAGCATGTCTCTTGGCGATGGACATGTATGTACTGTAAACTTTGTATGTAACCGAAGCATGTCTCTTGGCGATGGACATGTATGTACTGTAAACTTTGTATGTAACCGCCAAGCATGTCTCTTGGCGATGGACATGTATGTACTGTAAACTTTGTATGTAACCGAAGCATGTCTCTTGGCGATGGACATGTATGTACTGTAAACTTTGTATGTAGCCGCCAAGCATGTCTCTTGGCGATGGACATGTATGTACTGTAAACTTTGTATGTAACCGCCAAGCATGTCTCTTGGCGATGGACATGTATGTACTGTAAACTTTGTATGTAACCGCCAAGCATGTCTCTTGGCGATGGACATGTATGTACTGTAAACTTTGTATGTAACCGCCAAGCATGTCTCTTGGCGATGGACATGTATGTACTGTAAACTTTGTATGTAACCGCCAAGCATGTCTCTTGGCGATGGACATGTATGTACTGTAAACTTTGTATGTAACCGCCAAGCATGTCTCTTGGCGATGGACATGTATGTACTGTAAACTTTGTATGTAACCGCCAAGCATGTCTCTTGGCGATGGACATGTATGTACTGTAAACTTTGTATGTAACCACCAAGCATGTCTCTTGGCGATGGACATGTATGTACTGTAAACTTTGTATGTAACCACCAAGCATGTCTCTTGGCGATGGACATGTATGTACTGTAAACTTTGTATGTAACCGCCAAGCATGTCTCTTGGCGATGGACATGTATGTACTGTAAACTTTGTATGTAACCGCCAAGCATGTCTCTTGGCGATGGACATGTATGTACTGTAAACTTTGTATGTAACCACCAAGCATGTCTCTTGGCGATGGACATGTATGTACTGTAAACTTTGTATGTAACCGCCAAGCATGTCTCTTGGCGATGGACATGTATGTACTGTAAACTTTGTATGTAACCGAAGCATGTCTCTTGGCGATGGACATGTATGTACTGTAAACTTTGTATGTAACCGCCAAGCATGTCTCTTGGCGATGGACATGTATGTACTGTAAACTTTGTATGTAACCGAAGCATGTCTCTTGGCGATGGACATGTATGTACTGTAAACTTTGTATGTAACCCCAAGCATGTCTCTTGGCGATGGACATGTATGTACTGTAAACTTTGTATGTAACCGAAGCATGTCTCTTGGCGATGGACATGTATGTACTGTAAACTTTGTATGTAACCGAAGCATGTCTCTTGGCGATGGACATGTATGTACTGTAAACTTTGTATGTAACCGAAGCATGTCTCTTGGCGATGGACATGTATGTACTGTAAACTTTGTATGTAACCGCCAAGCATGTCTCTTGGCGATGGACATGTATGTACTGTAAACTTTGTATGTAAAGCATGTCTCTTGGCGATGGACATGTATGTACTGTAAACTTTGTGTTGTTTGGGTGGTGTTGTTGTTTTGTATGTACCCCAAGCATGTCTCTTGGATGGACATGTATGTACTGTACTTTGTATGTAACCGAAGCATGTCTCTTGGCGATGGACATGTATGTACTGTAAACTTTGTATGTAAAGCATGTCTCTTGGCGATGGACATGTATGTACTGTAAACTTTGTATGTAACCGAAGCATGTCTCTTGGCGATGGACATGTATGTACTGTAAACTTTGTATGTAACCGAAGCATGTCTCTTGGCGATGGACATGTATGTACTGTAAACTTTGTATGTAAATCTTTGGCGATGGACATGTATGTACTGTAAACTTTGTATGTAGCCGAAGCATGTCTCTTGGCGATGGACATGTATGTACTGTAAACTTTGTATGTAACCGAAGCATGTCTCTTGGCGATGGACATGTATGTACTGTAAACTTTGTATGTAACCGAAGCATGTCTCTTGGCGATGGACATGTATGTACTGTAAACTTTGTATGTAACCGAAGCATGTCTCTTGGCGATGGACATGTATGTACTGTAAACTTTGTATGTAACCGAAGCATGTCTCTTGGCGATGGACATGTATGTACTGTAAACTTTGTATGTAAGTGTTGTTGTTTTGTTGTCCGAAGCATGTCTCTTGGCGATGGACATGTATGTACTGTAAACTTTGTATGTAACCGAAGCATGTCTCTTGGCGATGGACATGTATGTACTGTAAACTTTGTATGTAACCGAAGCATGTCTCTTGGCGATGGACATGTATGTACTGTAAACTTTGTATGTAACCGAAGCATGTCTCTTGGCGATGGACATGTATGTACTGTAAACTTTGTATGTAACCGAAGCATGTCTCTTGGCGATGGACATGTATGTACTGTAAACTTTGTATGTAACCGAAGCATGTCTCTTGGCGATGGACATGTATGTACTGTAAACTTTGTATGTAACCGAAGCATGTCTCTTGGCGATGGACATGTATGTACTGTAAACTTTGTATGTAACCGAAGCATGTCTCTTGGCGATGGACATGTATGTATGTAAATTTGTTGTCCGAAGCATGTCTCTTGGCGATGGACCCAATGACTTGACTGTTGTATTTGATAGCACCCATTACCCAGGGACAAAGAGCAGTCTTTCAGCCATGAGTACCAACAAGCCACTGTGGTCCTCGGAAGACTATAGTACATTCAATGACAATGTAGGAGCGGGTTGCTGGGCTAGGGTAAGTCTTGTATACCCTACATTAAGTTTGTTTATCAGTATACATATTAGTTTATAGAAATTTAGTTTAGCTCAATTGCGAAACAAGTTTCGACAATATTAGATTAATCGCTTTGGAGACCTCAGTGAGAGAGAAGAGGCAATGTGGAATTTAAGTGCCTTGCCTAAGGGCACAATCGTAACAGCTCCAGTTGGGTGCAAACTCCTGGCCTCCCACACCTGAAGCGGACGCGCTACCACTGCGTGATCACGACATCCAATTTGTTGCCCTTTCACTAAAACTCCAGTTGTTCACCCAGAGCCAGTTTGGAAGTGGGTATCTATTCATCAAATTTGGTGGTATGTTACTGTCAATTTACCTATCATAATCAATGTGGATGAGCAGCCAGCATATCTACCATTATCTGCACATAGAGATCACTAGGAATGGTTAGCTTATACAAATTTATTTTAGCTCGATTGCGAAACAAGTTCTTTCAACTTATATTAATCACTCTCGAGAGTCCTGATGGAATCCATCGCCACGAGGGAGAGAGAAGCGGCAACATGGAATTTAAATGCCTTGACTAAGGGCACAATCATAACGGCTCCAGCGGGGTTCGAACTCCAGGCCTTTCGCACCTGAAGCGAATGCGCATCCACTGCGCTATCACGACTTCTAGGATTGTTTATGATTGTACACACTATGTTTTTCTGATGTCTGTTTCTGTTTGTTCGACGAATGTGTCAATGTCTATGCGGGACCTCCGTGGCTGAGTGGTTACGGTCGTTGACTTCAAATCACTTGCCTCTCACCGCTGCGGTTTGAATCCTACTGGGGGTGTCAAATTATTTCATGTGCGGAAGTTATCCAGCTGGCTTTTGGGTTGTCGGTAGTTCCACGTGGAAACCTGCCCACACCTGAAATACTGCTCGAATGTGCACCCGGGCTCTTCCTCCACCAATAATAGCTGGATAGTTGTCGTGTTTATATACAGTTTTACAACTGATGTTTTTTTATCATTTTTACAGCTTGATAAATTTTGTTGCAATTGACCGTTCGTCATTACAATTTTCAGCATGTTAACACTGGACTACAGATCCATCATATATAATTGCATAGTTTATATAATTGCATAGCTTACAGGGATCATTCTAGAGGGCGATGTGGGCGAAATTGTCGCCCTAGGGACTCTGACTTTGCCCTCAAAAAAAATTTGGTTTTTATGATTTTCAAACAAAATTGTGTCTAGTATGATACACTGGCCCATTATAAAGCACTCCTTCTATTCAAATGTTGTATTTAATGGTTGTACTGTGCATTTTAACCCTATTTTGCAGAAGTATATTAAAGAACACCATTTAAGGAAGAGATCACGCGCTTTCTCACTTCTCCCAAAAATTCGGACCTAGAATGAACCCTGGCTTATATAATGGATTTGTTTATATAATGGATTTGTTTATATAATGGATTTGTTTATATAATGGATTTGTTTATATAATGGCATAGCCTATATTTGATTACCATTTATTAATGTCTAATGTTCTTCGTTACAGATTTTGAATCAGAACTATGTGAATGGGTATATGACAAGGTAAATATTTCTATGTTTGTCAATTATTAACCAGAGTTACAGTTAAAATATAACGTGGCTTATCCATTCTATCAAAATGTTATAATAATGACCAATAGTAGAGTGTTACACCCAGTTACTGTGAATCAATCTCCACTCTAGTCGCTTCATGGTCCGTCCTGGAGGGATAATTTAGGATTGATATTCTACCAAATTGGATTCACGTCTCCCTGTCCATCTCCCTGTCCATCTCCCTGTCCATCTCCCTGTCCATCTCCCTGTCTGTCTCCCTGTCCATCTCCCTGTCTACCTCCCTGTCCACCTGTCTCCCTCCCTGTCCATCTCCCTGTCCATCTCCCTGTCTGCCTCCCTGTCCATCTCCCTGTCTGCCTCCCTGTCCATCTCCCTGTCTGTCTCCATGTCCATCTCCCTGTCTGCCTCCCTGTCCATCTCCCTGTCTGCCTCCCTGTCCATCTCCCTGTCCATCTCCCTGTCCGCCTCCCTGTCTGTCTCCCTGTCCATCTCCCTGTCCATCTCCATGTCTGCCTCCCTATCCATCTCCCTGTCCATCTCCCTGTCTGCCTCCCTGTCCATCTCCCTGTCTGCCTCCCTGTCCATCTCCCTGTCTGCCTCCCTGTCCATCTCCCTGTCCATCTCCCTGTCTGTCTCCCTGTCCATCTCCCTGTCCATCTCCCTGTCTGCCTCCCTGTCCATCTCCCTGTCCGCCTCCCTGTCCATCTCCCTGTCTGCCTCCCTATCCATCTCCCTGTCCATCTCCCTATCCATCTCCCTGTCTGTCTCCCTGTCCATCTCCCTGTCTGCCTCCCTGTCCATCTCCCTGTCTGTCTCCCTGTCCATCTCCCTGTCTGCCTCCCTGTCCATCTCCCTGTCTGTCTCCCTGTCCATCTCCCTGTCCATCTCCCTGTCTGCCTCCCTATCCATCTCCCTATCCATCTCCCTGTCTGCCTCCCTATCCATCTCCCTGTCCATCTCCCTGTCTGTCTCCCTGTCCATCTCCCTGTCCATCTCCATGTCTGCCTCCCTGTCCATCTCCCTGTCCATCTCCCTGTCCGCCTCCCTGTCTGCCTCCCTGTCTGTCTCCCTGTCCATCTCCCTGTCTGCCTCCCTATCCATCTCCCTGTCTGTCTCCCTGTCCATCTCCCTGTCTGCCTCCCTGTCCATCTCCCTGTCTGTCTCCCTGTCCATCTCCCTGTCTGCCTCCCTGTCCATCTCCCTGTCTGTCTCCCTGTCCATCTCCCTGTCCATCTCCCTGTCTGCCTCCCTATCCATCTCCCTGTCCGCCTCCCTGTCCATCTCCCTGGCCATCTCCCTGTCTGCCTCCCTATCCATCTCCCTGTCCGCCTCCCTGTCCATCTCCCTGTCTGCCTCCCTATCCATCTCCCTGTCCATCTCCCTGTCCATCTCCCTGTCCGTCTCCCTGTCCGTCCCCTGTCCCTGTCCATCTCCCTGTCTGCCTCCCTATCCATCTCCCTGTCCATCTCCCTGTCTGCCTCCCTATCCATCTTCCCTGTCCATCTCCCTGTCTGCCTCCCTATCCATCTCCCTGTCCATCTCCCTATCCATCTCCCTGTCTGCCTCCCTATCCATCTCCCTATCCATCTCCCTGTCCGCCTCCCTGTCCATCTCCCTGTCCGTCGCCCTGTCCACCTCACTGTCCATCTCCCTGTCCGCCTCCCTGTCCGTCTCCCTGTCCGTCTTCCTGGCCATCTCCCTGTCCGTCTTCCTGGCCATCTCCCTGTCCACCTCACTGTCCATCTCCATGTCCATCTTCCTGTTCGCCTCCCTGTCTGTCTCCCGGCCCATTTCCCTGTCCATCTCCCTGTCCACCTCACTTTCCGTCTCCCTGTCCATATCCCTGTCCGTCTTCCTGTCCGTCTCCCTGTCCATCTCCCTGTCCACCTCACTGTCCATCTCCCTGTCCGTCTCCCTATCCACCTCACTGTCCGTCTCCCTGTCCACCTCCCTGTCTGTCTCCGTCTCCCTGTCCATCTCCCTGTCCACCTCCCTGTCTGTCTCCCTCTCCGTCTCCCTGTCCGTCTCCGTCTTCCTGTCCGCCTCCCTGTCCGTCTCCCTGTCCACCTCCCTGTCTGTCTCCGTCTCCATCTCCCTGTCCACCTCCCTGTCTGTCTCCCTCTCTGTCTTCCCTGTCCGTCTCCCTGTCCACCTCCCTGTCTGTCTCCGTCTTCCTGTCCACCTCCCTGTCCGCCTCCCTGTCCGCCTCCCTGTCCGTCTCCCTGTCCGTCTTCCTGGCCATCTCCCTGTCCGTCTTCCTGGCCATCTCCCTGTCCACCTCACTGTCCATCTCCCTGTCCGTCTTCCTGTTCGCCTCCCTGTCTGTCTCCCGGCCCATTTCCCTGTCCATCTCCCTGTCCACCTCACTTTCCGTCTCCCTGTCCGTCTCCCTGTCCATATCCCTGTCCGTCTTCCTGTCCGTCTCCCTGTCCATCTCCCTGTCCACCTCACTGTCCATCTCCCTGTCCGTCTCCTTGTCCACCTCCCTGTCTGTCTCCGTCTCCCTGTCCACCTCACTGTCCACCTCCCTGTCTGTCTCCCTCTCCGTCTCCCTGTCCGTCTCCGTCTTCCTGTCCGTCTCCCTGTCCGTCTCCCTGTCCACCTCCCTGTCCACCTCCCTGTCCACCTCCCTGTCTGTCTCCGTCTCCATCTCCCTGTCCACCTCCCTGTCTGTCTCCCTCTCTGTCTTCCTGTCCGTCTCCCTGTCCGCCTCCCTGTCCATCTCCCTGTCCACCTGTCTGTCTCCGTCTTCCTGTCCACCTCCCTGTCTGTCTCCCTCTCCGTCTTCCTGTCCGTCTCCCTGTCCATCTCCCTGTCCACCTCACTGTCCATCTCCCTGTCTGTCTCCCTGTCCACCTCCCTGTCTGTCTCCCTGTCCACCTCACTGTCCGTCTCCCTGTCCACCTCCCTGTCTGTCTCCATCTTCCTGTCCGTCTCCCTCTCCGTCTCCCTGTCCACCTCCCTGTCTGTCTTCGTCTCCCTGTCCGCCTCCCTGTCCACCTCCCTGTCTGTCTCCCTGTCCGTCTCACTGTCAGCAGGATATGGAGTATATAGAAAATTTCTCTTAATGCCCCACACTTCTCTCTAATATATCTCCAACTTCTCTCTAATATATCTCCAACTTCTATCTCCAACTTCTCTCTAATATATCTCCAACTTCTCTCTAATATATCTCCAACATCTTTCTAATCTATTAATATCACAATGTATCATAACTTCTCTCATATATATATCTCCAACTTCTCTCTAATATATCTTCAACTTATATATTATACATATATATCTCAACATCTCTTTTATATATATTTCAAACTTCTCTCTCACATATCTTCAACTTCTCTCTTATATATCTCAACTTCTCTATACTATATCTCCAACTTCCCTCTAATATATCTCCAACTTCACTCTAATATATCTCCAACTTCACTCTAATATATCTCCAACTTCTCTCTAATATATCTCCAACTTCTCTCTAATATGTCTCCAACTTCTCTCTAATATATCTCCAACATCTTTCTCTAATATATTAATATCACAATGTATCACAACTTCTCTCATATATATATATCTCCAACTTCTCTCTAATATATCTTCAACTTATATCTTCTACATGTATATCTCAACATCTCTTTTATATATATCTCAACTTCTCTCTCGTATATCTTCAACTTCTCTCTTATATATCTCAACCTCTCTTTTATGCATCTCCAACTTCTCTCTAATATATCTCCAACTTCTCTCTAATATATCTTCAACTTCTCTCTTATATATCTCAACTTCTCTTTTATGCATCTCCAACTTCTCTTTAATATATCTCAAACTTTCATTAATATATCTTCAACTTTTCTTTTATATATCTCAAACATTTCTTTTATATATCTCAAACATTTCTCTTGTATATCTCCAACCTCTTCCAGTTCTTAAATTGTAGGATGAAGCCCTCCTCTAGTGGAGTTCTGTATAACCATAGTAGTGTGCAACTCCTGTAAGCAAAACCGTGATCACATCCTAGAAGGTCAGTCGTTCTACCCAGGTATGTGCCCATGTTTAACATCACATGTACCACATTTCATGAACTCTTTTTAGCACTATTTCCTGGAATTTGATAGCCAGTTATTATGAGGCCCTGCCGTTTAAAAGAGATGGTTTGATGACAGCTGACAGCCCATGGAGCGGGTATTACAGGGTGGATGCACCTATATGGATGACTGGTAGGTAGAGCTTTCACGGTACAGTCAAACCTGTGTGTAAAGACCACCCACAGAAATGGCAAAACCTTTACTTTGTTGATTTCATAGCTGGTTCTGAGTGTGTTTACTCTGTTGATGTGTGCTATCTCATTTCATAGCTGGTTCCGAGTGCGTTTACTTTGTTGATTTGTGCTATCTCATTTCATAGCTGGTTCCGAGTGTGTTTACTTTGTTGATTTGTGCTATCTCATTTCATAGCTGGTTCCGAGTGTGTTTACTTTGTTGATTTGTGCTATCTCATTTCATAGCTGGTTCCGAGTGCGTTTACTTTGTTGATGTGTGCTATCTCATTTCATAGCTGGTTCCGAGTGCGTTTACTTTGTTGATTTGTGCTATCTCATTTCATAGCTGGTTCCGAGTGCGTTTACTTTGTTGATTTGTGCTATCTCATTTCATAGCTGGCTCCGATTAGCGTAGTGGTTAACGCACTCGCTTTCTCACCAATGCAACCCGGGTTCGATCCTCGGACCGGGAAGTATGTGAGATGGTACGGTGGTCGCCAGATCGGACAGATGGGTTTTCTCCAGGTACTCTGGTTTCCTCCCACACATTCGCAATCGTTGTAAAATAAATAAAGTTTAAAACTTTAGCTGTTTTTATCAATCAGTGATATTTTATTATAATTGAATATTTCCTCAAATTTAAAATGTGAGAAATTCCCAAAAATAAACAACTGGTGTAAAAAGTTACCATTTTACAGTTCTGTAAAATCCTATGTATAAAGAAGGGTAAGCATTTACTCATATATTTGCTTGGAATTTATTTAGATATAGTTAAACACATTTTCTTTTGCGCTTATAAATGAATCTGACTGTGTTTATTGCACTGTCCACTAAATTCTATTGTTTCCATTGGTCAATGGCTGTCACATGGTGACCCTACATGGGACTGTGGAGGGTCAGTAACTATCTTATGTCATGAAAACTTAATTTAGGAGGCCCGAACTTGGGTATATAAATGGGTATATTTTAAATGTTTATCATGCTCAGCGGGTACATACACAGGCACAAGACACTATTTTTTATGGCCCCCTATGGTCATATAGTAAGTAATGTTTACTCAAGGCAACCAACCGACCTAGTTTCTGCATGCTTATTTTATTTCCGTTTGTTGCCTTTAGTAAACATTACTTACTATATGATCAAAGGGGGCAAAGTAAATTGTGTCTTGTGTGGGTACATATAGTAATACAACACTTGTTCAATTGAACTCCGTAAATAATATCATAGTGAATGTTTTGTAGAATGAAGTACTTGTTGCAGGGTGACTAGTTATGTTATCAAACAAGTTGACATTGATATTAATTTACCCCATCTTGAGGACTGGCCTCTTTTGTGCATGCAAACAAAAAGCATAAATGTGGTCATGAGTTTGGGAGCAAACCGGAGTAACCGGAGAAAACCCACCTGTCCGATCTGGCGACCATGTGTCATCTCGCATTCTTCCCGGTCCGAGGATAGAACCCGGGTTGCATTGGTGAGAAGCGAGCGCGCTAACCACTGCGCTAATCGGACAGCTAAGTACGAAGTTGCAAGCGGGTATTTGAGGGTCGTCAATTTCGTAATTATGACAAGTTATCTGATTGCTTTCTATATGGAGTATAATGGATTGCTGAGTAGGAATGACCATTGCCTTCTATATGGAGTATAATGGATGCATGTGTCCGTTCATCCACCAATATTAGCTGGAGATTCCGCCATATGGCTAATTCTGTACCTTGTTTTGACGTTTTCCTGTGATTGTAGTTAATTATCACAATATCACAATGTATGTAAGGACTGCTTGATTAGTTCAGCTGTTCGATCCTCGGACCAGGAAGTATGTGACTTTTACTTTGGTTTCCGGATATGACGGGTAGGTTTTTACGGTGGTTGCCAGATATGACGGGTAGGTTTTTACGGTGGTTGCCAGATATGACGGGTAGGTTTTTACGGTGGTCACCAGATATGACAGGTAGGTTTTTACGGTGGTTGCCAGATATGACAGGTAGGTTTTTACGGTGGTCACCAGATATGACAGGTAGGTTTTTACGGTGGTCACCAGATATGACAGGTAGGTTTTTACAGTGGTCACCAGATATGACAGGTAGGATTTTATGGTGGTCACCAGATATGACGGGTAGGTTTTTACGGTGGTTGCCAAATATGACAGGTAGGTTTTTATGGTGGTCACCAGATATGACAGGTAGATGTTTACGGTGGTCACCAGATATGACAGGTAGATGTTTATGGTGGTCACCGGATATGACAGGTAGGTTTTTACAGTGGTCACCGGATATGACAGGTAGGTTTTTACGGTGGTCGCCAGATATGACAGTAGGTTTTTATGGTGGTCGCCGGATATGACAGGTAGGTTTTTATGGTGGTCGCTGGATATGACAGGTAGGTTTTTATGGTGGTCGCCGGATATGACAGGTAGGTTTTTATGGTGGTCGCTGGATATGACAGGTAGGTTTTTATGGTGGTCACCGGATATGACAGGTAGGTTATTTCGGGTAATCATGTTTCCACCCACATGAATTACCACATTCACCCTTTCACCCATGCCAACTAGAGTGACTAATATAATGTTATTCGCAATCGTTTGAAAATATATACGGTTTACATTTTATATACTGGTAATGTATCTTTTCAGCACATACCACTCAGTATGTATCTCCAGGCTGGAACTACTTAGCACATGGTTATGGAGTAACAAAGTTGAAGCACGGAGGAAGTATGGTCTCGTTTGTCAGCTATGATAGCACGCAGCTCACTATTGTTATTGAAACCATGGTAACGCAGCAAATCTTATAATTCTGTGTTCATTTTTGTTTTATGCAGCGGACAATCTCGCAACGTTCAACGATATTCCCAGATTGGACAAAACACATTATTAATAATTGACCATTTTCCAGCATACCTTTTTCGCAATATATCAAGGCATTATGGTAGGTAATTAAATACTCATGTCCACAGTTTTAGTGTATACAAATTTCTTTTAGCTTGATTGTGAAACAAGTTCATCTCACTAGAAAACTAATAGTTTATGAGGCCTCATTCTTGATGGAATCCACCGCCATGACTGAGGGAAAGTGAGGAGGCAATGTTGATTTGTATAAGTGCACCAACTTACTTGAATACCACTGTAACCTATCATCACTGATGGTCACGGGTTCAAGCCCCGCTCATGCCATGTCTCATTTATATGAAAAAGTTGGCAGTTTCTTACGAAGGTTGGTGCACCCAACATAACATAAGTGCACCATCAGCAGGGGCGTAGCTAGCCATTTTGCCTATGTCTGCGCTGCTAAGAAATTGAGCACCGACGGTACGATGGTGCTAGTGGGGTTTGTTTGTATCATAGAACATCGATGGTGCACTCTGACACACTTTAAATGTACGTTCTACACATTGTAGGCCGAGACTAAATTCTTATTATTGTATGCTTGTGTTTTGTAGAGTCATGATCATTCAGTGTGTATCCGACCATCGTTGCCGAAGTATGCTGTAACTGCGCAGAACATTACACTCAAATTAGCTGGCTATTTTGTAAGTCTGGGTAAACTTTTTCCTTTCCATTAAATTGTGTGCGTATTGTAAGTCTGGGTAAACTTTTTCCTTTCCATTAAATTGTGTGCGTATGACCTGGAGGTTATTAACTGTAAAAGGTGTTTGTGTTGAAGCCGTGTCATACAATGTTGGCATCTTCTGTCTGTTAGATTTACAAACGAACAGATGCTTTTCATCGTAATACCTTTTATTCTCAGATGTTGGCATAAATTCACCGAAGTTGCTTGTTATTTCCCTACAAATATAGACATAAATTCACCGAAGCTGCTTGTTTTTCTCAGATATAGACATAAATTCACCGAAGCTGCTTGTTTCCCCCAGATATAGACATAAATTCACTGAAGCTGCTTTTCCCCCAGATATAGACATATATTCACCGAAGTTGTCTGTTTTTCTCCGATATAGACATAAATTCACTGAAGCTGCTTTTTCCCTAGATATAGACATATATTCACCGAAGTTGTCTGTTTTTCTCCGATATAGACATAAATTCACCGAATCTGCTTGTTTCCCCCAGATATAGACATAAATTCACCGAATCTGCTTGTTTTCCCCATATATAGACATAAATTCACTGAAGCTGCTTATTTTTCTCAGATATAGACATAAATTCACCGAAGCTGCTTGTTTTTCTCAGATATAGACATAAATTCACTGATGCTGCTTGTTTTCCCCAGATATAGACATAAATTCATCGAAGCTGCTTGTTTTTCTCAGATATAGACATAAATTCACTGATGCTGCTTGTTTCCCCCAGATATAGACATAAATTCACCAAAGCTGCTTGTTTTTCTCAGATATAGACATAAATTCACTGAAACTGCTAGTTTTTCCTCAGATATAGACATAAATTCACTGAAACTGCTAGTTTTTCCTCAGATATAGACATAAATTCACTGAAGTTGTTTGTTTTTCTCAGATATAGACATAAATTCTCCGAAGTTGTTTGTTTTTCTCAGATACCGACATAAATTCACTGACACTGCTTGTTTTTCTCAGATATAGACATAAATTCACTGAAGCTGCTTTTTCCCCAGATATAGACATATATTCACCGAATCTGCTTGTTTTCCCCAGATATAGACATAAATTCACTGAAGTTGTTTGTTTTTCTCAGATATAGACATAAATTCACTGAAGCTGCTTTTTCCCAGATATAGACATATATTCACTGACACTGCTTGTTTTTCTCAGATATAGACATAAATTCACCGAATCTGCTTGTTTTCCCAGATATAGACATAAATTCACTGAAGCTGCTTTTTCCCAGATATAGACATAAATTCACTGACACTGCTTTTTCCCAGATATAGACATATATTCACCGAAGTTGTCTGTTTTTCTCCGATATAGACATAAATTCACCGAATCTGCTTGTTTTCCCAGATATAGACATAAATTCACTGAAGCTGCTTGTTTTTCTCAGATATAGACATAAATTCACAGAAGTTGTTTATTTTTCTCAGATATAGACATACATTCACTGAAGTTGCTTGTTTCCCCCAGATATAGACATAAATTCACCAAAGCTGCTTGTTTTTCTCAGATATAGACATAAATTCACCGAAGTTGTTTGTTTTTCTCAGATATAGACATAAATTAACCGAAGCTGCTTGTTTGTCTCAGATATAGACATAAATTCACTGAAACTGCTTGTTTTTCTCAGATATAGTTATAAATTCACTGAAGTTGCTTGTTTCCCCAGATATAGACATAAATTCACCGAAGCTGCTTATTTCCCCCAGATATAGACATAACTTCACCGAAGCTGCTTGTTTTTCAGGGAACTATAGCCAAGATGAATGTACGATACAGTAAGCTAGGCTTCGATGGTCAGGAATCCATACTGTTTAAAGACGATGGCTCTATACCTGTAAGTATATATAAATTTAATTTAATCAAACGTTAGCTTGACTTTCTGGTGCAGGCCGTTGTCTAATGTTGGTTTAAACAGTATTTATTCCAATAAATTTACATGTATAACACAAAAAATGTTACAAATTACATAAATTGTGAATGGTTTGGATTGGAAAACAAGTTTTCAGAAAACTTATATTAATTCCTCTCCAAATCTTGTCTAATGTTGTTAAAACTTGTGGTCCAAACCATTTGTATTTTCATGCTATGTATATGTGTATGACATATGTAATATTGATTTGCAATAAATATGGTTAAATACAATATATATATATCCTTATTATCCTCCAAACATGAAGAGTATTTAACACTGTACGGCTTATACAAGAAAAGTTCTTAAATTGTGAAATACATAATTATTAATTAAGTTTCAATCCATACTGTTTACGGTCCGCCTCCGTGGTCGAGTGGTTACGGTCGCTGACTTGTATACCACTGTAACCTATCATCACTGATGGTCACGGGTTCGAGCCCCGCTCAGACCGTGTCTCATTTATATGAAAAAGTTGGCAGTTTCTTACGGAGGTTGGTGCACCCATGTACTGGTTAACCGCTAGAGCCTGCCCAGGAAAGGTGTTGTTAGGTAAACTGCCCGCCGGCGATATAGCCCGAAATGGTGCTGATGCAGGCGTAAAACCCGAAATATAAATAAATAAACATACTGTTTACTAGTAAAGACATGGGCTCTATTATCTGCAATTATAGTACAATACAGTAAATATAAGCCAGGGAGATTTTCTCCCATTTTAATAGTACCTTTATATGATAATTATTGTGGTGTGAACATTTAAGGATAGGATGAATACTGTACCACCGACAGTAACTAGTCGGGTCCAATGTTGCATGTACATGTCATCAAATTTAGTACCCATAAAACTGTCCTCTAGTATACTATACTGGGGCCTCCATGGCCGAGTTGTTACGGTCGTTGACTTCAAATCACTTGCCCATCACTGCTGTAGGTTCGAAACCCACTGGATGCCGAATTATTTCATCTGCACTTTTTGCTATTAATATTACTATTTTTAGACAAAATTAAATGAACTGGTCTAAGTGTAATTTTCTTATTAAATTATTTTCTTATTAATTTAATGGTCTAAAATGATCATGGACCAGTCCATGCCAGTTACTTGGTGTTGAATGGGTTAACTCATATTCTGTAATATTGGTACTTTCTGCAGAAGTCAAAATATTTCTCTCCTTACCTTTTGTTGTTTTAAGGTGGTTAATGGGACACTCAGTTTACGCCTCGGGATTGATGAAGTCTACACTCTCTCCACGCTTGTAGGAGGAAACAAGGGAAACTACCCAGACATACCAGCTGAGAAACCTTTCCCCCTACCATATATAGATGATTTTGAATGTAAGTAGGAATATATTTACAATTTTGTCAGTTTTAGCAATGTAATTTTTAGGCCTTGCTGAAAAGTAAAGTGTGTGTGTGTTTTACGTTTATTTATCGTCGCTACTGGTTGCCCATATGAGCGACGCCTCCTGAAGAGAATAGTCATTTTAGGTTTTTGGATGATAGTGCAATAATACAGACATAGACCCATTCCAGAATCTCCTCTTGTTCTTTTACGTGCACGGTGTAAAGCACCGACACAAGACCTCGGTTTAAAGTCCCATCTGAAAGAATGATAATTGTATTAGGGTCAGACAGGGGATCGAACCTGCGATCCCTGGATTACCAGTCCAATGTGTTTACCACTGGACTACAGATCCGTCTGAAGTAAATGTACATGTTGCACATTATATACTAGATGGGTTTGAATGCAAGTAGCCCGGGGATATATTTTGCCATCGTATAGATATAGGATCTTACACGAGTGGAGATTTCATACCATATTTTATGAATAGAAGGCTCGCTTAGTAGCAAAATTCCAAAACGAGTTTCATAAAATATTGTATGAAATCAGTATGAGTGTACGATACTTTTTATCACATTACCATAGTAACAACAACCATAAATTTGACGAAACGATACGTCTCTGTTTGCCAGTATATTGTGGAGCCTTATTACATTAAGCTGCATCCATACGCCATAGTAAATACTAAATAGTCCCTGATAATCAAACAACTTCACGCAAATAATCGACACACTATTGTTAATCACTGTATCTCGCTATTGCACATTTAGCATTTTATTGATCTAAGCTGTTGATTTCAAACAAATAATGCATGAACACAAACAACATGTGTATTTCAAGCTGTCAATGTCATGCCACGACCAATAAGAATACTTCCAGGGGTTATTAAGCGTGTTGTCAGTATATAAGAATTTACGACATGACAATATATTTATATAACACACAAACCATTAATTGATCCGTAGTGAGTTTCTGATAATATAATGTTGTTTTTCCAGAAGTAATAAAGTGAAAAATATGGAACCTAGGCTAGAATGCAAGTACAAATGATATATAAACAGAATTGTGTCCGTTTGATCAATGTTATGAGTAGGCTTTGCTATCAGGGGCGTAGCTTCCTGTAGGCGCTCGAGGCAAAGATTGAAAATGTAAAAAATACAATAAATAATGAAGGGTAAGTGGGTGGAGGTGTATGATGTACAGTACACCCATCGAATATAAAAATAAGTCCAATAATTTCAGATTTTCAGAACTGCACAAATCTGCTCATTATTTCTCGTCAAAACATGCATTTTATCCTCAGAATGTAGCTACGGCGATGTTACATTCAAAATCTTCCGGGGCATTTACCTATGGATCCCTATATCCTAAGGATGCCGACACATGTATCAGGCTCAAGCTATGCCCCTGACTCTAACATGATATAACACCTGTTCGCCACAGTCATGTGATCTACTTGTCGATAATGTTGGATGCTTTTACGTTTTTGAAAATACCAAACAAATTATTTGCTTCAGACACTGTTCTTGACAGACACGATTAATAAAATATCTCTGGTATTTGTTTGCATTGAATGGACTGGATCGATACTTGATGGGCACACAAGCAGTTAACCCAGTACATCAATCTATAACGTATCTGTTGTCAAGGTCACACCATCTTATTGTTAGTTTGCCTGTTTTTTGAGAAAACAACAATATTTTCAGTTCATAGTCAACAACCTTTTTCGTCCATTTTGTCTCTTTGCAGACAATGATAAACCTGAAATGGTTCTACATGGATCAGTTCAGTGGGTTAAGCACTACTAAATTTCGTTCAACTAACACTGTTGTACTGAATTAATTGTATGGAGCTAATTATCAATGATCGATTAAATCAAATGAAATTGATGATTGACCAAATCGATTAAGTTGATCACGACTAGTTTCCGCTATGTTTTCATTATGTTGTTGCTGTATAGCGTACTCAGAACACGAAGAGCCCGACAACCTGGCTCAGCAGACTGGAACATATGAGGTGCTCAAATCCATGTCGTCGCACGAAAATGTTATACGTCAGATGGTAACCGAGTATCCTTGTGCCTGGTGTGATGCAGATAAAGTGAACAGCTCCATCAACATAATCGGCAACTCTAGCTGGTACGAGCCGGAGACATGATCATTATTGAAGACTGCTTTATATTATGAGTGCATGGCCTATGGACACCTTCTGTCTGTTTGAGTTTGCCTGGCTATGTATTAAAGCGACATTACATCACAAAATGCAACAAAATGCATAATATACGTACATGTATAAATAACATTGCTATTACACAATTCTTTTTTTATAAATTTATTCAGTTCATTATTTACAAATATTTACAAGAACAATACACACATGTATTAAATCAACAATCATACATTCAAATTCAATGTATATGTATAATACCACATGCATATATGTATATATATATATTCGCTGAGCAAAGATTACAAAATAATTTCAATTTTCCGAAATAACCAAATATTTTTGTTACGTTTAAAATATTCATGCATAATAGTTATTATAGATATATATCAACATATTCCCGTCTGTTTTCACTAATAACATAAGACTTGTATATAGAAAACCCAATTATGGTAAACAGGAAGTTGATATCCAGATTTTCAAAATGATCTATCTTGTAACCAAACACAATTGCAGATAGTCTATTAACCCATTTCATTCTGGATACATTTAAAGGCTTTTGCAAACAACATAGATCCAGATCAGCCGCAGCGTAACGCTGCGTGCTGATCAGGATCTATGTTGTTTGCTACATAGCCAAGTGTCTTAGCAAGATCATCTGAATAGCAAACAGTATAGCGCCTGATCAGATGGCACGTTCCGTGGTGGTTGATCTGGCTCTATGTTCTTTGCAAATACTGTTTGAACGGTATCCAGAATGAAATGGGTTAACGTTATTTTTTTACAAATTCTTCCGAAATAATTCGAACACTAACTGTCAATAAGTAAACAATACAAACTCTCACTGTGAAATAGAGCTCCTGAATTGACGTATCATTGCAGTCCATACTAAGCATGTGATGCTGTCAATAAATAAACAATACAAACTCTCACTGTGAAATAGAGCTCCTGAATTGACGTATCATTGCAGTCCATACTAAGCATGTGATGCTGTCAATAAATAAACAATACAAACTCTCACTGTGAAATAGAGCTCCTGAATTGATGTATCATTGCAGTCCATACTAAGCATGTGATACTGTTGCTTAGAGATAATTTAAATCCGATTAGTCTAAAAAATAACTATGTATATGCACAAAAGTGAGATATAATGGTAAATCTGTACCATAAATGTTGTTTTTCATGATACACCTGTAGTCCTGTATTCCTCTTCAATGTTAACCATATTTACACTATTTTGTTATATCAACAACCGTTGTATACGACACTTATTAATTAGTTAAAATATATCAAATTCTCTTACAAATATTTGGAAACATATACCATATACTAGGAAATTACATTCTGTAGAAATTTGCTTTTTTCACTGATGTAGTGTCGCTTTAACTGTGGGATATACGGTAGTTGAACCTCTCCTAGCAACACCTCCCTTTAGCAAGCACCTACCCCTTTAGCAAGCACCTACCCCTTTAGCAAGCACCTACATAGTTATATTTCCGGAGGCATTGTATTTATTTCCCATGTACAAATAATTTCAGTTCCAGACCAGAGCATCCTGCCAGATGGATCTGTAGTCCAGTGGTAACACGTTGGACTGGTAATCCAGGGATCGCAGGTTCGATCCCCCGTCAGACCCTAATAAAATTAACAGTCTTTCAGATGGGACGTTAAACCGAGGTCTCGTGTCGGTGCTTTACACCGTGCACGTAAAAACACCAGAGAAGACTCTGGAATGGGTCTCTGTCTGTATCATGCACTATCCTCCAAAATGACTAATATCTTCAGGAGGCGTCGCTCATATGGGTAACCGGTAGCGACAATAAATAAACGTAAAACACACATCAGAGCATCCTGCCAGCAACAAACGCAATGTTGAGTTCTAAGGTGTTTGTTCAATAGAATTGTGATTACACATTGTATTTCATGTTCTCCGGAATCGTTTGGCTTATAGTAGCAGTTATTGTAGCAGATACAATGTAAGACTGTCATACTTTGACATACTATCTTCATAGATATACCAGTTTTCAAAAGTCACAAATAGGAACTTGATTTTCTTTTGTGTATAAATTTGGATGTTTTCAATAGGAACAGTCAACGGTGAATGGGAATTCTTCACACGTATGCAATAGCCCTCTAATAAAGCTTCCATAAGGCCAATAGAATGACAATAGCCCTCTAATAAAGCTTCCATAAGGCCAATAGAATGGCAATAGCCCTCTAATAAAGCTTCCATAAGGCCAATAGAATGACAATAGCCCTCTAATAAAGCTTCCATAAGGCCAATAGAATGGCAATAGCCCTCTAATAAAGCTTCCATAAGGCCAATAGAATGACAATAGCCCTCTAATAAAGCTTCCATAAGGCCAATAGAATGGCAATAGCCCTCTAATAAAGCTTCCATAAGGCCAATAGAATGACAATAGCCCTCTAATAAAGCTTCCATAAGGCCAATAGAATGGCAATAGCCCTCTAATAAAGCTTCCATAAGGCCAATATAATGACAATAGCCCTCTAATAAAGCTTCCATAAGGCCAATAGAATGTTTCTTTTGGTGTCTCAACCACTAGCAATCCTGGATCGGATTCTGATATTTGGGGGGGGGGGATTCTCAGAAACAGAATGTAAACATTGATTGTGCAACTGAAACCTGATCATGCAGTATTAGCCAGTTTATAAATCTTCCATATACCAAGTTTCACCAAGAATCTAGACCTGCTCTTTGACTCCTATTTGCTGTCATTTGATTTCTGAAACAAAATTCTAAAAATCGTACATCCTTTTTTTTATTATTATATATACCCTACATACTTTTGAATCTATCATCTCGCACAAACAATTGTATAGAAAAAGTCCTTCATAGAAATACCATGTTTAGCAATATACATCCCTACAGTCTACCATAGAAGATGCCCCAATGCTAGCCAGGAGAGTCTATTATAGAAATACATGGTTTATCAACCTGTCATCCCTACAGTCTACCATAGAAGATGCCCTGATGCTAGCCAGGATAGTCTATTATAGAAATACATGGTTTATCAACCTGTCATCCCTACAGTCTACCATAGAAGATGCCCTGATGCTAGCCAGGAGAGTCTATTATAGAAATACATGGTCTATCAACCTGTCACCCCTACAGTATACCATAGAAGATGCCATGATGCTAGCCAGGATAGTCTATTATAGAAATACATGGTTTATCAACCTGTCATCCCTACAGTCTACCATAGAAGATGCCCCAATGCTAGCCAGGAGAGTCTATTATAGAAATACATGGTTTATCAACCTGTCACCCCTACAGTCTACCATAGAAGATGCCCCAATGCTAGCCAGGAGAGTCTATTATAGAAATACATGGTTTATCAACCTGTCACCCCTACAGTCTACCATAGAAGATGCCCCAATGCTAGCCAGGAGAGTCTATTATAGAAATACATGGTTTATCAACCTGTCACCCCTACAGTCTACCATAGAAGATGCCCCAATGCTAGCCAGGAGAGTCTATTATAGAAATACATGGTTTATCAACCTGTCACCCCTACAGTCTACCATAGAAGATGCCCCAATGCTAGCCAGGAGAGTCTATTATAGAAATACATGGTTTATCAACCTGTCACCCCTACAGTCTACCATAGAAGATGCCCCAATGCTAGCCAGGAGAGTCTATTATAGAAATACATGGTTTATCAACCTGTCACCCCTACAGTCTACCATAGAAGATGCCCCAATGCTAGCCAGGAGAGTCTATTATAGAAATACATGGTTTATCAACCTGTCACCCCTACAGTCTACCATAGAAGATGCCCCAATGCTAGCCAGGAGAGTCTATTATAGAAATACATGGTTTATCAACCTGTCACCCCTACAGTCTACCATAGAAGATGCCCCAATGCTAGCCAGGAGAGTCTATTATAGAAATACATGGTTTATCAACCTGTCATCCCTACAGTCTACCATAGAAGATGCCATGATGCTAGCCAGGATAGTCTATTATAGAAATACATGGTTTATCAACCTGTCATCCCTACAGTCTACCATAGAAGATGCCATGATGCTAGCCAGGAGAGTCCATTACAGAAATGTAGGGTCGATAACATGACAGGGTTAAAACATGTTTTTTTCTATCTCTCTTCAGCTACTGCAATCTACAAGGAGCCAATTAATTTCTCACCTCAAGTTGGAACATTTGAAGTCGTAAATTCAACAGACCCTTTCCATAGCCACATTGTGCGCCAAATGGTGATGGAAAACCCTATCTTCTGGTGCCTGTTTATAGACCTGGTATTTCCCATGGGACTCCTTGGTGACTATAGCTGGTGAGATAATCTGCTATACTTAATCCAGGGATCGCAGGTTCGATCCCCCGTCTAACCAGAGGAGACTCTGGACTGAGTCTCTGTCTGTATCATTGCACTATCCTCCAAATATCTAAATTGACTAATCTCTTGAAGAGGCGTCGCTCATATGGGCAACCTGTAGCGACGATAAATAAACGTAAAACACACACTCGGCTATACTTGCATGTCACACAGATCATTCCTTTGTACATCCAGTTACTAGAACTGAGGCTGCAAGGAAGTGCGTTATGCGGTCGGTTGTAAGTGAATGGTAAACACAACAGAAAATAGTTCACATTTTATTTGGAATTTTACTCGTATTTGTTACTTTGCTCACAAGATAATCAGCTTTTATATTCATGAAACTATTATAAAACAAAGCACTAGTAAATGTATTCTAACCAACAGTGTACGCTCTATCTGTATAGTATTATGTCAATCGTGTGAGTGGAGCACGCGTGACTATGATGTCACAAGTACCGTACAATGACATCACTTCTATAGGCATAAGCCTACCCAAATCCTTCTATAGGCATATGTCTATCCCAAATCCTTCTATAGGCATTGTCTATCCCAAATCCTTCTATAGGCATATGTCTATCCCAAATCCTTCTATAGGCATTGTCTATCCCAAATCCTTCTATAGGCATAAGCCTACCCACATCCTTCTATAGGCATATGTCTATCCCAAATCCTTCTATAGGCATTGTCTATCCCAAATCCTTCTATAGGCATAAGCCTACCCCAAATCCTTCTATAGGCATTGTCTATCCCAAATCCTTCTATAGGCATATGGCTACCCACATCCTTCTATAGGCATAAGCCTACCCAAATCCTTCTATAGGCATATGTCTATCCCAAATCCTTATATAGGCATATGTCTATCCCAAATCCTTCTATATGCATAAGCCTACCCAAATCCTTCTATAGGCATATGTCTATCCCAAATCCTTATATAGGCATATGGCTACCCAAATCCTTCTATAGGCATATGGCTACCCAAATCCTTCTATAGGCATAAGCCTACCCAAATCCTTCTATAGGCATTGTCTATCCCAAATCCCTCTATAGGCATATGGCTACCCAAATCCTTCTATAGGCATAAGCCTACCCAAATCCTTCTATAGGCATATGGCTACCCAAATCCTTCTATAGGCATAAGCCTACCCCAAATCCTTCTATAGGCATAAGCCTACCCAAATCCTTCTATAGGCATAAGCCTACCCAAATCCTTCTATAGGCATATGTCTACCCAAATCCTTCTATAGGCATAAGCCTACCCAAATCCTTCTATAGGCATATGGCTACCCAAATCCTTCTATAGGCATAAGCCTACCCCAAATCCTTCTATAGGCATAAGCCTACCCACATCCTTCTATAGGCATAAGCCTACCCAAATCCTTCTATAGGCATATATGTCTATCCCAAATCCTTCTATAGGCATAAGCCTACCCAAATCCTTCTATAGGCATATGTATATCCCAAATCCTTCTATAGGCATTGTCTATCCCAAATCCTTCTATAGGCATTGTCTATCCCAAATCCTTCTATAGGCATAAGCCTACCCAAATCCTTCTATAGGCATTGTCTATCCCAAATCCTTCTATAGGCATTGTCTATCCCAAATCCTTCTATAGGCATAAGCCTACCCAAATCCTTCTATAGGCATTGTCTATCCCAAATCCTTCTATAGGCATAAGCCTACCCAAATCCTTCTATAGGCATTGTCTATCCCAAATCCTTCTATAGGCATAAGCCTACCCAAATCCTTCTATAGGCATATGTCTATCCCAAATCCTTCTATAGGCATTGTCTATCCCAAATCCTTCTATAGGCATAAGCCTACCCAAATCCTTATATAGGCATAATCCTACCCCAAATCCTTCTATAGGCATATGTTTATCCCAAATCCTTCTATAGGCATTGTCTATCCCAAATCCTTCTATAGGCATAAGCCTACCAAATCCTTCTATAGGCATATGTCTATCCCAACTCCTTCTATAGGCATTGTCTATCCCAAATCCTTCTATAGGCATAAGCCTACCCAAATCCTTCTATAGGCATTGTCTATCCCAAATCCTTATATAGGCATAAGCCTACCCAAATCCTTCTATAGGCATATGTCTATCCCAAATCCTTCTATAGGCATTGTCTATCCCAAATCCTTATATAGGCATAATCCTACCCCAAATCCTTCTATAGGCATATGTTTATCCCAAATCCTTCTATAGGCATTGTCTATCCCAAATCCTTCTATAGGCATAAGCCTACCAAATCCTTCTATAGGCATATGTCTATCCCAACTCCTTCTATAGGCATTGTCTATCCCAAATCCTTCTATAGGCATAAGCCTACCCAAATCCTTCTATAGGCATTGTCTATCCCAAATCCTTCTATAGGCATAAGCCTACCCAAATCCTTCTATAGGCATAATCCTACCCCAAATCCTTCTATAGGCATATGTTTATCCCAAATCCTTCTATAGGCATTGTCTATCCCAAATCCTTCTATAGGCATAAGCCTACCCACATCCTTATATAGGCATATGTCTATCCCAAATCCTTCTATAGGCATAATCCTACCCCAAATCCTTCTATAGGCATTGTCTATCCCAAATCCTTCTATAGGCATATGGCTACCCACATCCTTCTATAGGCATAAGCCTACCAAAATCCTTCTATAGGCAGCCTACCAAAATCCTTCTATAGGCATTGTCTATCCCAAATCCTTCTATAGGCATAAGCCTACCCAAATCCTTCTATAGGCATATGTCTATCCCAAATCCTTCTATAGGCATTGTCTATCCCAAATCCTTCTATAGGCATAAGCCTACCCAAATCCTTCTATAGGCATTGTCTATCCCAAATCCTTCTATAGGCATAAGCCTACCCAAATCCTTCTATAGGCATTGTCTATCCCAAATCCTTCTATAGGCATAAGCCTACCCAAATCCTTCTATAGGCATAATCCTACCCCAAATCCTTCTATAGGCATATGTTTATCCCAAATCCTTCCATAGGCATTGTCTATCCCAAATCCTTCTATAGGCATAAGCCTACCCACATCCTTATATAGGCATATGTCTATCCCAAATCCTTCTATAGGCATAATCCTACCCCAAATCCTTCTATAGGCATTGTCTATCCCAAATCCTTCTATAGGCATATGGCTACCCACATCCTTCTATAGGCATAAGCCTACCAAAATCCTTCTATAGGCAGCCTACCAAAATCCTTCTATAGGCATATGTCTATCCCAAATCCTTCTATAGGCATATGGCTACCCACATCCTTCTATAGGCATAAGCCTACCAAAATCCTTCTATAGGCAGCCTACCAAAATCCTTCTATAGGCATTGTCTATCCCAAATCCTTCTATAGGCATAAGCCTACCCAAATCCTTCTATAGGCATATGTCTATCCCAAATCCTTCTATAGGCATTGTCTATCCCAAATCCTTCTATAGGCATAAGCCTACCCAAATCCTTCTATAGGCATATGTCTATCCCAAATCCTTCTATAGGCATTGTCTATCCCAAATCCTTCTATAGGCATAAGCCTACCCAAATCCTTCTATAGGCATTGTCTATCCCAAATCCTTCTATAGGCATAAGCCTACCCAAATCCTTCTATAGGCATTGTCTATCCCAAATCCTTCTATAGGCATAAGCCTACCCAAATCCTTCTATAGGCATTGTCTATCCCAAATCCTTCTATAGGCATAAGCCTACCCAAATCCTTCTATAGGCATAATCCTACCCACATCCTTATATAGGCATATGTCTATCCCAAATCCTTCTATAGGCATAATCCTACCCCAAATCCTTCTATAGGCATTGTCTATCCCAAATCCTTCTATAGGCATATGGCTACCCACATCCTTCTATAGGCATAAGCCTACCAAAATCCTTCTATAGGCAGCCTACCAAAATCCTTCTATAGGCATATGTCTATCCCAAATCCTTCTATAGGCATTGTCTATCCCACATCCTTCTATAGGCATAAGCCTACCCACATCCTTCTATAGGCATATGTCTATCCCAAATTCCGTATGGAGGCATATGGCTACCCAAAATCCGTATCTTAGCATATGTTCAGTGTTTTTGCAAGTCATGTTGGCTTTCACATTATGTTTCCCAATTCATGGTTGACTGCCCCTATGATAATGTTTATTATTGTATGAATGAGACCATTTCTACTGATGCAGGTGTTTGCAGGCAAGTTACCATCATGCTCAATTATATCGTAACCACCTTGCTAGTGTATACATGTACTAATTATTGTGATATTCTACTTAAATAATCTTTGTCTTTCAGTTATTTAGTGGCGAATAAAACAGGGTTTGGAATTCTGAAGTGTAGGAATTAACCATGTAGGCCTACATTGTTAATTCCCGGTGTCACATGAGATTTTCACCCGCGCGATATTTTCACCCGTGGGTGAAAAAAATGACATGAGATTTTCACCCCCCCCCCCCCCCTATGAGATTTTCACCCGCCCCCCAATATTTTAACCCTAACCAACCAAGTCTCATAGGGGGGGTGAAAATCTCATGGCATTTTTTTCACCCGCGGGTGAAAATGTCGCGCGATATTTTCACCTGCGGGTGATAAAATAGGCGGGTGAAAATATCATATGACATAGGCACCTGGAACAACATATAACCTAAGCTGTTGGTGTGACTTTTTTTTTTTAAACTCCATTTATTTTACAACGTTTGCGAAGCAAGTTTTAACAACTTATATAAATCACTCGTTGGCGCGGATGAATGCATATATGTGGTCATTCAAGTGGGAGGAAACCGGAGTACCTGGAGAAAACCCACCTGTCCGATCTGGCGACCACCGTACCAACTTTAAAGCCCAACATCAAATAAAACAAATCTGGAGGCATATTCCGGAGTGACACATCCTGTGATGGTGCTTCTTTCATACGGATCGGCTTTAGGTCCACACTTCTCAATGTTGGTCATCCCGCGCAGCATATAAACTGACCACTATTCAGCGCACTGCATGTCGCTTCACGGTCTCTGCGCACGTTGTTCTTCCTGATGGCTGGATCATGTTGGATGTTGTGAGCACTCTTGACTCCAAATTGGTCCAGTCGACATGACAATGCGCACATACTGGAAGTAGCCCTGATTGTTTTACATGCACAGTGTATAGCACGGAGACCTCCGTTTGTAGTCCCATCTGAAAGACTGTTAATATTATTAGTTTCAGATGGTCAGTTGAAACTGTGATCCCTGGATTCAGAGTCCAACGTGTTAACACTGGATCACTGATCCGTCTATATCTTGAGTGGTGGAACCTATGCTCACGGTATCCCTATGCTTGTGGTATTTTCCGAAAAACGCTTTATAGAACAGTACTTATGCAGATACCCGACTTTTCTTGCCTGCAACGGAGATAACCGATAATATGCTTTCACGTTATCCATATCAATAGCCACGCACATGCGGATCACGTGACAAATCCGTCTGTTATAATTGACTTATATAAATTCCAATCATAATATTACCGAAATATACCCTATACCGAAAACAGTACCTGCAGCGGTAAATTCTTCTTCCACTAAATAAATTTAGCGATTTTCAAACCTATAAAATAGTTATTTGTTAAATTTTAGCTCATTAAAATGTATTCGTATGATTAAATAATGACATATGGTATACCGCAAGGATAGGTTGGTTCACTGCGGGCTGAATTTACTGCTGTTTACGTATGTCGTATCGAAAGCCAGCATGGTGACATAAGTCACGTGATGACGCAAAAAACGGCATGTATGGTTTCTTCAAGGTTAACATTACGTATATGGAGAAAAAAACCAAAACGGCAAGTTTTTCTGTTCTTTTATCGGTTGATAATATATGCAAAATACGACGAGCATAGGTTCCAGCACTCTAATGCAAAAGATTGAAGAGACTTCTAAGGCTATAATATACAATGAAACCACATAAACCGGTTCTTGTTGACAGATGGTTTCTCACGTGAAATATGCATTGATAATACATGTAGCTTGGTTAAAGTTTGGAGACATGTTACTAACCCTTTACACAATAACAGATGGGCCAGTTACTCATTTATATCTCCATACTGCTGATAGCAATACCGCTAAGCACATTGGACTACATACTCAATAATCCGCGTCCGTATGCAGCGGGGCGGGGTGTAAGAGAGACATTAGTTGTGATTGGCCGGTTCAGTATGATGTCCTAATAAACATACATTATTTTCTAAATTCCGGAACATTTATTATATTCATAACAGAAACTAACCTGTATATATTTAGGTTTTTAAAGTACTTGGGATGTAAAAAGTGTTTCAAACAAATAATGAAATTCGTCATCAATAGATATATTACAAAGCATACATTTGCAAGATACAATTGTTTCATTCAATTTTCATGTTTCCTTGCGTCAACCTTTCACATTCAAGACAAACTGTTGTATCTTATTGCATTACGTTTGTGTACGACAAAGTTTATAACGTGTCTTTATCTTTTACATCAGGTCTGATATCTATGTTGAGGCTGAGACGAGGGTTGGTACAGTGAATGCTACATCCGGAGTATTTGTGGCTGCCAGGATCAGTAAGGGCGGGTGTGGCTCGTTTGCTGCAGAAGGAATATACTACTTTTTGTTTCCAGAAGAGGGAACTATTCGTGTCACTGGTGATCTAGGTAGGAACATTTTACAGAACTCTGGCAGTAGTGATCTACGTAGGAACATTTCACTGGGGATCTATAGTGTAACATTTGTCACCTGTGATCTACGTAGGAACATTTCACTGGGGGTCTATATTGTAACATTTGTCACCTGTGATCTACGTAGGAACATTTCACTGGGGATCTATATTGTAACATTTGTCATCTGTGATCTACGTAGGAACATTTCACTGGGGATCTATAGTGTAACATTTGTCACCTGTGATCTACGTAGGAACATTTCACTGGGGATCTATATTGTAACATTTGTCACCTGTGATCTACGTAGGAACATTTCACTGGGGATCTATATTGTAACATTTGTCATCTGTGATCTACGTAGGAACATTTCACTGGGGGTCTATATTGTAACATTTGTCACCTGTGATCTACGTAGGAACATTTCACTGGGGGTCTATATTGTAACATTTGTCACCTGTGATCTACGTAGGAACATTTCACTGGGGGTCTATATTGTAACATTTGTCACCTGTGATCTACGTAGGAACATTTCACTGGGGGTCTATATTGTAACATTTGTCACCTGTGATCTACGTAGGAACATTTCACTGGGGGTCTATATTGTAACATTTGTCACCTGTGATCTACGTAGGAACATTTCACTGGGGGTCTATATTGTAACATTTGTCACCTGTGATCTACGTAGGAACATTTCACTGGAGGTCTATATTGTAACATTGGTCACCTGTGATCTACGTAGGAACATTTCATTGGGGAACATCTATATAATTGTGGGAGACTAGTAATATTATTTTAGTACTGTCTGTTGTCTGTTTGTTGATGTATCAGTGAGCACATCTGTGCCTGAAATACTGCCTTGAAGGCCACCTTCTTCCCACCAGCAATAGATGATACAGACAGCGACCCATTCCAGAGTCTCCTCTGGTTCTTTTACGTGCACAGTGTAAGGTAGTGACACAAGACCTCGGTTTAGAGTCCCATCTGAAAGACTTCATTTTATTAGAGTCAGACAGAGGACTGACATCATATACAGTCTACATCCACTATATCAAAGTCGGTTATGTCAAATTCTCCGGTTATCTCAAGGTCGGATCAAAGTCCCGTTTCAGACACTATCATTTTACATATAACTAGATCTGTTTATATCGAATTTTGTTAAGTCAAAGGTTATGTCGAAGTATTTTGTTCGGTTCGACGGAATTCGACATAACGGATGTAGACTGTATTTCATTTCCATGCTTTTATTAGTCTCCACTGAAACAACAGTCACAACTAGTAGGTCACAAATAGTAGGTCACAACTAGTAGGTCATAAATAGTAGGTCACAAATAGTAGGTTACAAATAGTAGGTCACAACTAGTAGGTCACAACTAGTAAGTCACAAATAGTAGGTCACAAATAGTAGGTCACAACTAGTAGGTCACAAATAGTAGGTCACAAATAGTAGGTCACAAATAGTAGGTCACAAATAGTAGGTCACAACTAGTAGGTCACAAATAGTAGGTCACAAATAACTAACTTCTTCCGATCCAATATCCAAAATGGCCATCTTCAATTGTGACCATCTTAGAAACTACATTATCGTTTTTAATTCGCGAACCATTGAATAGTATTGGCATAACAGTTTCCAGAGTCTTCAGTTACAAATAATAAAAATACAAAGTTTAACGTTAAATGAGCTACTGTCCTTGTTAATCAGCCAGTTTTTGTCACTTGTGTAATTGGCTGCTTATACACAGGTTTGACTGTATAATGGCCAAAATGCATCAATGAAATCCCGGAGTCAGTGGCTTATACACAGGTTTGACTGTATAATGGCCAAAATGCATCAAAGAAATCCCGGAATCAGTGGCTTATACCCAGGTTTGACTGTATAATGGCCAAAATACATCAAAGAAAGCCAGACTCAGGTTCCGAATGGTCTGGTTCTAGGGATTTCAATTATAGATTTTTATAGTAGACATTGAATGTTGTGTATCTTTCTGCTTTCAGCAAGGGCACAAAGTCTACACAAGCAGGAAGTGAAGTTGTCTCTGAACTACTGGTATAAACAGGGCCTTCTTGTTAAGGTAAAGGGTTTTGCGTAATAACGTTCTGGTTACATATACAAGCTATAGAATCTATATGTTCAAACTTTATTTATTTTACAACGATTGCGAAACAAGGTTTAATAACCTATATTAATCGCTCTCGTTGGCACAGATGAAAGCGTAAATATGGTCATTCGTGTGGGAGGAAACCGGAGTACCCGGTTTGCATTGGTGAGAAGCGAGCGCGCTAACCACGGCACTAATCGGACTGCCTATAGAATCTATAGGACATGGTTGTAAAAATAATAAATTATCAGAAAACATCCACTCGTTAAATGCACCTCTGCATAATTTATCTGTTATCATGGAATGAGGGGTTAGACACACTGTGATACCAGGTTTGGTATTGCATGCAGAGGAGGAGGATATTCAACCAATATCGTCAGAGTTGACCCATTAACGCACGTTAGCGATGAAAATAGCACTCAAATATGTCGTGGAATTTCATTAGAATTGTGTTGTAAATAGTTTTCAGATGCAAATTTAAAAAATATATATCTGCTACAATAATTTGAACTATTTATAGCCTTTATTTTACCCAGCATGCAAAGAGTTTAACATCAGAGATTTTGCCGTTCAATTGTTAAAACTCGTCCATCCATGACCATAGCGAAGAATTGGAGTTTCATGATTAGGATGCTTCTAGAACAGCCCAGTAATCAGGGTTCCCGCTGTCGGTCGCCAATTGCGACAAAAAACAAATATTGCCGCTAAATATTGTGAATTGGCGAAAATATTTGGCGCAACATTTTTTTTTTGGCACATGTTTTGTCAAATACATGGCTTCATATATTTATTTGTGAACTATATGGCTCTTAGTTGGCTCCAAGGTTTTTAAATTGGCTCCAGTATTTTTCAATTGGCGACAGAAGTGGCGCAGACAAACATTCAGACAGAGGGAAGGAACCCTGAGTAATTCTAAATTTCTTGAATTGATCCAAATACGGTACAAGAAAGTTGTTTGTCTAGCATTGCTGAGTATAAGAGGAATAGAATTATATGCAACTGTGAATGTGTTGTGCATAAAGAGTAGTCTCAGTAATGCCAGAGTTATGCCTTTGAATTGATGAAAACCAATGACACCATCTGTATAAAACTGGGCATAGTTGGTAGCTATTAGTTTTATACAAATTTATTTTAGCTCGATTGCGAAACAAGTTATTTCAACGTATATTAATCACTCTTGAGACCTCATTCCTGATGGAATTCATCGCCATGAAGGAGAGAGAAGAGGCAATGTGGAATTTAAATGCCTTGCCTAAGGGCACAATCGTAATGGCTCCAGCGGGGCTCGAACTCCGGGCCTTTTGCACATAAGCGAATGCGCTTCCACTAACGTGCTCCCACTGTGCTATCACATCAGAGTCCTGCCACTTGTATTAACATCAGAGTCCTGCCACTTGTATTAACATCAGAGTCCTGCCACTTGTATTAACATCAGAGTCCTGCCACTAGTTTTAACACCAGAGTCCTGTCACTTGTATTAACACCAGAGTCCTGTCACTTGTATTAACACCAGAGTCCTGCCACTTGTATTAACACCAGAGTCCTGCCACTTGTATTAACACCAGAGTCCTGTCACTTGTATTAACACCAGAGTCCTGTCACTTGTATTAACACCAGAATCCTGCCACTTGTATTAACACCAGAGTCCTGTCACGTGTATTAACACCAGAGTCCTGTCACTTGTATTAACACCAGAGTCCTGTCACGTGTATTAACACCAGAGTCCTGTCACTTGTATTAACACCAGAGTCCTGTCACGTGTATTAACACCAGAGTCCTGTCACTTGTATTAACACCAGAGTCCTGTCACGTGTATTAACACCAGAGTCCTGTCACTTGTATTAACACCAGAGTCCTGTCACTTGTATTAACACCAGAGTCCTGTCACGTGTATTAACACCAGAGTCCTGTCACTTGTATTAACACCAGAGTCATGTCACTTGTATTAACACCAGAGTCCTGTCACGTGTATTAACACCAGAGTCCTGTCACTTGTATTAACACCAGGGTCCTGTCACGTGTATTAACACCAGAGTCCTGCCACTTGTATTAACACCAGAGTCCTGTCACTTGTATTAACACCAGAGTCCTGTCACTTGTATTAACACCAGAATCCTGCCACTTGTATTAACATCAGAGTCCTGTCACGTGTATTAACACCAGAGTCCTGTCACTTGTATTAACACCAGAGTCCTGTCACGTGTATTAACACCAGAGTCCTGTCACTTGTATTAACACCAGAGTCCTGTCATGTGTATTAACACCAGAGTCCTGTCACTTGTATTAACACCAGAGTCCTGTCACTTGTATTAACACCAGAGTCCTGTCACTTGTATTAACACCAGAGTCCTGCCACTTGTATATTAACACCAGAGTCCTGCCACTTGTATATTAACACCAGAGTCCTTCACTTGTATTAACACCAGAGTCCTGCCACTTGTATATTAACACCAGAGTCCTGCCACTTGTATATTAACACCAGAGTCCTTCACTTGTATTAACACCAGAGTCCTGCTGAACACTCATTTCCGAACCCTCATTTCCTGAGCACTCATTTCCGAACACTCATTTCCTGAGCACTCATTTCTTGAACACTCATTTCCTGAGCACTCATTTCCGCACTTCCATTTCTTGAACACACATTTCCTGAGCACTCATTTCCGAACACCCATTTCCTGAGCACTCATTTCCAAACACTCATTTCCTGAGCACCCATTTCTTGAACATTCATTTCCTGAGCACTCATTTCTTGAACACACATTGCAGAACACCCATTTCCTGAACACTCATTTCTTGAACACACATTGCAGAACACCCATTTCCTGAGCACTCATTTCTTGAACACACATTGCAGAACACCCATTTCCTGAACACTCATTTCTTGAACACACATTGCAGAACACCCATTTCCTGAGCACTCATTTCTTGAACACACATTGCAGAACACCCATTTCCTGAGCACTCATTTCTTGAACACACATTGCAGAACACCCATTTCCTGAACACTCATTTCTTGAACACTCATTTCTTGAACACACATTGCAGAACACCCATTTCCTGAACACTCATTTCTTGAACACTCATTTCTGAACACTCATATCCGAACACCCATTTCCTGGGCACTCATTTCTTGAATACGCATTTCTTGAATACGCATTGCAGAACACTCATTTCTGAACACTCATATCCGAACACCCATTTCCTGGGCACTCATTTCTTGAATACGCATTTCTTGAATACGCATTGCAGAACACTCATTTCTGAACACTCATATCCGAACACCCATTTCCTGGGCACTCATTTCTTGAATACGCATTTCTTGAATACGCATTGCAGAACACTCATTTCTGAACACTCATATCCGAACACCCATTTCCTGGGCACTCATTTCTTGAATACGCATTTCTTGAATACGCATTGCAGAACACTCATTTCTGAACACTCATATCCGAACACCCATTTCCTGGGCACTCATTTCTTGAATACGCATTTCTTGAATACGCATTGCAGAACACTCATTTCTGAACACTCATATCCGAACACCCATTTCCTGGGCACTCATTTCTTGAATACGCATTTCTTGAATACGCATTGCAGAACACTCATTTCTGAACATGCATTTCTTGAACATGCATTTCGGAACACTCATATCCAAACCCCTATTTCCTGAGCATGCATTTCTTGAACACGCATTGTGGAACACTCATATCTGAACACACATTTGTGGACACTAATTTCCTGCATACTCATCTGAACACTCATTTCTGAACACATATTGCTGAATTCATATTTCTGAATACTGATGACATTTCTGAAACCTGATTTGAGAATACCTTTTTTTATTGTCTTCAGGATGGTTTTGCCGTCGGAACCCTGAATGGCCAACAAATGTTCAACATTTCTCTTCCTGGAAGCCCCTCTCCTCAAAATGGTTTTGTCGGGCTGGGGACAGCATCTTATGGATTGGCAGATTTTGACAACTTGAAAATCCTGGACAGCACAGATGGTGAAAGATTAGTTGCATCAGACAATGCAGAGTTAAATGGTGATAGCATTGCACTTGACGACGGACAGGAGAAATCCAGTGATAGCACAGATGGTGAAAGATTAGTTGCATCAGACAATGCAGAGTTAAATGGTGATAGCATTGCACTTGTCGACGGACAGGAGAAATCCAGTGATAGCACAGATGGTGAAAGATTAGTTGCATCAGACAATGCAGAGTTAAATGGTGATAGCATTGCACTTGTCGACGGACAGGAGAAATCCAGTGATAGCACAGATGGTGAAAGATTAGTTGCATCAGACAATGCAGAGTTAAATGGTGATAGCATTGCACTTGTCGACGGACAGGAGAAAGCCAGTGATAACACAGACATTGAATATACCGTTGATGAGAGTGTTGAAGACATGGAAGAGGATAAAGTGAATGATGCATTATATTTTAAATCTTTTACTGTTGATGGTGAAGAGTGAAGTATTTAAATCTTTCACTAGTATAGTATACTGTTGATGGTGAAGAGTGAATATTTAAATCTTTCACTAGTATAGTATACTGTTGATGGTGAAGAGTGAAGTATTTAAATCTTTCACTAGTATAGTATACTGTTGATGGTGAAGAGTGAAGTATTTAAATCTTTCACTAGTATAGTATACTGTTGATGGTGAAGAGTGAAGTATTTAAATCTTTCACTAGTATAGTATACTGTTGATGGTGAAGAGTGAAGTATTTAAATCGTTCACTAGTATAGTATACTGTTGATGGTGAAGAGTGAAGTATTTAAATCTTTCACTAGTATAGTATACTGTTGATGGTGAAGAGTGAAGTATTTAAATCTTTCACTAGTATAGTATACTGTTGATGGTGAAGAGTGAAGTATTTAAATCTTTCACTAGTATAGTATACTGTTGATGGTGAAGAGTGAAGTATTTAAATCTTTCACTAGTATAGTATACTGTTGATGGTGAAGAGTGAAGTATTTAAATCTTTCACTAGTATAATATACTGTTGATGGTGAAGAGTGAAGTATTTAAATCTTTCACTAGTATAGTATACTGTTGATGGTGAAGAGTGAAGTATTTAAATCTTTCACTAGTATAGTATACTGTTGAGGATGAGTGGTGAAGTATTTAAATCTTTCACTAGTATAGTATACTGTTGAGGATGAGTGGTGAAGTATTTAAATCTTTCACTAGTATAGTATACTGTTGAGGATGAGTGGTGAAGTATTTAAATCTTTCACTAGTATAGTATACTGTTGAGGATGAGTGGTGAAGTATTTAAATCTTTCACTAGTATAGTATACTGTTGAGGATGAGTGGTGAAGTATTTAAATCTTTCACTAGTATAGTATACTGTTGAGGATGAGTGGTGAAGTATTTAAATCTTTCACTAGTATAGTATACTGTTGAGGATGAGTGGTGAAGTATTTAAATCTTTCACTAGTATAGTATACTGTTGAGGATGAGTGGTGAAGTATTTAAATCTTTCACTAGTATAGTATACTGTTGAGGATGAGTGGTGAAGTATTTAAATCTTTCACTAGTATAGTATACTGTTGAGGATGAGTGGTGAAGTATTTAAATCTTTCACTAGTATAGTATACTGTTGAGGATGAGTGGTGAAGTATTTAAATCTTTCACTAGTATAGTATACTGTTGAGGATGAGTGGTGAAGTATTTAATGTTATGTATCTTTCACTAGTATAGTATACTGTTGAGGATGAGTGGTGAAGTAATGTTGTTTCTAGTTAGTATACTGTTGAGGTGGTGGGATGTTGATGTTATACATGTATTTCACTAGTATAGTATACTGTTGAGGATGAGTGGTGAAGTATTTAAATCTTTCACTAGTATAGTATACTGTTGAGGATGAGTGGTGAAGTAATGTTGATGTTATACATGTATTTCACTAGTATAGTATACTGTTGAGGATGAGTGGTGAAGTAATGTTGATGTTATACATGTATTTCACTAGTATAGTATACTGTTGAGGATGAGTGGTGAAGTAATGTTGATGTTATACATGTATTTCACTAGTATAGTATACTGTTGAGGATGAGTGGTGAAGTAATGTTGATGTTATGCATGTATTTCACTAGTATAGTATACTGTTGAGGATGAGTGGTGAAGTAATGTTGATGTTATACATGTATTTCACTAGTATAGTATACTGTTGAGGATGAGTGGTGAAGTAATGTTGATGTTATACATGTATTTCACTAGTATAGTATACTGTTGAGGATGAGTGGTGAAGTATTTAAATCTTTCACTAGTATAGTATACTGTTGAGGATGAGTGGTGAAGTAATGTTGATGTTATACATGTATTTCACTAGTATAGTATACTGTTGAGGATGAGTGGTGAGTAATGTTGATGTTATACATGTATTTCACTAGTATAGTATACTGTTGAGGATGAGTGGTGAAGTATTTAAATCTTTCACTAGTATAGTATACTGTTGAGGATGAGTGGTGAAGTAATGTTGATGTTATACATGTATTTCACTAGTATAGTATACTGTTGAGGATGAGTGGTGAAGTAATGTTGATGTTATGCATGTATTTCACTAGTATAGTATACTGTTGAGGATGAGTGGTGAAGTATTTAAATCTTTCACTAGTATAGTATACTGTTGAGGATGAGTGGTGAAGTAATGTTGATGTTATACATGTATTTCACTAGTATAGTACACTGTTGAGGATGAGTGGTGAAGTATTTAAATCTTTCACTAGTATAGTATACTGTTGAGGATGAGTGGTGAAGTAATGTTGATGTTATACATGTATTTCACTAGTATAGTACACTGTTGAGGATGAGTGGTGAAGTAATGTTGATGTTATACATGTATTTCACTAGTATAGTACACTGTTGAGGATGAGTGGTGAAGTATTTAAATCTTTCACTAGTATAGTATACTGTTGAGGATGAGTGGTGAGGTAATGTTGATGTTATACATGTATTTCACTAGTATAGTACACTGTTGAGGATGAGTGGTGAAGTATTTAAATCTTTCACTAGTATAGTATACTGTTGAGGATGAGTGGTGAAGTAATGTTGATGTTATACATGTATTTCACTAGTATAGTATACTGTTGAGGATGAGTGGTGAAGTAATGTTGATGTTATGCATGTATTTCACTAGTATAGTATACTGTTGAGGATGAGTGGTGAAGTATTTAAATCTTTCACTAGTATAGTATACTGTTGAGGATGAGTGGTGAAGTAATGTTGATGTATTTTAAATCTTTCACTGTTAATAATGGGGAGTGAAGTAATGATAACTTATATTTAAGGTCAAGGGAATGTCTTTTATAATGTCATACTTGGCGATATCTCGGGAACATAGAAAGCTATTATTATCACTTGTGGCTAGCGTCACTCCTGATAAAAATGCTTTCACTGTTCATTCGGTGAAATATAATTCATTCATACACTGAAACAAAGAAATATCCAAGTATTAATTCATCTTGTGATCGCCGAAATATGTTTTCCAACGTCACTCGTAGAAATTTCAGTGATCACTCGATGAAATAAATTCCAATCTTATACTAGTTAAAGCAGCATTACATCGTATGAAATAAAAGATATTTAAACAATTCAATTTTTACGTATGAGTAGCAATGCTGCTACACATTCTAACATTATACTTTGTATGCTTATGTTCATTTGGTAAACAGTGTATTTTTGCGATAAAACAAACTCGAAACCGAAAGTAGGACTTTCCGAGTCGATCGGCCATGCACTTATTTACAACCGGAATGCATCGTCCGCACTTGTTTACATTCGGAATGCATCGTCCGCACTTGTTTACATTCGGAATGCATCGTCCGCACTTGTTTACATTCGGAACGCATCGTCCGCACTTGTTTGCATTCGGAATGCATCGTCCGCACTTGTTTACATTCGGAATGCATCGTCCGCACTTGTTTGCATTCGGAATGCATCGTCCGCACTTGTTTACATTCGGAATGCATCGTCCGCACTTGTTTACATTCGGAATGCATCGTCCGCACTTGTTTACATTCGGAATGCATCGTCCGCACTTGTTTACATTCGGAACGCATCGTCCGCACTTGTTTACATTCGGAATGCATCGTCCGCACTTGTTTACATTCGGAACGCATCGTCCGCACTTGTTTACATTCGGAATGCATCGTCCGCACTTGTTTACATTCGGAATGCATCGTCCGCACTTGTTTACATTCGGAATGCATCGTCCGCACTTGTTTACATTCGGAATGCATCGTCCGCACTTGTTTACATTCGGAATGCATCGTCCGCACTTGTTTACATTCGGAACGCATCGTCCGCACTTGTTTACATTCGGAACGCATCGTCCGCACTTGTTTACATTCGGAATGCATCGTCCCCATTTGTCCCACTAAGTCTTTTTTAATCAAATTACTTGATATGTTGATTCGTACCTCTGTTAGCTAAGTCTTTTAGGGACATTTCTACATCCCCGCGAGGGGTTTGACATTAGAGGAAGATAGATAGATAGTATTTCATGTTCAAAATATATACGTTGTTTTCTATATCCTCTGTTGTTTCACGCATGCGCGCTGTGCGTGTTTACATTTCGTGTGTTGATAAACAAATTTGCGTATACGACGGTTTAAATTTATTGGAATTTAATCGTTTCTGAGCGACTATTTCGATTTTTGTAAAAACACACACATTAGTATTTATATTTTACCCAAAACATCCTTTATTGTGATGTAATGCTGCTTTAACACAATTATCATCTATTACTTATAGACCATCATTGATTGCTTACATTTGACTCTTTTCCTGAAATTTCAAACAAATTAATTGTAGAATATAGAGTCAAACCTGTAAGTGACCACCAAAGGGAAAGGTTAAAAGTGGTCTCTAAGCAGGAATGGTCTCTTAATAGAGGGTAATTTGTTCCTTAATAAACACAAACGGGAACTGAAAAAGGGGTCTCTTAATACAAGTAGTCTCTTACCGTAATAGATGTGGTCTTTTGAGCAACTTTGACTGTATGTATCTTTCACGTGTGTGAGGTCCGGATGGAAATATCCATTCTGTGGGCGACTGTCTTGGTGATACATGTAACAAGTGATAGTTATATGGTAAATATTTGCAATATAGTCCCAACATGGAAAGTATTTACAATATAGTCCCACCATGGAAAGTATTTACAATATAGTCCTGCCATGGAAAGTATTTGCAATATAGTCCCACCATGGAAAGTATTTACAATATAGTCCCGCCATGGAAAGTATTTGCAATATAGTCCTGCCATGGAAAGTATTTGCAATATAGTCCTGCCATGGAAAGTATTTGCAATCTAGTCCCACCATGGAAAGTATTTACAATATAGTCCTGCCATGGAAAGTATTTGCAATATAATCCCACCATGGAAAGTATTTACAATATAGTCCCACCATGGAAAGTATTTACAATATAGTCCCAACATGGAAAGTATTTGCAATATAGTCCCACCATGGAAAGTATTTGCAATCTAGTCCCACCATGGAAAGTATTTACAATATAGTCCCGCAATGGAAAGTATTTACAATATAGTCCCACCATGGAAAGTATTTACAATATAGTCCCAACATGGAAAGTATTTGCAATATAGTCCTAACATGGAAAGTATTTGCAATATAGTCCCAACATGGAAAGTATTTGCAATATAGTCCTAACATGGAAGGTATTTGCAATATAGTCCTAACATGGAAAGTATTTGCAATATAGTCCCAACATGGAAAGTATTTGCAATATAGTCCTAACATGGAAAGTATTTGCAATATAGTCCCAACATGGAAAGTATTTGCAATCTAGTCCTAACATGGAAAGTATTTGCAATATAGTCCCAACATGGAAAGTATTTACAATATAGTCCCAACATGGAAAGTATTTACAATATAGTCCCGCCATGGAAAGTATTTACAATATAGTCCCGCCATGGAAAGTATTTGCAATATTGTCCTGCCATGGAAAGTATTTGCAATATAGTCCTGCCATGGAAAGTATTTACAATATAGTCCCAACATGGAAAGTATTTACAATATAGTCCCACCATGGAAAGTATTTGCAATATAGTCCCGCCATGGAAAGTATTTACAATATAGTCCCAACATGGAAAGTATTTACAATATAGTCCCACCATGGAAAGTATTTGCAATATAGTCGCACCATGGAAAGTATTTGCAATATAGTCCCACCATGGAAAGTATTTACAATATAGTCCCACCATGGAAAGTATTTACAATATAGTCCCGCCATGGAAAGTATTTGCAATATAGTCCTGCCATGGAAAGTATTTGCAATATAGTCCCACCATGGAAAGTATTTGCAATATAGTCCTGCCATGGAAAGTATTTGCAATATAGTCCCACCATGGAAAGTATTTACAATATAGTCCCGCCATGGAAAGTATTTGCAATATAGTCCCACCATGGAAAGTATTTGCAATATAGTCCCACCATGGAAAGTATTTGCAATATTGTCCTGCCATGGAAAGTATTTGCAATATAGTCCTGCCATGGAAAGTATTTGCAATATTGTCCCACCATGGAAAGTATTTACAATATAGTCCCACCATGGAAAGTATTTGCAATATAGTCCCACCATGGAAAGTATTTGCAATATTGTCCTGCCATGGAAAGTATTTGCAATATAGTCCTGCCATGGAAAGTATTTGCAATATTGTCCTGCCATGGAAAGTATTTGCAATCTAGTCCCACCATGGAAAGTATTTGCAATATAGTCCCACCATGGAAAGTATTTGCAATATTGTCCTGCCATGGAAAGTATTTGCAATATAGTCCTGCCATGGAAAGTATTTGCAATATAGTCGCACCATGGAAAGTATTTGCAATATAGTCCCACCATGGAAAGTATTTACAATATAGTCCCACCATGGAAAGTATTTACGATATAGTCCTGCCATGGAAAGTATTTGCAATATAGTCCTGCCATGGAAAGTATTTGCAATATAGTCCCACCATGGAAAGTATTTGCAATATAGTCCTGCCATGGAAAGTATTTGCAATATAGTCCCACCATGGAAAGTATTTACAATATAGTCCCGCCATGGAAAGTATTTGCAATATAGTCCTGCCATGGAAAGTATTTGCAATATAGTCCCACCATGGAAAGTATTTGCAATATAGTCCTGCCATGGAAAGTATTTGCAATATTGTCCCACCATGGAAAGTATTTACAATATAGTCCCACCATGGAAAGTATTTGCAATATAGTCCCACCATGGAAAGTATTTGCAATATTGTCCTGCCATGGAAAGTATTTGCAATATAGTCCTGCCATGGAAAGTATTTGCAATATTGTCCCACCATGGAAAGTATTTACAATATAGTCCCACCATGGAAAGTATTTGCAATATAGTCCCACCATGGAAAGTATTTGCAATATTGTCCTGCCATGGAAAGTATTTGCAATATAGTCCTGCCATGGAAAGTATTTGCAATATTGTCCTGCCATGGAAAGTATTTGCAATCTAGTCCCACCATGGAAAGTATTTGCAATATAGTCCCACCATGGAAAGTATTTGCAATATTGTCCTGCCATGGAAAGTATTTGCAATATAGTCCTGCCATGGAAAGTATTTGCAATATTGTCCCACCATGGAAAGTATTTACAATATAGTCCCACCATGGAAAGTATTTACAATATAGTCCTGCCATGACAAGTATTTACAATATAGTCCTGCCATGACAAGTATTTACAATATAGTCCCACCATGGAAAGTATTTACAATATAGTCCCACCATGGAACATATTTACAATATAGTCCCACCATGGAAAGTATTTACAATATTGTCCCACCATGGAAAGTATTTACAATATAGTCCTGCCATGGAAAGTATTTACAATATAGTCCCGCCATGGAAAGTATTCCATAGTTGATGTCATTAATCGTTGATAAAGGTATGCGAATGTTTGTCAGCGTGAGACAGCACTGGTCAAAACAGTACAAATCCATACTCGGAATAGTTCACCAATAGCTTTTGTCAAGTACTGTTCTAGCAGATCTTTTTTCCAAGAATTATTTTCAGACTTTCGTTACTAATTCTTCAGATTGAACTGATAATGAAATGTTAGATATTTTTTAACTATAATTACTTAGAATGGAACCCTTTCCTCACATAGTCCGCCTCCGTGGTCGAGTGGTTACGGTCGCTGACTTGTATACCACTGTAACCTATCATCACTGATGGTCACGGGTTTGAGCCCCACTCAGGTCGTGTCTCATTTATATGAAAAAGTTGGCACTTTCTTACGGAGGTTGGTGCACCCAAGTACTGGTTAACCGCTGGAGCCTGCCCAGGAAAGGTGTTGTTAGGTAAACTGCCCGCCGGCAATATAGCCCGAAATGGTGCTGATGCAGGCGTAAAACCCGAAATATAACATAACCTTTCCTCTGATGCATATTACGGTAATATTTTAAAGCGACACTACGAAACTACCTATATGGTATAAAAAAAATCAAATACTTGCCACAGAATCAGTATTTCAACTAATAAACAATGGCTGAATAATTTTTTAACCTAAACTAATCCTGCTAACTGGTTTAAAATGAGAGCAATTATACATGTAGTTACTTATTCATTCCAATATACCACGCAATCTGTGATATTTGTTATTATTGTATAATATACCGGTATATAAAATGGGACCTCCGAGGCCGAGTGGTTTAAGATATTTGATTTAAAGTCGCTTTCCGTCGGGTTTGAATCTGCCTGGGGGTATCTAATTCTTTCAAGTGAGGAAGCTATCCTGCTGGCATGCATTGGGTCAGTGGTTCAACCTGGGTATGTGAAATTCTGCTCGGAGTCATCCACAGTCTTCCTCCACCAATAATTAGTTGAAGAGTCGCCATATGACCTGAGCTGTTGATGCGACTTTAAACCCCAAAACAAACAAGCATATATGCAATCAGGATCTTGTGTGTTAATTCAGTATGTCAATTAGATAGAACTTAACCCATTTCACTCTGGATACATTTAAAGGCTTTTGCAAACAACATAGATCCAGATCAGCCGCAGCGTGACGCTGCATGCTGATCAGGATCTATGTTGTTTGCTACATAGCTAAGTGTCTTAGCAAGATCATCTGAATAGCAAATAGCATAGAGCCTGATCAGACGGCACGTTCCGTGGCGGCTGATCTGGCTCTATGTTCTTTGCAAATACTGTTTGAAAGGTATTCAGAATCAAATGGGTTAATACTTGCTCAAACAGTCTATGTGTTAGTACTGATGGCTTGTTAACCAGTTTATGATGGCCCCATGATGTAATAGCATTGTTCCGAGTGTCATCCAAACCCGCACGGGTATATTACTTGTGAGTTTGGATGTCTGTTCGGTAAATAATTTATAATGCCCCCCCCCACAATATTTATACTTCATTATTACAGATTTATACCTTCCCAAAATTACATTTGCTCATTCAATTATAGGTTCATCTAAGATATAGTCTATGTGTCATATTTAAAGGAACTACAAATTGATTCACTTTTGCTCATTCATTGTACTAATTATAATATTACATGTTAGTGCATCGTAAGCACATGAGGGGCTGTTATGACTCGGTATAATGTATTGTTTTGCATTGATTGTATATACAGGTTACATCTATCTATCTATCTATCTATTGATCGATCAATCTATCTCTATCTGACAGTCTTCATTGTCTACCTATTCAAGCAGTATAAAATCGTACCCAGCAAATGATATATTTTAGACAGACGGATCTGTAGTCCAGTGGTAACACGCTGGACTGGTAATCCAGGGATCGTAGGTTCGATCCCCCGTCTGACCCTAATACAATTAACAGTCTTTCAGATGGGACGTAAAACCGCGGTCTCGTGTAGGTGCTTTACACCGTGCACGTAAAAGAACCAGAGGAGATTCTGGAATGGGTCTCTGTCTGTAGCATTGCACTATCCTCCAAAATCTAAAATGACTAATCTCTTCAGGAGGCGTCGCTCATATGGGCAACCGGTAGCGACGATAAATAAACTTAAAACACAAGATATATTTTAGCGTATACCTGTTAAATTTGCATTACAACTGCGCATTCTTCTGAATTAATTTCAACAACAGTAAATGATGTTTATTTGTCATCTATAAAGTGTAAATGATGAATGTAGAGTAGTTGTTAGGCCAATAAAATGTCAAAATAAATGAAGTTTATTTATTTGTTAAATTATTGAGTAAGATTAGAAATAAAAAATTATAATGGGAAATTTTGTTCCTTAAAATCTTGACCTTCAACCCGGTTTTCTGATTCTGACTGTCAACCCGGTTTTTCTGATTCTGACCATCAACCAGGTTTTCTGATTCTGACCGTCAACCCGGTTTTCTGATTCTGACCGTCAACCCGGTTTTCTGATTCTGACCTTCAACCCGGTTTTCTGATTTTGACCTTCAACCCGGTTTTTCTGATTCTGACCTTCAACCCGGTTTTTCTGATTCTGTAGGCAGTTGCAATTATGAAGTAACACTTCATTATTAATTACCTACTGATTGACAAGTACACAAATTCAATGAGATACATTCCTGGCTTTTCTATTACCTCCCTTGACATATAAAGTCTGATTTATTCCGAAATATATCTTGTCCATTTATTTGGAATCCTTTGTTTTTATCTCAATTCATCAAACATATGGGTTAGCTTATTGTCTACTGAACTAGTAATGAATTCTTGTCTGCTATATTCAGAACTTGGCATATTTCCAATGGCTATTATTTTGGTCGTTCATTTCTCGCGCCAACATTTCGAATCAGCTTTTGAGTTGGTATCACAAAATTCGACCTACTCTTCATCAATTATTTCCAAAAACTGCACCACAAAGCCACAATCTGAAGAATAATATATCGGTATTCTTTTAAAATCTCCATTCGATATATCTCTAAAATCCAGAAAATCCGACCTGGTAAAAATCATTGTTTGCACTGTTCGGCATTACATACACCTTGACGAATCAATATGGAATGCCATAGCTGCCTGCTGATAGTATAGGTAAGTTGGTTATGTACACATGTCAGTTGGTTATGTACATTGGTTACTTGGTTATGTACAATGTCAGTTGGTTATGTACATTGGTTACTTGGTTATGTACAATGTCAGTTGGTTATGTACATTGGTTACTTGGTTATGTACAATGTCAGTTGGTTATGTACATTGGTTATGTACAATGTCAGTAGGTTATGTACATTGGTTACTTGGTTATGTAGACATACATGTCAGTTTGATATGTGCATTGGTTGGTTATGTAGACATACATGTCAGTTGGATATGTACATTGGTTACATGGTTATGTAGACATACATGCCAGTTGGATATGTACATTGGTTACATGGTTATGTAGACATACATGTCAGTTGGATATGTACATTGGTCACATGGTTATGTAGACATACATGTCAGTTGGATATGTACATTGGTTACTTGGTTATGTAGACATACATGCCAGTTGGATATGTACATTGGTTACATGGTTATGTAGACATACATGTCAGTTGGATATGTACATTGGTTACATGGTTATGTAGACATACATGCCAGTTGGATATGTACATTGGTTACATGGTTATGTAGACATACATGTCAGTTGGATATGTACATTGGTCACATGGTTATGTAGACATACATGTCAGTTGGATATGTACATTGGTTACTTGGTTATGTAGACATACATGCCAGTTGGATATGTACATTGGTTACATGGTTATGTAGACATACATGTCAGTTGGATATGTACATTGGTTACATGGTTATGTAGACATACATGCCAGTTGGATATGTACATTGGTTACATGGTTATGTAGACATACATGTCAGTTGGATATGTACAATGGTTACTTGGTTTTCTAATGATTGGATCTCTTTTAAATCTTGGACTCCAAATTATGTTCCAGTATTCAAGGGTAGATCATACAAGAGTATTGTAGAGGGTTTTTTTGGGAATTAATGTTAGTTTATACAAATTTAGTTTAGCTCGATTGCGATACAAGTTCTTACAACTTATATTAATCACTCTCGAGACCTCATTCCTGATGGAATCCAGCGCCACGAGGGAGAGAGAAGAGGAAGCATGGAATTTAAATGCCTTGCCTAAGGGCACAATCATAACGGCTCCAGTGGGGCTCGAACTCCGGACCTTTCGCACCTGAATGAATGTTTGCTTACTGATAGAAAGGATTAGCTTATTAATCCAATAAGTCTATGTCCCTTATGTACACAGGCACTCATTTGATGATCAAATTTCAGATCAGTATCAAATGTCACTCACAAATCGTTTTCTTTATTTTCAGAAGGTATTTCTTTCATATTACCATTGTCTTCCAGATTGTATTGACCCTGTGTGTTGCTATGTCAAAAATACAAAGTTTTACATATTTCTTTAACATTGCCTATGGTCATATAGTAAGTAATGTTATGGTCATATAGTGACCATAGGCAAAAAAAATTAAATTGTGTCTGGTGCCTGTGATTTAATGCATTCAATTATTCTACCGTCATTGTGGTTTCCACATTTTGTGAGTTATCCACGAATGGTGCTTCTGATTTCATCCTTAATGTCATTGATGTAAATCAAAAACAGACTATGTCTGAGTGCTGTCCCTTCGCATATGCTGCTGACAACTCCCTATCAGATTGATTTGCTAGAATTTACAATTACCCGTTGTCTCCTGTTACTTAGAAATTATTTAATCCAATCCAGCATTTCCACTTTAATACCTTAAGCTTCAAGTTTTATAAGTAAACTAGCATGTATCAATAGCTCTACGGAAATCGAAATAAACAGTCAAAACTATTTTCAATCCAATCTGTCCACTTGTCCATAACATCCAATAATTGCAAGGCACATGATCATAAATTTCTAAAGCCAAACTGTTCTTCTAAGAAAATATTGTAGTTATTCATAGAGTGGTGGAACCTATGATCGGCGTAAATCCTACATATCATGGCCTATAAAAAAACTGAAGTCGTGAACACAACTTTCATAAAATTGTTGTTGAAAATTTTAGCTTCATTGCGTAACCATGCGCCTAAATACAACTATCGCAACGGCACCTGTTTCCATGGGGAACTAGATACTTTAGGGCACCTATGCACGGCGTACATGTTGAATATATTATTTTGACTTAGTAACATCAATAACTAACAATATTACAACTCATAAGAAACTTTTTTCTGGTTATTTGTACATTTTGTTTCCAATCCGGATAGCCACCTGAAATGCTCATAAACCGCACATTTCGATGGAAAAAATTTCCCAACAATATTCGGCTACTGAACCAGTCAGGTGACAGTTGCATTAGGCTACCGGTACGCACAACGGAATGTTATTGAACCATGCTTCACCTCTGTCAGCGAAAATATGCTAAAACTATTTAAATATTTTAAATACGGATGTAAATGGAAAAAATACGCCGAGCATAGGAATACGCCGAGCATAGGATCCACCACTCTATGTTTTACTAATTGTTTGTTCTCTAACATTGTGTACATGGTTTTGCATGAACCACTGGTTAACAAAACTGGTGTACCTACATAATCTTTGGTCATCAGATGTCGGAATCCATCGAGAGGATGTAGTCCTGTTCACCCTATGTCCTGTTCAATTGATACATCCGATATGTTCACTATGCAGTTTGCTGCAATGAGAAATACCGTACACCGACTTTTAGATGAATGTTATGCGAATCTTGCAATCGATTATTTTCACACGAGCCGACAAAAATGGCGGAAAATGTCGTACATAAAACTGGAAATGTGGAATTTCCACACGAAAATAAGCAGACTCCCGAAGAGAGAAGGGAAATTCGAATTAAATATAGAAATTTCATCGAAGACCTACAAGGTTTAATTTTGTTTAGTGCTCGAACTTTGTCAAGTGAAAGAAACTGCATTTTCGTCAATCGCCCTATTTTCGACCATCGCCCTATTTTCGAACATCACCCGTTTTCGAATTTATTTGCAAATGACGTCATCACTGTCAGTAGCAGGTACTTGGATTATATGGTAGACACAGGCACCAGACACAAAAAAAATTTATTTTGTTTGGCCTATGGTCATATAGTAAGTAATATATAATAAAGGCAACCAACGAAATTGAAACATGCATGCAGAAACATCGACTAGAAACTAGGTAAAAACGACCAGATCACTGATATGCCCTCGTGGTCCCGACCGGAAGACCTTATTCTATCAACAAATACTTTTTATTTCATGGAGATCGGTCAAATAACACCTGAATGGCGCTTTGTTTCATCGTGAACAGCAGGAAATGAAAAGTTGTCGTTTTGGCTGGGCGTTCGGTTTTTGACAACATACCATGTGAATGAATGCTTTTTTCTCATTGGTCAAAAATGGCACATGTAAATACATATATAAACAGCAGCCAATGAAATTCCGCTGTATATTCACCGCGGATCTTATCCAAAATGGAACAATTATTGAATTTTACTTTTGTTTTGTATTTGATTACTGTATTGCTCTGTTGGATCTGCACGCCGAGGCTGCAAACAACATGATTCGCGAGAGAAAGATTCCATTTAACGAAGTAGGAGTGATTTTTAGATGTTATGAGTATTACACTGGGTAAAACGCCGAGAAAACATACCGCCAAATCAAAAACCGAACGCCCAGCCAAAATGACAACATTTCATGTCCTGCTGTTCACGATGAAACAAAGCGCCATTCAGGTGTTATTTGACCGATCTCCATGAAATAAAAAGTATTTGTTGATAGAATAAGGTCTTCGATCTCCATGAAATAAAAAGTATTTGTTGATAGAATAAGGTCTTCCGGTCGGGACCACGAGGGCATATCAGTGATCTGGTCGTTTTTACCTAGTTTCTCGTCGATGTTTCTGCATGCATGTTTCAATTTCGTTGGTTGCCTTTATTATATATTACTTACTATATGACCATAGGCCAACAATTTTTTTTTTGTGTGTCTGGTGCCTGTGATGGTAGACGTCAAAACTGCACCACTCGCCCATATGGTTCGCCGAAGTCGAGGATAAATAAGCTCAATCATCATGCCAATCACGAAATTGAGCAAAAACAAAATAATATTCACCTTTCATTTCGAGTTTTTCAAAAATTCCTTACACAGTTACTGTGACAGAGATATAGAGTGGTGGAACCTATGCTTGGCGTATTTGTCCATTTACACCCGTATTTAAAATATTTATATAGTTCTATGCTAATTTCACTGACAGAGCTGAAGCATGGTTCAATAGCATTCCATTGTGTATATCGGTAGCCTGATGCAACTGTCAGGTGATTGGTCCAGCAGACGAATATAAACAAACAAATCATTGGGAGAATATTTCCACTGAAGCCAGGGCCTCCGCTGTCTATCGCCACTGGCGCCAATTTTGGCAAAAGTGGCTCCAAATATTCGAAAGTGGCGAATATGTATGGCGCCATGATTTAAGTGACCCGAAAATTTGTTCTCGAGTCGCGCGTACCACGAGTCGCAGGGCACAGAAAAGTCGAATAACAGAACAGAACAGATAATTTATTTCGATTTGTACAAAGTACATCATCATATACAAATTATTACATACAATATATATATATTATCACGTCATAAACAGTGAAGTGCTTAAACAAATTTACTCATACATAGAGGATGAACAAAACTGGTCTCTTAGAATGAAGACTGTATAATGGCCTATTCATATTTCTAAGTGGTATAGATTTAAATTAAGCATGTGTAATAGCATTCAAGTAAAAATTTCTTTCTTCAATGGCTCGTTTGTAAAAAATTGCGAGTTTACATAGTGTATGCTTATTTTCGGACTTGAGTAATTGTATAAATTTAAACATGCTAGGGTTGTTACGGTAATATTGTTTTACATAGACAATTCTTAAATTTTGATAATATGGGCAAACAATGATAAAATGATATTCATCTTCAATTTGTCCACTGTTACAACATTGACAATATCGCTCGTTTCGAGGTATTCGGTTTCTGGAATATCTACCAGTGTGAATTCGAAGTGTGTGAGCAGATATCCTCAATCTTGTAACAAATAAACGTAAATTACTTGGGACTAAATCCAAATAGTGTTCATATTCAAAAATTAATTTTGTACTATGGTATAAATCAAGCACACCGCTGTCTTCTTTATCAGCAGCCCATCTCTGTATAAAACAATCGATTAAACGTTGCTTAAATACACATATAAAGCTATTTAAATTGACTGAGTCAGGAAAATACCAAACATTCAAAAATCCATAATTAATTAACATATCTTTTAAGTGGGAAACCCAATTTGTTATACCCTTATTGTCATCAATTAAAACTTCATTATAAATACGTCGAATAATTATGTTATCAGTTTTCAATATGTTATACCAGTATTTAACAATGCGAATGTAGCGTGAAATATACAATGGATATCTTCCCAGTTCTCCATAAACACCAGCTGAGCTTGTACTGTTTCTAACTTTTAATATTTGTTTGCAAAACTTAAGGTGTATTCTTTCTATTTCTTTATATTTTGTGAACCCCCAGATCTCACAACCATAATTTAAAATCGATCCAACAAAAGCATCAAAAAGCTGACATAGAATACTTGGTTTTAACTTATATTTTCTGCAATTGATTAAAAGAACATTTAGAGCCTTTAAAGCTTTCCCTGTAAGATAGTCCTGGTTTAATATAAAACTCCCAGTGTAATTAAACACAGTACCTAAGTAATTAAATTCATTTACAACATCAAGTTTGTTTCCATTATAAGTCCAGGATTCATTTGGTAAAACTCCCCCTCTTTTTCTGAACACCATTATTTTTGTTTTAACTGTGTTTACATGTAAACCCCATTTTTCACAGTATTTATGTAATAAATTTAAATTTGCTTGCAATTCATTAGGTGTCTTACCAAATATAACCATATCATCCGCAAATAGCAACAAAATGAGAGCTATATCATCAATTAATAAGCCTGTATCCCCGTTCCCTTGTAAAAACAATTCTAGGTCCTCCACGAACAGGGAAAATAGAATCGGTGACATGATTTCCCCTTGTCGTAAACCAACAGCATATTCAGAGTATAGAGGGTTCTCGGAATTGGGGCTACAATCATCAGAACTTCTAGAATTATTACTGAAATTGCGGATGCAAGACTTTACCTTTTGGTACATATCTTTAACAATTCTTAGGATTTTACCCTGTAAACCGCAGTTATAAAGTTTCATCCATAGAGCATTTCTATAAATAGTATCAAAACATTTACATAGGTCCACATATACACAATATAATCTTCTATTTTCAGATAAATACATTTGGACAACATTGGATAAAATAAACAATGCGTCAGTTGTTGATCGTCCCTTTCTAAAACCAAACTGCGCATCTGATATTACCTCATTATTATCACAAAATGAAACAATTCTTTTATTTAAGATAGTGGTAAATAACTTCCCCAGACAACTAACTAGCGTAATACCCCTATACTTATTTACATTATTTACATCACCTTTCTTATGTACAGGTATAATAATACCTTCTGTCCATTTATCAGGAAAAAATCCTGAATCTAATATAGCATTGAAAATATCACATAAATGAGCTGACAATATATCTATGCTTTCTATAAGATATTCATTCAAAATAAAATCACTACCAGCGGCTTTGTGTTGCTTCAAACATTTGGCAGCATTAAGAATTTCATCTATACTAATGCGCATATTAAGTTCTGGGAATGGACTTTCGACATTATTAAAATCGTGTGTATTACAAAACAATTCTGCTTCTGGGTTTTCACAACCCGATATATCAGCACCCACATCCTTGAAATATGTTTTAAAATCTTCTAAAGATATAATGCATGAAGATTTACTCTTCTTTTTAAAATATTTCCAAAATGTCTTCGGTTTAGAACGCTTTAAAATGCCAATTTCACGTAGCTTACGTTCTTCAAATGTGCGCCGTTTCTTACGACATAGTTTTTTGAAACGCATTTTATTATCACAAAACTGTATCCTACTATGGCTGGTCTTTAGCCTATTAAAAGTTTTGAGTGCATATATATACTCCCGTTTAGACTGGCTACATTCGTCATCAAACCATTCCGCATTACTACATATCGGTTTATCATTAAAATGGACATTTTCGTTAGAGTTATGGGTAAATGTATTCTTAAATAATGGGTCGGCGACTTGCCGTATTATACTAGTGAAATCATTCAATAAATCATTTACTGAAGACCTGCTAGTTACGTCTATATTATCAGTCAAATGATTCATGTCGGATAACTTTGCAATAATACCTGTACGAAAGGAATGCTTGTGATTTTCATCCCACCTGTATACTACATCGTCTTTATACATAGATTTATGAAATACAATATCACATTTAATTGAGAATGATAGACTTGCATGGTCACTATGTTCATTGAATGGATTAATGTAAAAATCAGTCAACAATGTAAAATCTTTTTCTTTGCTCAACAAATAATCTATAACGGATGCGCCCCGTGTATTCGCAAACGTGAATAAACCAGGCGCATCACGAAATAATCGACCGTTGACTATACGTAAACCTGTAGCTTTACAGAGGTCTAATAATTTGACACCAAAACAATTGCTAGATTTATCCAGCGAGACCCTGTCTAATGCACAATCTGGGATATAATCATCATCATCAATATGGCAATTATATACATCACAGTTGATATAATCACGCTTATTACCTACACGGCTATTCCAATCCCCTACTGCATATATAACCCCTAAACCCTCAAAGTCATGTATATCTTTTTCTATAAGTTCAAATAGGTCAACCGTGGAAATATTATATGCGGGTGAATCCTGGCACCAAACATACACACCACATAAATATACATCCTTCTCTAGATTAAAGAATAGTCTATCTAGCTTTATCCATATGATTGTGTCACTATGTGTCCGAACAACCTTAATACCGGGCTTCAAATGCTCTTTATAATACAGTGCTACACCCCCGCTACATCTTCTGGCCTGCCGGTTCTGAAACTTACGATAGAAATTATGTGAAACATATCCTGTAAGGTCAATGTCACTATCTTTATTTGCCCACGTCTCGTACAGGAATATTATATCATTTGAGAAAATTGCATTTACAAAGTCATTGGAATGTTTCTTTTCAGTTGATAAGCCATTAACATTCCAAGACAGGAGTTTTAGCTGACCCTCCTCGAATCCCTATTTCTCCTCTCGCACCGGTTTGCCGTCAATGTATAAGGTGTCGTAAGACAGCCACGCCCTTTTACCAGCCTTCTTCGCGTCCTTGAGTAGAGGTAGTAAATTCCTTCGCTTGTCAGCAACCTCCTTCGGGAACTGTTCACTGACATAGTAGTTAGTACCCTGAAGTGTTTTCCATTGCTTTCTAACAGCTTCACGCTCTTTGAAAAGTGAGAACTTGGCCACTATTTGCCTGCTTCTACCCTCGGATTTGGCACCCATGCAATGGACTCTCTCAAATTGTATGTTACGGACAATTTGATCAGCCCAATCAATACACGGTCAAGATTGTTTATTGCTCGTTAGTGGGATATGAATGACACGATGTGAGACGATAATTGGGTAAGTATGCTCGATCAATTAGTTAAGAAAACACCTGGCATCATGTATATTTGAAGTGTGCCGTGGATACAACAAATTAACAACAATTACGGCACAATGTTGATGATAAAGACACCGACCTGAATGTTTACAGCACTCGACAAATTCGGCCGTTTTGATTTTGATCAGCTGTTAATTACGCTAGTTTGCTGTTTTGCAAACGTTTTTTGTGATGATCTCTTAATTACCGTGATCCCAAACAAAGGTGAGGAAATTGATTGTTTATCAATAATTTCTGCTTGCCCAGCAGGAAACTCAAATTGCCCGGTGAAAAATCACAACGTTTTTTGAAATTGACATTTTGTGTCTGTGATTCGAAAGCCACACCAGGTTATTAACTTGTCCGTGAACACGTTTTATTATTATATTACGGACTTGTGTCATTGGGTTTTATAGCACAATGAATTATATTTAAGCGTGCTCGACTATAAAGATAATCTATGTTCTCGTAAGAGACAGAGTGCACTGAATCGGTAGTAAAGTCAATTTTCTGGAAAATTCGGAAATTCCACATCTATTTTTAGACACGCACCTGTTAAATGAAACTCGTAGTGGTTATTTGCCTTATAGACGGGCTTGCTCTCCGCAATAATGATCAATGTAGTACTATGCTGTAATTAGTGTACCAGTCAATTGACTATTACGTTTGAAGTTACAATTTAATGCCTCGGGGGGGGGAAACATCTGTCACGGATTAATTTATGGCTTCGGATTATCGGACAATAGCGGCAATCAACAAGGATCAGTCAAGCAGGTCGCATATCTTATCTTACTTGTGGCCCCTGTTTCCACTGTTGAGTGTGAAAGGGGGTTCAGCAGGCAAAATCTCATCAAAACTTGCCTGAGAAACTCTCTGGCAATGCACATTTAACAAACTGATGAGAATTTCTATTGATGGCCCTGGTCTTGAGGACTTTGACATTGGGGGAGCATTTTTTAAGTGGAAGACCATGAAATCCAGAAGAATCCTCTTTTAACACCTTTATGAGAGATTTTTATTTGTATGAATGTAAAGAATAAAGAATGTATGAGAACACAATAAAGAATGTTGTAAAACAAAGAAATTGAGCCTTTCGTTTGTATTTGTAGTTTATTTTATATTGGCTCCAATTTTAGCTTATATGGCTCCAAAGTGGCTCCAACTTTTTGAAAGTGGCGACAGAGGTGGCACCACCTTAAAAAAAGCCAGTGGAGGCCCTGGAAGCTGATACGATGTATGAGCAATACAGGTAGCTATCCGAATTTAAAAAATCTACACCTAATCCGAAAAATAGTTTCTATACTATTTCTGAATTAAGACCAATAAGTGTTTTTATTCAATGATGTATTATATCAAAATAAGATATTCAACACACACAGTGGATAAATAAAAAATAACAAGTACGCCGTGCATAGGTGCCCTGAAGTCTTCAGTTCCTCATATAAACGGGTGCCGACTGACACCGTTGCGATAGCTATATCAAGCAGCAAGGTCACGCGATGAAGCTAAAACTGTCAACAAGAGTGTTTTGAAAGTTGTTTTCACGACTTAGAAAATAATAATATACAGCAAGTGCAATTAACATTTTATACTGGTCATTTAGCATTATATATGCGATTTATGCCGAGCATAGGTTCCATCACTCTATATGGCAATCATGTGACGTTACATGCGTAGCAGGCACCTTACAAATGTCAAATGCAGCCGATAAATAACAAATTCCATGAAATTCACCTAAATATTGACTACATGAACGAAACATACGAGTTTAAGAGGAAAAAACAAGTTTTGAATAAATTACGGTAAATTTACCCGTATAAATGACATTTGAGTTAGTTTTTGCTATGGACAGTTGCAGAAATCCGACGGAGATTGTCAATAGTAAGCACAAAATGTGCTGTTCATTTGGATTAATTCTGATATCACCGCTTATTAGTATTCACCGATATTAGGGTCACTGGGGATATATGCAAAGATGTATTTGTTTATTTTTGTAACGCCTATCTTCCTGTGATGTCAAACCCCCTCGTTAGGGATGTAGACATGTTCCTCGTCAAAAACTGCAAAGAAGTTAAAAGTATGAGTAGTCAGGCCCGTCGCTTGGCATACGCAAGTACGCACGTGTGTATCAATTGTCTCAGAAAATGAAAACTCCAGAAAATGCATTGAAACCCCATGGGGGGGGGGGGGTAGGGATACATAAAAACACACTGAAAATTTCGTCAACTTGCCGAATACGCAATTTGCATATTTTTGTCTTCAGACAAACGTGAAGATCTGATCAACCCAGAGTCAAATGAGCTTAGTGAGCGACTCAATGAAGCGGATGAACTGTTCAGGCCAGGTACGTAGGCTGTTCATCAGCGTTATATATGTACATGACCATCAAAAGCTATCTTGCATGGTTTTCCAAAAATCCCGTCTAAAATATTTTCAAGTGGCTCCAGTATAAAAATGGTGTTATGTTTGGTTCTCTCTGTATTTCGTTTAAACACAAATCAATTTTGTCCGAGTCTTTCACATTGCATGAGACTAGCAGTGTGCACACATAACATTTACATCTTGAGTCATGCTCGACACATGATGACAATAATAATATAGTGGCTAGATGCAGCCACTTTGTGAATTGAAAATCTTACAAGCAGGTGATACTTATGATCAATTAATCCTATGCAGGGATCATTCAAGATGGCGATGTGGGCGAAATAGTAGTTTTTTTAGGGAGAAGTGGGGCCCCCAGAGGGCGAATTCTTGGTCCCTAGGGCGACTATTTCGCCCTCTAGAATGATTCCTGGTACAAATTGGCATTATGCATTACATTAATACATTTAAATAGGCTTTGTATTTTCACAGTTCAATGTGCGCGTGAGGTGGCGCTGGACTCCCAGGCAATATCACTGATTGCCAACATGGGGCGTATGAAAGCGCAGGCGTTACACACAGAGTTTGTTCGATTTCAGCCTACAGAATTCGCTAGCAAGCTGGTAGGTAATGTTACAATCAAGGTTCATTATGGAGTAATAAATACAAATGCGTAGGATAGAACTACAGATTCTGCAATTTCCTTGTTATGTCATTCTCTGAAACTACTCGCTGTTATCCATCATATCAGTGTCACAGGTTGCAGAACTGTTGACCTGTGTATAAGCAACATTTCCCCTATGTTGTGCATTGACAGAATGTGCAGAACTGTTGACTAGTGTGTAAGCAACATTTCCCCTATGTTGTGCATTGACAGAATGTGCAGAACTGTTGACTAGTGTGTAAGCAACATGTTCCCCTATGCTGTGCATTGACAGAATGTGCAGAACTGTTGACTAGTGTGTAAGCAACATTTCCCCCTATGTTGTGCATTGACAGAATGTGCAGAACTGTTGACTAGTGTGTAAGCAACATTTCCCCTATGTTGTGCATTGACAGAATGTGCAGAACTCTTGACTAGTGTGTAAGCAACATGTTCCCCTATGTTGTGCATTGACAGAATGTGCAGAAATCTTGACTAGTGTGTAAGCAACATTTCCACTATGTTGTGCATTGACAGAATGTGCAGAACTCTTGACTAGTGTGTAAACAACATGTTCCCCTATGTTGGGCATTGACAGAATGTGCAGAACTGTTGACTAGTGTGTAAGCAACATTTCCCCTATGTTGTGCATTGACAGAATGTGCAGAACTCTTGACTAGTGTGTAAGCAACATGTTCCCCTATGCTGTGCATTGACAGAATGTGCAGAACTGTTGACTAGTGTGTAAGCAACATTTCCCCCTATGTTGTGCATTGACAGAATGTGCAGAACTGTTGACTAGTGTGTAAGCAACATTTCCCCTATGTTGTGCATTGACAGAATGTGCAGAAATCTTGACTAGTGTGTAAGCAACATTTCCACTATGTTGTGCATTGACAGAATGTGCAGAACTCTTGACTAGTGTGTAAACAACATGTTCCCCTATGTTGGGCATTGACAGAATGTGCAGAACTGTTGACTAGTGTGTAAGCAACATGTCCCCTATGTTGTGCATTGACAGAATGTGCAGAACTCTTGACTAGTGTGTAAGCAACATTTCCCCTATGCTGTGCATTGACAGAATGTGCAGAACTCTTGACTAGTGTGTAAGCAACATTTCCCCTATGTTGTGCATTGACAGAATGTGCAGAACTGTTGACTAGTGTGTAAGCAACATTTCCCCTATGTTGTGCATTGACAGAATGTGCAGAAATCTTGACTAGTGTGTAAGCAACATTTCCCCTATGTTGTGCATTGACAGAATGTGCAGAAATCTTGACTAGTGTGTAAGCAACATTTCCCCTATGTTGTGCATTGACAGAATGTGCAGAACTCTTAACTAGTGTGTAAGCAACATGTTCCCCTATGTTGTGCATTGACAGAATGTGCAGAACTCTTAACTAGTGTGTAAGCAACATTTCCCCTATGTTGTGCATTGACAGAATGTGCAGAACTGTTGACTAGTGTGTAATCAACATGTTCCCCTATGCTGTGCATTGACAGAATGTGCAGAACTGTTGACTAGTGTGTAAGCAACATGTTCCCCTATGCTGTGCATTGACAGAATGTGCAGAACTCTTGACTAGCGTGTAAACAACATGTTCCCCTATGCTGTGCATTGACAGAATGTGCAGAACTCTTGACTAGTGTGTAAGCAACATTTCCCCTATGTTGTGCATTGACAGAATGTGCAGAACTCTTGACTAGTGTGTAAGCAACATTGTCCCCTATGTTATGCATTGACAGAATGTGGTTAGAGTGTCCATACACTGCTCTTTCCTGCTAACCACGATAATGGAAGGAAACGTTTGAGCTACTCTTCATAATTATCTATAGTCTGGGAACAGGCGACGAAATATTTTGCCTGGTCAGTCAAATAAATATATTTTAACACCTAATTTTAATTTATTAATTGGGCCCGTATTGAGCTTCTGTCATTCGGCTAGAAGTTAAAAAGTGAAAAATCGACAGACTGGAACCCAGGCTAAATTTTTAAAAGAAAAAATCATCAAATTGTGAACATATTATTAACAAATCTGCCGGTATTATGCAACTGTGTAGATAGTTACAAACATTTTGGCTAGTGCATATTTAACATTTTATTGATCTACACTTGATTTTCAACAAATAAAGCATGAACACAAACAACATGTATATATGTGAAATGTGTATTGCATATCGTCAATGTCATGTCGCAACCAATCAGAATCCTTCCAGGTGTTATTAAGCGTGTGGACATATAAGAATTTATATCATGGCTGTATTGCACTGAATACAAGCAAAGATATGTGAAATACAAATATTATAGTAAAAATAATATGTTGTATTAAGTACTAGCTTATTATGGATAAGCATGTATTATTATTCTTGTAAATAAATTAAAATATTTTTAAAAAAAATATAATGGTGTTAATATGTAGCCATACAATATTTTTTTTTAATTATAACATTATTTGGGAATATGTAGCCATACTGATATTTCTTATTTCAGATCAATTTTTTTGGTGGTCAGGCAGCATCCCAAGTGGAGGGGGCAAGAATATCAGCTCTTGGTTGGTCACGGCTCGGCAAGGCAGCACAGCCATTCTTTAAGCGGTCCCCACCTTTCCAGTATATGTAAGTAGTAATGCTTGAATGACTTTATTGAGATATACACATTGTGATACTCATTAAAGTTTGATCAAACTTTGTATAACATAGGGGAATGTTTCTGCATATTATCTGTAGAGCAGGCCTTATTTTAGTTATCTATGGTAAAAATATTATAGTGTGTATTATTCCAGTACTGCAAGCACTGGTTGTTACGGTATATGTATAACACGCTATCAGCACCATTTTGGCATAGGAATCGTAAAACGGATTGTGATTAAAGACGTTCGCAGTAGAAAATTATTATGACGTGTACATTTTACGCTCACACCGCCTATCAAATCACAACAAAATAACCATAAGTTTGATTTAACATGCCGTTTAACCATACAAATGGGTTTTCATCCGCTAAAAGCAACAGGCTGGCAGCACAGTGATAGGCGCGATTGACTGCATGGCATGAAGGCCAAACAATGGACGAGAATTCCGTTAGCAACGAGTTAAATATTGAGCCGGTAATAAGTAATTCGGACAGTACTATAAATCCGAATAGTAAGGAATTGTGGCCATCTGGCCGGAGGATTGTTGAATTTGGCCATTTGTCATTGCACTCACCAAAATCAAGTACTCGAACATGGATAATTCATGATTTATGATTATTGTATTCTAAATATGCAAATTTTATGTTTGTAGTTACATGCACTTATGATTAATAGTTATATGTAACAATGCACACATAATAATTGCAAATATTTTTTATTTTACTTTTGTCGCCAAAATGAGAAATTATTGGCCGAAATGGAAAATAGGCATGTTATAGAAAAATTAATAATAAAAAAACTGAAGTCATTAGCATATCAATTTTATTTCATATTTTGGTTAGTAATACATAGTACTAGTGATGTACCAAATATGAACAAATTCTATTATTGTAAACATTTTTTTACAAAACTGTATTAAACAATATCATCATCTTCGAAAGGCCATTTTTGGCTAATTTCACTTTCGAGTTTAACCCTTTCAACACCACAGACCTCTAATAGGCTTACAAAAAGTGTAGATCCAGATGAGCCGGCTCGTAACGAGCCGTCTCATCAGGATCTGCACTTTTTGCCAGTGATATGACTATTTATGACATAATTACCCATTTTGATAAATGAACTTGTCCAAATGTGATTTTCTGATTCATTTATTGGTTTATGAATATCATGGACCAGTCCATGGGAGTTACTTGGTGTTGAATGGGTTAAGAATGTCCATATGTTGGAAGTTAATTTTTATTAATTTTCTAGATATACATATATATAATAAATTCTGTGTTTCGTCACACTTTTCCAATTATGGTCTCGTTATTTCGATTTCTATCGAGATCTCTGCATTTGAAGAGGCTCAGGGAATGTAAATTTATATATTTATTATAAACCTGCCTTAAACAGCCAGCCAAGGGAATCACAGACAATGGCTGCTTAGCACAGGTGACTGCTTACCGTAATAGATTTCAAATATATAGCAAAACAACATATTGGGAAACTGGCTGCTTAATGCAGGTTGGCTGCTTAATAGAGGTGACCACTAACACAGGTTTGACTGTACTTAATAGAGGTGACCACTAACACAGGTTTGACTGTACTTAATAGAGGTGACCACTAACACAGGTTTGACATGTACTTAATAGAGGTGACCACTAACACAGGTTTGACTGTACTTAATAGGGGTGACCACTAACACAGGTTTAACTGTAATGATATTAAGAAGAAAAGGACACATGAAGGTATTAAACATATATAGTTTGGAGTATTGAAATGTGTGACTAAGCAGGGATCGGTTTAGAGGGCGATGTGGGCGAAATTGTCGCCCTAGGGACCCTGACTTCGCCCTCTGGGGGCCCCACTTCTCCCTTAAAAAAAAATTTGTCTAGTAAGATAAAGCACTCCTATTCAAATGTTGTATTTAATGGTTGTACTGTGCATTTTAACCCTATTTTGCAGAAGTATATTAAAGAACACCATTTAAGGAAGCGATCACATGATTTCTCACTTCTCCCAACAATTCTGACCTAGAATGAACCCTGGACTAAGAGGTACTATGTTAGCTCTCATCAAAAATGGATTTTGAATACATTTATTAGAGGGGGAAAGGAAAATTGCCTTCTTATTTCGCCAATTGTTTTTTTTTGGGCCATTGGCGACCGACATAGATAATCCTGCATAACCAACTGAATATTTTCCATGTAATGTTTATTGGGGATTTATTAACGATTACGATTTAATTCCATTCTGTGACTTAGTCCCCTTGCTTCAAAAATGGTGTCCCAATATTTCACTTACCCGTATATTTATCTTAAAAGAACAATAAACACCTGTCCTATTAGTCTGGGTTTCCAATGGAGAAAATAAAATGTTTGCGCCATTCTCTGTTCTAATACAGTTGTTACCATCTGTTAGCAATGGACTCAATGGTATTAGTAAAATGGTCATGTACTATTATTAATATTATGCAAGACCTCCACATCTTTCTTTACTGTTTTAGGGATGTGAGGGAATTTAATAGAAGCTGAACATACATACATATACATCTAAAACAAATCCATCACCTTATAATAAATATTAATTGAAAAAAGTGATGTCAAATAGCTCATGATAATCACGAAACATTGAATTATTTCAGTGCAACAGACAGGGTTTGTCCCCTCTAAGAATGGACAATCCTTATACAGGTCCCTATATAAACATATTGCTATATTCAAGTGTAGAGACAGGGTTTGTCCCCTCTGAGAATGGACAATCCTTATACAGGTCCCTATATAAACATATTGCTATATTCATTCGTAAACATGCCTCTCATTTCTCCATAAATATGATGTTACGTTTTTGTTTATTTTTTTTACGTTTATTTATTGTCGCTACCGGTTACCCATATGAGCGATGCCTTCTGAAGAGATTAATCATTTTAGATGTTTGTACTGAGTATGAGCAGTTGGTTGTTATAATTACTGTCTTGTATATTCAATAACCAGTGGGGTGTAGTCTAACATCCTGCTGGGTATTTAGGGATTTACTGGCACAACTTAACTTGGAGACACCTAAGGTTGGAAATTGGATATAATTCTAATAACTGAGATTGACAACTGAAACAAAAGTTTACCGTATATATAAAAAAAAAAAATCGCCAACTAAAAAAAGTTTATATTTTTTATTTCCGCCAATCATTATTTTTTTCACCAAATGCGCAAATAGAGACCACCAGTGGGAAATTCCGAATTTGCTAGTACACTAGCCCTATGACAATCATAGAATTGACAAATATGAGGCACTAAATGATTAAAAGTATATATTAAATGCATCCGTCGTTAATCCAAATGCTATCAATCGGTGTTGACATGGAAAAGTATTCCACATTACAATGTACATATGTACAATTTTATCATGATTTTGCTTCTACAAAATCCAGTCTCCTGTTTCCACCTTGGAGTCTTCCTTTGTCGTCTCGACAGATCACTGAATATAAGCAACGTTATATTGTAACAAGAAAAACTATTACATATAAATATGAATGTATATCAATTGTAAAGTGCATAATTTAGTAATTAAATGCAAAGATGTGGACAATAACACAAACCCCTGTCCATCATAATAGTATATACCACATCCCTACTGGACCAATCGCGATTCATATGGGAACCAATTATTGTTGCAGAATTTCAACTATAAATAGATTGACCTGGCCATTTCTGGGTTCCAGCTCAAGTCTGTATTTCTATGTGCACACCAGTGAAAGCTTGGAACTAGTTCCCTGACAACAATTGAACAATCACAAACTCCAATTCGTCTAGCAAACGTATGGACTGGAAGTCACCAACATTTATTTTTGGTATATGAACGAAAACATGTTCTACAGTCATTTGCTAAAGTTTGGACACATTGTCCTATCATACATTAGTTTAAACATATTCTATTCGGATCAAATACATATATACATATATAAACACAATTATTTTTATACATTCGAACCGATATGGGTCGAGAAACAAGCTTAACGTTTATATGAATCCCTTCCCATGTTGGAGTACGTTTAAATGGTACAAAGTGCTTGGCGAATAGTAATGGCGAGTGTATGTGTTCATTAGATTATAGTGTAATACATACACGCTATGTGCTTCAGGCTTGGATCATTTGAGAGAGGGCCTAAACTAGTGAAAGAAAAGCAGCAACGTGTGCGGGAGAAAGACACTGTTGTCGGCGAGAAAACAGTTCCACGGCAGGTGGGTATGTAATACTAGTCTATGTCACAGTTGCCTCCCTTGCTCCACAGTATGGGTATGTAATCTCAGACTGTCTCACTTACCTCCCTTGTACCATAACATGCATGTATGTGTCTAGCGAGAATCTGTGTTACCTCGGATTATACTAGGATCTGTAGTCCAGTGGTAACACGCTGGACTGGTAATCCAGGGATCGCAGGTTCGATTCCCCCGTCTGACCCTAATAAAATTAACAGTCTTTCAGATGGGACTTTAAACCGAGGTCTCGTGTCGGTGCTTTACACCGTGCACGTAAAAGAACCAGATGAGACTCTGGAATGGGTCTCTCGTCTGTATCATTGCACTAGCCTCCAAAAATCTAAAATGACTAATCTCTTCAGGAGGCGTCGCTCATATGGGCAACCGGTAGCGACGATAAATAAAAGTACCTCCCTTGATCATGTGTATTATTTCCCTTGCATAATAATTCCTTGTTTCGCAATTCCAATACATATCACAGCCACCAAAGAGAAGATTGTACATAATTAGTCCGTATATTGGTTGTATAGGATTGTTTGCACCAATAAAATGTTACTTTCGTTGCTTGATGAACATTAGATTTACTGTCTAGTGGTCTAGAGTTAGGTCTTCTGTGGCTATTAAAGCTTTTATGTGGCTATAAATTCCAGTTATGTGATTATATGGACCAATATGACGGCCACTTAAGTATTTTGGGTTCGTCCTTTCCCTCACACTTGTGTTTGAGCTACCTTTGTCATGTATGGGAGATTGTCAAATAATTACGCTCAAATGTTTGCCACGTCATAATTACGTGACATGTAAATGACCTTGGATCCTACCTCAAAGGTTACAGTCAAACGTGGATGTTAACGGTCAAATATTAGTATTATAGTTAATCTCTGTAATTTGATCCTGGCTGAGGAGATAATGTGACAACCCCCCCCCCCCCCACCGTGTTCATGGCCTGTGTCGTGACTACAAAGGTCTGGGTCACACTTGAAGCATAATGGTCTTGTAGCTATGTCAAACGTGATGGGATTTTCAACTCACCTACTTACCTACGCACAAATATCCGCCACAACAAGATGACGTGTCACGTCTAAAACCCTGGACCTGCCTCAAAGTTCATTGTCACACTTGTCCGCTCTGTAACTCTGTGCATAAAGGGATTAAATGTTCCCCCATAAGAAGACATCCAAGACCCGGATCCATTACGATAGGTCAAGGTCACACTCGGAGGTCATTGTATGGTTTTAAACTAACATGTTCACCTTGGTGAGATGATTCCCCCATACCCTCCTTGTTCCCCCACCCCCATTTCTTTTGCATTGTCTTCACACACCACTTTATTGCTGTCATCCAATGCGTGACAATCCATCTTCATCACTTGATTCTCTTGCTTCACAATTCCAATACACAGTCAGTTACCTATCTTACCACAACTGTACTTTGTAAAGTACAATGTAAATGTCAATAACCTATGTAAACAACTCGGCCACTAAATATGTATGTATGTATGTTCCATTAATGTCAAACCCCTTGCGGGGACCTAGACATGTTTTCCTGGGCAGGCTTAGCCGACCTAAGTGGTTAACCAGTACTAAGCAATGTGTGTGAGGTGCCTTGCTCAATGACACTACATACGTGGCCTGACCGAGTATCGAACCCGGGACCGTTCGATTCCAAATCCGACGCCACACCATAGAAGTGGTGCCAGATTATTTATCTTCCCTCGTTCCAGTTTCAGTTGGTCAGGCAGCAAATAGATCGTTGAGGAACAGTGCAAATATCCTTATCAACTGTGGCAGAACTGTAAATTCTTTTCTTCCATCTGTCATTAATGATTGGAATGCTTTGCTGCAGGAAGCTAAGGATATTTATTGGGATGGGAACGGCATTCTATCATGGTGTCCGCCGTGCCCAAATCCTCCATACCCGTAAAGATTGCAGTGCACTAGATCAACATTTGTTTTCGTCTGATCCATTCCCATCTATTTCTCCCCCCTAACACTCTCCTTCTTTCCTAAATTGACTGCACTTAATCTGACTTGTGTGTTTATTTTGCAGTTGAAAGATTTTAAGACGGCTGATCAGAGTGAGGCTACAACTGAAGAAGTGGAGAGAGTTCATCAACTTATGAAAGAGCTTTATCAGAATGTTGGAAAAGGTAGGGGTTAAGCAGGGTGGAGAGTTCATCAACTTATGAAAGAGCTTTATCAGAATGTTGGGAAAGATAGGGGTTTAGCAGGGTGGAGAGAGTTCATCAACTTATGAAAGAGCTTTATCAGAATGCTGGGAAAGGTAGGGGTTTAGCAGGGTGGAGAGAGTTCATCAACTTATGAAAGAGCTTTATCAGAATGTTGGGAAAGGTAGGGGTTTAGCAGGGTGGAGAGAGTTCATCAACTTATGAAAGAGCTTTATCAGAATGTTGGGAAAGGTAGGGGTTTAGCAGGGTGGAGAGAGTTCATCAACTTATGAAAGAGCTTTATCAGAATGTTGGGAAAGGTAGGGGAAGAGTGAACCTCATTGGGGGAGAGGATATGGAGGTGTGCAAGATGGAAATGAATGGGATAGGTATATGAGAGTGAGAGGTGAATGAGGATGGCGGTAGAAGTGTGCGAATTTGAGAGGGCAGGAGAGGTGTGGGGGAGAGGGTGGTGTAGGTGTGCAAGAGGGAGAGGTGTGGGGGAGAGGGTGGTGTAGGTGTGCAAGAGAGAGGGCAGGATAGGTGTGTAAGAGGGAGAGAGCAGGAGGGGTGTGATAGAGGTAGTATATGTGATAGGGCAGGAGAGGGACAAGTGGGTCGTAATATAAGATATCTCGTAATATGCTCACGATATTTTATGATCGATCATGGTCGGCTAGCAATCGCTGCGAAATTTATTTGCTTGTTCAAAATTCTGGCAATGATCATGGGGAATTGTGTTGTGGTCGTGCTGTGCTCAGCATTCTTCATAGTCTGCTCTTGTAATTTGTACTCTACAAGTATGGACATCGTGCCATATAGTCGAAAAATAGTCACAGTCACTTTTTGTGTAGGATTGACACTAGTACAGTATGTATATATTTATTTCATGGAGGTATAACAAGAGTACGTCCTTGTGACGAGTAGTATACGATGTTAGTATGGCCTCAATATGTACACACTAACTCAAGCTGGCTACAATACACACGTATTGACTGTTGAACACGTCCTTAATACTATTGCGTCGGGATTGGTCGTTCTGATTGGCACAGTGTGACGCTAGATCCTCACGGGTAGATAAATACCGGTCGAGAAGAGAGATGTGGAAACGGTCGAGAAGAGAGAGGTGGAAATGGTCTAGGAGAGAGATGTGGAGACATTCGATGTGGAGGATGTTGGGGAGAGAGAGGCGGAGAAGGTACGGGAAGAGAGAGGTGGAGATGGTTGACGTGGAGGATGTTGGGGAGAGAGAGGTGGAGATGGTTGACGTGGAGGATGTTGGGGAGAGAGAGGCGGAGAAGGTCGAAGAAAGTGAAGAGGAGAATACCGAGTCTTCTGCTTCCCTTCGTTGTTGTTTACAGCTGATGTGTGAAAGGTGCAAATATTCGGTGTGTTGTTGTTGTGTGTTTTTGTAGTATGCTCTCACTGTGCACATACAACATCCGTCCACAAGCTAAACGATTTTGGCATTGAAGCATTTTTAATATTAATTAATTAATATTAAAAATGCTTCAATGCCAAAAGTTTTCGAGCGATAGGAAATCTTCCTGTGTTTTCTGGGCTTCATAATATCCAAATTCAGGAATGGAACAATATTCCACAGGCAGAAATTAACACTTTAGTCTTACCAGTATTAGTGGTAACCCCTACCACACTTGATCAACATTTCTTCCAGTTTCTGTTAACCTAAAATTGTATGGCCATAATTTCTGCATCAACCTGTGCATAATGGAACACTCTTTAAACGCATACAATGTATCTAACAGTTTCCCCCCACGTTTGTTTTCATATCCGTTATTAAGTGGTATTTTTGTTTTTTAACCACTACTGCACTTATAATCGCAGTTTTCAAATTAAATAAACTATGTTCTATGTTTTACAAATATGACCGACCACATGTAAAATTAAATTTATAATACTTAACATTTAGGAATGAATATGGTTACGAAGGGTTTACTGATCGGCCATGTTATACAACTTTGCAACATCTATACAAGTGTGGTAACAAGTACATTTTTTTATATTAATATATGCTACAACTTCAATTTTGTATGTTTGGTTTTGTGTTTTGTTGCGTCTTTTGACCTTCTCCTTTTGACCTTCTCCGTGTTAGAAATAAAGAACTGTTTTGCTTTAATTATAATTATTTAATTATATTTTACACATAGAAATAAATATACATGGCTATGATTGTGGGAGCTCATTTGTATATAATGTATGCATTATGTTTGCCCTGTTCGCTAACTGTATATAATATGTATGTATGTCCTCATGGGCTTGAAAGCCTAACTGGAGTTTAATAAACTATGTCAATGTTAACCTACAAATTAGTGGAAGTTTCTTTTTTTGTTCAGTATAAGGTTTAGCGGAAGTTTTTTTTTTTTTCAGTATACGGTTTAGCGGAAGTTTCTTTTTTTTGTTCAGTATAAGGTTTAGCGGAAGTTTCTTTTTTTGTGTTCAGTATAAGGTTTAGTGGAAGTTTCTTTTTTGTGTTCAGTATAAGATTTAGCGGAAGTTTCTTTTTTGTGTTCAGTATAAGATTTAGTGGAAGTTTCTTTTTTTGTTCAGTATAAGGTTTAGCGGAAGTTTCTTTTTGTGATCAGTATAAGGTTTAGCGGAAGTTTCTTTTTTTGTGTTCAGTATAAGGTTTAGCAGAAGTTTCTTTTTTTGTGTTCAGTATAAGGTTTAGCAGAAGTTTTGTTTTTTTGTTCAGTATAATATTTAGCGGAAGTTTCGTGTTCAGTATAAGGTTTAGCAGAAGTTTCTTTTTTTTGTTCAGTATAAGGTTTAGCGGAAGTTTCTTTTTTTGTGTTCAGTATAAGGTTTAGCAGAAGTTTCTTTTTTTGTGTTCAGTATAAGGTTTAGCAGAAGTTTCTTTTTTTGTGTTCAGTATAAGGTTTAGCAGAAGTTTCTTTTTTTTGTTCAGTATAAGGTTTAGCAGAAGTTTCTTTTTTTTGTTCAGTATAAGGTTTATTGCGATACTCGATCTTTGTTACATTTAGGATTTCATTACCAGACTTGCCATTTCAGGCCAATTCCCACTTAGCTACTTCGATCTTGTTGTCAATCCGGACTCATTTGGACATACAGTGGAAAACATCTTCTATGTATCTTTCCTCATCAGGGTAAGTACTGCATGCTGACACCGGAGGCGACGATTATAAAAATGGCGCCTAAACTATTTCGCTCAATTTAATGTCTGGTTTCCATTCATCATCTTGTGCACAAAATAAGGGCAGGTAATTTTTTGATGGCAGATTTGTGTTGACTGCTCTATCTTTGCCATTTGTGTACACAACAGTCTGCGAAATTAGCCGGGTGCCCGATGCCCGAGACGTGTAGAAATCGGGACGGACGTGTAAATTTTGCAATCTCACATGCCCGACGGGCACCTGTTTTTAAAAAAAAAAAATTTTTTTTAATTGGGGTTTTTACCTGGGACTCGAACCACCACGGTGAGAGGTTAGTGATCTCACAGCCAGCGCTTTAGACCACGGAGGCCCCTAATAAACTGGACAGTAGAAATGTTTTTCTAAATTCTTTACAATTACGAATTGTTTACACGGGAATTGAAAGTCGTCTAGAAGCGGACAGGTGTAAATTCGCGTTTTCCCTTACTGACATCTCGGCCCTATGATGAATCGGCCGATCGATGCATTATATCATCAAATTTGGTAAAAAACAATCGCGTGTCGTGTCGCTCAGTACGAAATCTATAAAACCAAGAAAAATCCTTTTCATGAATATACATGAAGTAACTGTGAATATTATAACCGTAAAATATTAATAATAATAAAACATTAGTTTGTCATTATACATTGTTTACTCATATGGCCATATTATAAGTATTACTAATAAATGCATGATATGCCACATTATGTTACATATACTACTATACATTTAACCGCCAATAAGCGGGTAAAATTCTGCAAATATATGGGCACCTAGAAGTTCATTCGGGCAAGTAAATTTTTCAAGCCACTTGCCCAAAGGGCAAGTGTCTCAAAAAGTTGTTCGTGAAGACTGGTACACAAGTGAGGGCAGGTAATTCCAATGAAATATTTAGTAGCTATTGCACTTTTATTAACTAGTTCATACAAATTTATGTGAGCTCGATTGCGAAACAAGTTTTTACAACTTATATTAATCACTCTCGAGACCTCATTCCTGATAGAATACATCACCACGAGTGAGTGAGAAGAGGCAACGTGGAATTTAAATGGCTGGCCTAAGGGCACAGTCGTAACTGCTACAGTGGGGCCTTTCGCACCTGAAGCGAACATGCTACCACTGCGCTATCACGACTTACACACGTTATTAACTGTTGTGTTGCGAGTGGGCTACCCTAATATCCACAGTGTACACCCAGGGTGTTTGAATGTCATGAGTCAATGACCCTTGAGGTTGAAATCTCCGAGCTGGAATTTTCAAGATGCCTGTTGGTACTTTCCGATCATGTATCTTTTCCACCGCACCATATAGTAACCTCTAGACCAAGGTGTGTCTTAAGAAATGTGTGTGAGGTGCGCTTGCTCAATGACACCACGTACGTGCCCTGACCGAGTCTCAAACTAGGGACTCTTCAATTCCAAATCTGACATTGGAGGCCAGTAGCAAATATCACCAAATGATCATGAGTAGTTGGTTTCAACATCTGAGCCTTCTGAAAATATAGAAATTACGATAATAGAAAAAAGAATAGCTGATCTGCACATAATTTTATTATGCACGAAATCGGTACAAAACGAATTGAGTACGGTTCCACGACATTGTAACGCCGTTAATCTGCATGCAATATTGATATAAAGCGGACATATTCATTACAATATCTATCATTTGCAAAATCAAATAAACTTCCGAGTTATTATTGCAAGTAGAAGGGAATTTTTCATCAGCTGTTTCACAATCTGGGACTAATCCGAATAATTTCATTTATAATGTAAGAATTTTTTTTTTAACTTTATTTCTTTTACAACGATTGCGAAGCAAGTTTTAACAACTTATATTAATCACTCTCGTTGTCGCGGATGAAAGCGTAAATATGGTCATTAGTGTGGGAGGAAACCGGAGTATCCGGAGAAAACCCACCTGTCCATTCTGGCGACCATCGTACCATCTCACATGCATACCATAATGTAGGATAGCGACGTGTACAGTCAGAATTACTTTTTCAAAGTGATTTAAATTGAAATAAATCGAATGTGCATTAAATCAGCAAGATAGTAAAATGTTCATATAAATTTGGCTCCAACTTATTGGGATTATATCTAGGCTTTTTGTTGTCATATGAAAATTTCACAGATATCTTCGTTCATTGGCGAAGCTGGAGTTACAGTGTATATTTTGAAACTGACTCCGCCCCCTAATTGACAGGCAGATTACGATAATTACCCCGTTGAGAAAATGCTTGACAGCTCATCGTCCCTCGTCAATGTTTACTCACTAGGCATTTTCACCAAGAGTCAAACATTCGTCTTTAATGACCTCCATGCGTCAAACCCCGGGAGCTCTGGTCAAATGATACACCTGATCATAATTCCTCCAAATAGCATCTCCTTGATCATTTTTAAAGAAGTCACTTCTCCCTCCAGATGATTTAGGGAGAAGTGGGGAGACTTTTGAATGACTGCAAATAGTGAAACCATATTTAGTCGAGGTTTGCAGGATATACATTGTAGGAACTATTTTAATGTAGAAAAGCTGCAGGGCATTCACTAGACTGAAAGTGAAAGAGTCAATGACCCTTGAGGTCAAATCTCAAGAGTGTCAAGCTGTATATTTCAAGAGTCAATAATATTACGCATGTTGGTACTTTCCATACAGGTAACTTTTTCCCGACCATATAATTACCTCTAGGCCAATGTGTGTCTGTGGTGCAACCAGACACCACTCGCCCCCAACATCATTGGATCGATCCAGTAAACCCCACTCGCCCCCCACCATCATTGGATTGATCCAGTAAACCCCACTCGCCCCCAACATCATTGGATTGATTCAGTAAACCCCACTCGCCCCCAACATCATTGGATCGATCCAGTAAACCCCACTCGCCCCCAACATCATTGGATCGGATCCAGTAAACCCCACTCGCCCCCAACATCATTGGATCGATCCAGTAAACCCCACTCGCCCCAACATCATTGGATCGATCCAGTAAACCCCACTCCCCCCAACATCATTGGATCGATCCAGTAAACCCCACTCACCCCCAACATCATTGTATTGATCCAGTAAACCCCACTCACCCCCAACATCATTGTATTGATCCAGTAAACCCCACTCACCCCCAACATCATTGTATTGATCCAGTAAACCCCACTCACCCCCAACATCATTGTATTGATCCAGTAAACCCCACTCACCCCCAACATCATTGTATTGATCCAGTAAACCCCACTCACCCCCAACATCATTGGATCGATCCAGTAAACCCCACTCACCCCCAACATCATTGTATTGATCCAGTAAACCCCACTCACCCCCAACATCATTGGATCGATCCAGTAAACCCCACTCACCCCCAACATCATTGTATTGATCCAGTAAACCCCACTCACCCCCCAACATCATTGTATTGATCCAGTAAACCCCACTCACCCCCCAACATCATTGTATTGATCCAGTAAACCCCACTCACCCCCAACATCATTGTATTGATCCAGTAAACCCCACTCGCCCCCAACATCTTTGGATTGATCCAGTAAACCCCACTCGCCCCCACCATCATTGGATTGATCCGGTAAACCCCACTCGCACCCAACATCATTGGATTGATCCAGTAAACCACTCGCCCCCACCATCATTGGATCGATCCAGTAAACCCCACATGCCCCCCCACCATCATTGGATCGATCCAGTAAACCCCACTCGCCCCCACCATCATTGGATTAATCCAGTAAACCCCACTCGCCCCCCAACATCATTGGATTGATCCAGTAAACCCCACTCGCCCCCCACCATCATTGGATCGATCCAGTAAACCCCACTCGCCCCCAACATCATTAGATTGATCCAGTACACCCTACTCGCCCCCAGCATCATTGGATCGATCCAGTAAACCCCACTCACCCCCCAACATCATTGGTTCGATACAGTAAACCCCACTCGCCCCCCAACATCATTGTATCGATCCAGTAACACCAGAGTGATTGCCCTTTAATTGACTTCCATAAAAAAATCCATAAATGTGTCCGTCCACAGCCACTTCTCCGTAGCCAATGGAAGAATTGTATGAAACTTCAAATAAATGTCTTGAGCACCATTGTAATAGACAAATGTGTCTGTCCAGTTTGGCGATGGATAGGACGATGTCATTGAATTGACTTGTTTCTACATGATCTTGTTTCTGTGATTCAGGATGGTCTAGCGGAGATGGAAATGGATGAAGATGGATTGCCAGTCATTAGTATGTATCTGAATTACTGAGGTACACGACGGATTGCCAGTCTTTAGTATGTATCTCAATTACTGAGGTACAAGATGGATTGCCAGTCATTAGTATGTACCTGAATTACTGAGGTACAAGATGGATTGCCAGTCATTAGTATGTATCTGAATTACTGAGGTACACGATGGATTGCCAGTCATTAGTATATATCTCAATTACTGAGGTACACGATGGATTGCCAGTCATTAGTATGTATCTGAATTACTGAGGTACACGACGGATTGCCAGTCATTAGTATGTATCTGAATTACTGAGGTACACAGCGGATTGCCAGTCATTAGTATGTATCTGAATTACTGAGGTACACGACGGATTGCCAGTCATTAGTATGTATCTCAATTACTGAGGTACACGACGGATTGCCAGTCATTAGTATGTATCTGAATTACTGAAGTACACGACGGATTGCCAGTCATTAGTATGTATCTGAATTACTGAGGTACACAGCGGATTGCCAGTCATTAGTATGTATCTCAATTACTGAGGTACACGACGGATTGCCAGTCATTAGTATGTATCTCAATTACTGAGGTACACGACGGATTGCCAGTCATTAGTATGTATCTGAATTACTGAGGTACACGACGGATTGCCAGTCATTAGTATGTATCTGAATTACTGAGGTACACGGCGGATTGCCAGTTATGTATCTGAATTACTGAGGTACACGACGGATTGCCAGTCATTAGTATGTACCTGAATTACTGAGGTACACGACAGATTGCCAGTCATTAGTATGTATCTGAATTACTGAGGTACACGACGGATTGCCAGTCATTAGTATGTATCTCAATTACTGAGGTACACGATGGATTGCCAGTCATTAGTATGTATCTCAATTACTGAGGTACACGACTCAGTAATTGAGAGTCATTAGTATGTATCTCAATTACTGAGGTACACGATGGATTGCCAGTCATTAGTATGTATCTCAATTACTGAGGTACACGGTGGATTGCACACATCTTGTTTGTCCAGCTCCTCATAGATCAGTGTTAACAGTTTATTTGTGTGTTTGTTTCAGGGCCGATAGATCATGAGGAGGCACAGACGAGGAAGGAAACGGGAAAACAGCAACGTCACCAGAGTATCGTATCAATCACTCCAGATGAGTGGAAAGTAAATGTGTTCAACAGATCCATGTAGTGAGAGATGACAGTATGGATCAGTGACATGTAGTGAGAGATGACAGTATGGATCCATGTAGTGAGAGATGACAGTATGGATCAGTGACATGTAGTGAGAGATGACAGTATGGATCCATGTAGTGAGAGATGACAGTATGGGTCAGTGACATGTAGTGAGAGATGACAGTATGGGTCAGTGACATGTAGTGAGAGATGACAGTATGGGTCAGTGACATGTAGTGAGAGATGACAGTATGGGTGAGAGATGACAGTATGGGTCAGTGACATGTAGTGAGAGATGACAGTATGGGTCAGTGGCATGTAGTGAGAGATGACAGTATGGGTCAGTGGCATGTAGTGAGAGATGACAGTATGGGTCAGTGGCATGTAGTGAGAGATGACAGTATGGATCAGTGACATGTAGTGAGAGATGACAGTATGGGTCAGTGGCATGTAGTGAGAGATGACAGTATGGATCAGTGACATGTAGTGAGAGATGACATGTAGTGAGAGATGACAGTATGGATCAGTGACATGTAGTGAGAGATGACAGTATGGATCAGTGACATGTAGTGAGAAATGACATGTAGTGAGAGATGACAGTATGGATCCATGTAGTGAGAGATGACAGTGTGGGTCAGTGACATGTAGTGAGAGATGACAGTATGGGTCAGTGACATGTAGTGAGAGATGACAGTATGGGTCAGTGGCATGTAGTGAGAGATGACAGTATGGGTCAGTGACATGTAGTGAGAGATGACAGTACGGGTCTGTGACATGTAGTGAGAGATGACAGTATGGGTCAGTGACATGTAGTGAGAGATGACAGTATGGGTCGATGACAGTATGGGTCTGTGACATGTAGTGAGAGATGACAGTATGGGTCAGTGACATGTAGTGAGAGATGACAGTATGGGTCAGTGACATGTAGTGAGAGATGACAGTATGGGTCAGTGACATGTAGTGAGAGATGACAGTATGGGTCAGTGACATGTAGTGAGAGATGACAGTATGGATCAGTGACATGTAGTGAGAGATGACAGTATGGGTCAGTGGCATGTAGTGAGAGATGACAGTACGGGTCAGTGACATGTAGTGAGATGGATCAGTTGCATGTAGTGAGAGATGACAGTATGGGTCAGTATGGGTCAGTGACATGTAGTGAGAGATGACAGTATGGATCAGTGACATGTAGTGAGAGATGACAGTATGGGTCAGTGGCATGTAGTGAGAGATGACAGTATGGGTCAGTGGCATGTAGTGAGAGATGACAGTATGGATCAGTGACATGTAGTGAGAGATGACAGTATGGATCCATGTAGTGAGAGATGACAGTATGGATCCATGTAGTGAGAGATGACAGTATGGATCCATGTAGTGAGAGATGACAGTATGGATCAGTGACATGTAGTGAGAGATGACAGTATGGATCCATGTAGTGAGAGATGACAGTATGGATCAGTGGCATGTAGTGAGAGATGACAGTATGGGTCAGTGACATGTAGTGAGAGATGACAGTATGGGTCAGTGACATGTAGTGAGAGATGACAGTATGGATCAGTGACATGTAGTGAGAGATGACAGTATGGGTCAGTGGCATGTAGTGAGAGATGACAGTATGGGTCAGTGGCATGTAGTGAGAGATGACAGTATGGATCAGTGACATGTAGTGAGAGATGACAGTATGGATCCATGTAGTGAGAGATGACAGTATGGATCAGTGACATGTAGTGAGAGATGACAGTATGGATCCATGTAGTGAGAGATGACAGTATGGATCAGTGACATGTAGTGAGAGATGACAGTATGGATCTGTGACATGTAGTGAGAGATGACAGTATGGATCCATGTAGTGAGAGATGACAGTATGGATCAGTGGCATGTAGTGAGAGATGACAGTATGGGTCAGTGACATGTAGTGAGAGATGACAGTATGGGTCAGTGGCATGTAGTGAGAGATGACAGTATGGGTCAGTGACATGTAGTGAGAGATGACAGTATGGGTCAGTGACATGTAGTGAGAGATGACAGTATGGATCAGTGACATGTAGTGAGAGATGACAGTATGGGTCTCAGTGGCATGTAGTGAGAGATGACAGTATGGATCAGTGACATGTAGTGAGAGATGACAGTATGGATCCATGTAGTGAGAGATGACAGTATGGATCCATGTAGTGAGAGATGACAGTATGGATCCATGTAGTGAGAGATGACAGTATGGATCAGTGACATGTAGTGAGAGATGACAGTATGGATCCATGTAGTGAGAGATGACAGTATGGATCAGTGGCATGTAGTGAGAGATGACAGTATGGGTCAGTGACATGTAGTGAGAGATGACAGTATGGGTCAGTGAGAGATGACAGTATGGATATGTGACATGTAGTGAGAGATGACAGTATGGGTCAGTGGCATGTAGTGAGAGATGACAGTATGGGTCAGTGGCATGTAGTGAGAGATGACAGTATGGATCAGTGACATGTAGTGAGAGATGACAGTATGGATCCATGTAGTGAGAGATGACAGTATGGATCAGTGACATGTAGTGAGAGATGACAGTATGGATCCATGTAGTGAGAGATGACAGTATGGATCAGTGACATGTAGTGAGAGATGACAGTATGGATCTGTGACATGTAGTGAGAGATGACAGTATGGATCCATGTAGTGAGAGATGACAGTATGGATCAGTGGCATGTAGTGAGAGATGACAGTATGGGTCAGTGACATGTAGTGAGAGATGACAGTATGGGTCAGTGGCATGTAGTGAGAGATGACAGTATGGGTCAGTGGCATGTAGTGAGAGATGACAGTATGGGTCAGTGGCATGTAGTGAGAGATGACAGTATGGATCCATGTAGTGAGAGATGACAGTATGGATCCATGTAGTGAGAGATGACAGTATGGATCCATGTAGTGAGAGATGACAGTATGGATCAGTGACATGTAGTGAGAGATGACAGTATGGATCTGTGACATGTAGTGAGAGATGACAGTATGGGTCAGTGACATGTAGTGAGAGATGACAGTATGGGTCAGTGGCATGTAGTGAGAGATGACAGTATGGGTCAGTGACATGTAGTGAGAGATGACAGTATGGGTCAGTGGCATGTAGTGAGAGATGACAGTATGGGTCAGTGGCATGTAGTGAGAGATGACAGTATGGGTCAGTGACATGTAGTGAGAGATGACAGTACGGGTCTGTGACATGTAGTGAGAGATGACAGTACGGGTCTGTGACATGTAGTGAGAGATGACAGTATGGGTCAGTGACATGTAGTGAGAGATGACAGTACGGGTCTGTGACATGTAGTGAGAGATGACAGTACGGGTCTGTGACATGTAGTGAGAGATGACAGTATGGGTCAGTGACATGTAGTGAGAGATGACAGTACGGGTCTGTGACATGTAGTGAGAGATGACAGTATGGGTCAGTGACATGTAGTGAGAGATGACAGTATGGGTCGATGACAGTATGGATCAGTGGCATGTAGTGAGAGATGACAGTATGGGTCAGTGACATGTAGTGAGAGATGACAGTATGGGTCAGTGGCATGTAGGGAGAGATGACAGTATGGGTCAGTGAAATATAGTGAGAGATGACAGTATGGATCAGTGACATGTAGTGAGAGATGACAGTATGGATCAGTGACATGTAGTGAGAGATGACAGTATGGGTCTGTGACATGTAGTGAGAGATGACAGTATGGGTCTGTGACATGTAGTGAGAGATGACAGTATGGGTCAGTGACATATAGTGAGAGATGACAGTATGGGTCAGTGAGAGATGACAGTATGGATATGTGACATGTAGTGAGAGATGACAGTATGGATCAGTGACATGTAGTGAGAGATGACAGTATGGATCAGTGACATGTAGTGAGAGATGACAGTATGGGTCAGTGACATGTAGTGAGAGATGACATATTAAACCGGTCGCACATCGCGTGCGAAGACATAGAGATCATAGAACTTGGAAAAAAAGATATATAATTACAAGAGATACGGGGACAGTTTAGAGCGATCCTATGTATTTTGATGCTTGTAGCCTAAGTTATGGTCGGGCTGAGTTATCAAATAACATTACCCATCTAATTCACACATTATCGAATATAGATGCTTGTTAGTACAGCATGACTCCTGTACTGACTATATTTTGGTGCTTGTATTCTAATCTATGGCCGGGCTGAGCATGCAAATAATATTATACATGAAACATATTCTACGAATATGAGTTGTGAGACGGTATAGAGTGACTCCTGTACTGACCCTATACATTTTGGTGCTTGTAGCCTAATCTATGGCCAGGCTGAGCATTCAAATCGTATTATTAACGCACACAACGTAATCACCTTAGTTTATAATATATATGAGTGTTAACTAAACATCTTAATATGCTCGCCCATATGGTTCGCCGGAGGCGAGGGTAAATAAGCTCAATCATCATCATCACACAATCAAATGATAATTATATTCCCAGAAATCTTAGTTGCTTTGACAGTCACGTCCATAACTTATTGCATAGTGTTATACTTATACTTTGTGATGTAATTAAACTTTAATATGATTTTGTGATGTAATTGTAGGAGCTAGTGAAGGTATTCGAAATAGAGGAGGCAGCAATTCCACCCAGAGAGAGTTTGGCGAGCAGTGCATCAAACGGGCACACATGATTGTAGCAAGGGAGTTTGTCGAGCAGCGCATCAAACGGGCACACATGATTGTAGCAAGGGAGAGTTTGGTGAGCAGAGGCTGATTTGGACTACACAGGAAGTTGATGCTTGCTCTACAAGCCGGAGGTGAAAGGTCATGAATCGTATTTTGTGAAGTTAAAACATCGGGGAGATGCAAAACATTATTAGTTGTCGGGTGCTAGTGAGGAAAAAAGGATTATCATTTTCCACTTCACGTATGCTGAGGGAAATTATGTAGTAGTAAATGGCAAAGTTTAACCATTTTCGAAATGACAAAACAACTTTTGTGATATAAAATTAGAAGGAAATGTTGGTGACCATCGAAATTTGATGTATATTACGTTTCGTAATACCAGATCTCAAACTAGTTCTTTTAGTGACTTTGATCAACAGTAGGTTGGTTATCCATATGGTGTTTGCGGGGCCAGTATTTCACAGTTACGGTAATAGAAGATCTATTAACACTGTGCAATAAGTATAGGTTATTACATGGGGCAAGTGTGCCGTAAGGCGATATTGGCACACTAGGTGAGTTATTTGCCCGAGGGCAAATTCGAACCTAGTGTGCCAATATCGCCTTAAGGCACACTTGCCCCATGTAATTACCTATTTATTGCATATGTTGAGCCGCGGTGTGTGTAAATTCACAAATTGTGAACAAAACAATCAAAAGAATTTATAACTCGCCATCAATCTATTTTCTCGACTATAAGTCGCACCCCCCTATTCCAGTGGTCAAAATGGTGGATTTTACCGAGACCCTCGTATAAGACGCAGTCAAATTTTCGGTCAGGAAGCTGTCAAAAACTGTAGAAAAGTACCTATTTTGAAGAACCAAACAATTTAAAAAAAAATTTAGTAAACCAAAACAAGTGGGCCTCGTAATTGCTCAGAATGTTTGTGTCAAACAAAATCAATATAGATCAGCGTAACTTTTTATCACACTGAAATTTGGATCATTAAAATTATAATAATCGTTCTTTATCGTCGGGAAATGATCCCCGAGAGCAACAGTCATCAAAGCCAGTTTGACACTTGCCAGAATACACAAGCTGCAGGATTATTTTTCACACCGATTCTGGAAGTCATAAATTTTAATTGGCTTTGATGTGTCCAGTGTATTGTGTTGACATATGTACAATATACAAGTTTCACTTAACTTTGATCACAGAACATTTATTGCCCTGGCAGGCAATAAAACAATAAACAGTGTTTTCACAGCTGCTGTCAAACACCGTCAATTATGCAATCAATGGCATAATGCCTGTGATCTATGCATGTATTATATTTGATTGGTTGTCTCATTATAAAGCACACCCCTTGCACACATTTTCAGAAATTGAAATTATCACTAAACAAACCCAGTAATTTTCCTTGTTAAACTCTGTGACTTACTGCATTCAAAGCTAAGCTGTGACGTATGCCTCTTTGATCTTTATGTTAACAACAAATAAGTATAAAAGTTGTGACCTCAGGAATTTCAGAAAATCAAACCAGCTACATAGTAATAAAGTCTTGTCTATTACATATATCTATTTTTAGAACGCCCCAGTAATTTTCCATGATTATGCATTGACCCAGCTGTGGTGATTTTATATAACACATGTAGGAGATATTTTTAATTGCCGATTGCCGTAGAATTTCAAATGTAAGCATCATTGTTTTTCAAAATAAATCATTATATAAATGTCCAAAATATTATATAATGCTCTTATAAAGATAAAATTTGCAATCTTTAGGTTTTGTTTTAGAACTCCAAAACTGCAGGCGTAGAAATGCGTATGTATCAGAATCATGTATATGCGTAGAAAGGCGTATCTGTGGAGATATGCATAGGGTACAAGAAAGGCGTATCTGTGGAGGAAAGAGTTAAAATTAAGAGGCCGACTGTATTGGAAACTTCTCAGTTTTGTAGCTTTGAATAGGTCAAGGGGCTAATTGTTCTACTCAATTACTGATTAGACAGACTGTCGATGCCGACCGGAGTCGTTAACAATAAACTGGAGCCGGTAGTAAACAATAATAAATCAATATAGTTTATAGACTTAATAGATAATAATCATATGTGAACATTATTCACAGGGCACGAGTAGTCAATCTAATTATGGTGTACCGGAATTGAATAAGGCCGATTCAATTACATATTCAAAATGGTGGCACAACAAATAAAACGGTCTTGAAACATAAATAAAAATGTCACAACGTATCAATTTACACATATTTGATTAATAGTTTTATAAATCTGTATTTATAAATTGAATTTAAAGTACGTTTTAAGATGCTGTTATATTATATCTTAGTTGTCTCTTAATGATTGTGCATCACAGACGCAAAAATGGAATCTGTTGACGTCTGCAGAAGTGACGGTCGGAAAAATGACCATTAAAATGGCGTCTCTATCGTTTCGGGTTCGATTTTCGGAGGTGATGGACAGATTTTTTTCTAGAAGTTGATTTTTGAGTCAAAAATCTGCGTCTTATAGTCGAGAAAATACGGTAATATTAAACATATCAGTCTCTACAAACACCTATCTGTATTCATCTTAATCAGTAACGTTAGACTACCAACATTATGGTAATGTTGGTAGTCTTATAGTCTCTCAGTTCATTTCATAAGAATCTGAACCGGTGCATTGAACGTGCAGTTTACAAACATCCTACTAGGATCACGTTTGTTTTGAACACTCAGAGTTCCATCAGCACTGTGTACAACAGGGAGGTCTACAACCTGCATTTGCATATCATTGTTTTGTACCCGACGCTCTTCCGAAGCAGTCTCGAAACATTCAATAGTTTGCAGGGCCTCCTCTCTATTTCCTGAGAAGCAGCCGGTAGGTCCGAATCGGACATTTCATCATCATTGGTAGCAGTAGAAGATTTATTGATTGAATGCGCAACAGTTGACATCTCAAGTTGATACAGTGTTGTATTGGTTTAATGACATCAGGTTCTTGTGCCCGGACAGTTGAGCTACATTTATAGGATCAACTTTCCTTTTCAATTGAGTAGTAATACATGTTTTCCTACCACTATGATTGGTATGTCTCCCGGCTAAGTTGGCCTTTTCTGCCATAGTCTTAGCGATAGTTCCTAACTTATTCTTCCCCATTGGTGCGTTCATATACCACTGCCCTCCATTCTTCATCCCATTCCCAAAGTTTGGATTGACCGCCGCATAGAATCTGTTGTCGGGTCTCTTCTCAGCATACAGCTTGTACATCTGTACTGGACAGTCTGTGTCTCCTGGAGAAATGACGATTCAAATGCATACTGTATTGCAAATAATTACCCACTCTCTAATAATTAGACTGGATTTTGTAAACTTTTATGTTACAAATTGAGGAAAAAAGATGCTATAGATGTGGAAAACATTTAAAAGAGATCAATAACAATTATAAAATGAAAGCCTACCAGGCTGAGAAAACATCTTGGGTACATAGGCCCTCGGGTCTGTAGACACCCCGTTCCTCGTCTTGGTCAGTCTCTCCGTGAAGGCCAGGAACTCTCTTCCAGATGAGGTTGCTTGGAGTTCCACATCTCCCCAAAGCATTGTGACGTGCTCCTGCCGACCCCGGAGACCATGTTGTTTAGCCATACTGTGTTGGATAGGGATTCGGGAGTTTCTGTAACATGTGCAAATGAATTATAATCAGTAATTTCAATCGGATGAATACAATATTTCATTTCAAAAACCAAGCATATACAGCTCGTAATATATTTATTGGCTAAAGCAATATAAGCAGGTAAAGCAGCCAATTAAATTTCAATCGATTCGTAATTAAAATTGAATGACAGTTGTTAACCCTGACATGTCACTATTTCTATGACGTCGCTCCTGTCAAATCATAAAAATAAACATGGCAAATTCTGTGGAGAGTAAAGCCTGTTTGATTCGTGGCTGTAAAACAAGATTTCATAGTTTTAGAAGATGAATATCTAGATGTGTAAAATGGAGTACGGCGACTTTGTGTAAGTAGAAACTCATTTGACAACATTGTAACATGTAGATTTCTGGACAGAGAGAACATTACTTACCCCCACCCAACAGGCCTTTCTGTTTTAGAATCAGAATATCCTCGTCCGTAAACGGCGATTCTTTTTGTTCCCCTTTCCATGCGACTCACAGTTTCCTCTTAGTGGTCAAAATGTTTGTTCCATACTCATTGTCCTGTAGGTACCTATGGATACTTCCATGAAAGGCCTTGATAGTGCCTGGTTCATATTCAGATCCGTCCTTCAGCTTTTTAAGATTCATAAAGAATCTCGCGAGCAACACGTTCAGCTCCTTTGGTGGAATATCTAACACATCCCGTTGTTCATCTTCACTTTGCAGCCATGTTTTCAGTCGTGAAATGTCACTTTTTGTCTTACTTTTGGTGTTCAGATTCTTCATGCCCTCTACGAATGCATGTGTATCATTTTCATTCTCAATCAGACCATCTAAAGTAAGCAAACGGTCGCCAGCCGCCATGATGTTTCCGTTACCGTTGTCAATTACGTCGACGCGTGTGGACAATCTGCCGTTGCTGTACGGCAGGTGCGAGTTGACCGGAAGTAGCCTCAATATCGATTTTTGGCACACTTGCACTGTGCCAATATCGGATATTGGCACACTTGGTCGATTTCAAGAATTTCACAACCGATATTGCCGCAACTTGCATGTAAATGTGTTACTATATATTATTTATTATTACAGCTATGTCCTAATATGCGACACATTTAGAATGTGCAATTTGAAAATATATGCAAATAAAAATATTTTGGCATGCTTTTGGTTATGAATAAAGATAACGGTGGATCTGGAATCACTGTCTGACTGGTACATATTCTTACAGGTAATAAATTGGGCTCTATAACCCATAACCTGCTAATCACCACTAAAGTCGCTTTTGCAAGCATCATAGAGCCAGACTGTTAGCTCCGCTATCCGAATAGCATAAACATTTGGCTAAATCTATGTTGTTTGCACATTCCTTCCAATTTATTGAGCATTTTAATGGTTACGGCCCCCATTATTCGTTTATTTAAAATGTCCTGCACACCAATTAGATTAGATATTGTCTAATATTTTCAATAATAAAAAATGATGGTAAAGAAATATGTCCACAAATGTGAAATTACAAATTGTAGATTACATCCCTTCTCACGTCATTGCGTAATCTAAGATCGCCTTCAAACCATATGTGAGCGATTTCAAACTTCTGTACTGTACTGATCAGCAAAGTTTCAAGAAACTGTCTCGGTGAAGCCAACCCAAATTTGTTAAAATAAAGTTCCCCTGAAATCCAAGATGGCCGCCATCTAAAAATCCACAAATTCTTAGCCGCCAGTCGGATTTTAACGAATCTTTGTAGGAATGATCGATGTAAAATGCTACAAACAGTAAAAGTGTAGAGAATCAAGGGTATGGTGTAGATTCGATAGTATTGTACAGATTCGAGGGTATTGTGTAAATTTTGAGGGTATGTGGTAGATTTGAGGGTACGCCGAACGATGATACGGTCACAGCCGAATGATTACGGAGATTGTCGAACGATGATACGGTCACAGCCGAATGATTACGGAGATTGTCGAACGATGATACGGTCACAGCCGAATGATTACGGAGATTGCCGAACGATACCGTCGCAGCCAAATGATTACGGAGATTGCCGAACAATTATACGGTCACAGCCGAATGATTACGTAGATTGCCGAACGATGATTACGGAGATTGCCGAACGATGATTACGGTCACAGCCGAATGATTACGGCCCATATCTACCCCATACCCTCGAATCTACTCCATGCCCTCGAATCTACACTATTCCCTCGAATCTACACCATACTCTCGAATCTTCCACATGCCATCGAATCTACCCATCCCTTCATACCTACCCCATGCCCTCGAGGGTATAGTGTAGATTCGAGGGTATAATGTAGATTCAATGGCATGGTGTAGATTCCCCTCGATGGCATGGTGTAGCTTCGAGGGTATGAGGTAGATTCGAGGCTAATGTACTCGCTCTATCAACAGGGCACAAGCTAATGGACTCACTCTATCAACAGGGCACAAGCTAATGGACTCACTCTATCAACAGGGCACAAGCTAATGTACTCACTCTATCAACAGGGCACAAGCTAATGGACTCACTCTATCAAACTCTATCAACAGGGCACAAGCTAATGGACTAACTCTATCAACTGGGCAAGAGCTAATGTAGCATACAATGGGAAAGGACGGCGTAGGGGTCATGAACGAGAATGGCGAGCTTTTTGCAGACAAATCGACCTTATAGGAGGGACTACTTTCCCATACCACAGAATTCACAAAGTTACATGGATATCACCAGACTTACTATATCCCGACAATGGCGGAGAACACTGATGGACGTACGGACATACCGAGGTGCTGATGCTGGATCAGACCACGAGCTTGTTATAGCTTCAAGTGAAGATTGCTCATGTCAAGCTGACTGGAACAGAGGGCTAGACGATACGACACTTCTAAGCTGAAAGATCAGAGACAGCAACATGACTGGTATATCGCTCTCCAACAGATTTGAAAACCTTACAGATATTGATGAGGATTCCATAGAGACCAAGTGGAAGCGAACACGAAACACCCAAACACAGACTTGTGAGGAGCAGTTGGGATTTATATTAGGAAGATCTACAAGAGCTGGCCGTCAGATGATACAGTCACAAAGATTGAAGATAAGAGAGGCACCAAGATAATTCTAGGACAGACCAGGGCACAGAAACCGCAGCAAACAGAAGGAAGTCAAGCAAGGTGCAAGACAAGAAGAGCTAGCTAACAGTGCACAGGAAGCAGCACAAAGAAACGACATGAAAACCTTGTACGACATCACTAGGAAACTGGCAGGGAGAAGTGCCATACCCGACAAACTGGTCCAAAGGCAGAGATGGAATAACCATCAACAAACCAGCTGACCGATTGGAAACTGCAAGGCAAGAGGAAGAGAGGCTAACCAGTCCAAATATGGAGAAGGACCTTGACCTCTGAGCTGCGTACTACACAAATGACATGGAGAGAAGCCAAACGAGCAGCAATGGATAGACCCAGATGGAGAACTAGTGGCAGTCCCATACGGGACGAAGAGGATTAAGTAAGTAACTAAATGAAAGACACGCTTGTGATCTGCCGGAAATATGGTCAATATCCGTTATGCCAAACTTCGGTTATGTCGAAGTATTTTGTTCAACCGGTTATGTCGATGTATTTTGTTCAGTCCGACGGAATTCGACATAACTGATGTAGGCTGTATTTCCCTTTTAAGTCCTAAACGAAATTTGTTGTAGGGTGCTATTGATAAGTCATTTGCAGAATGGCAACAGCGTCATGATTAGTTGTTGAACCGGTATTCCTGTTCAAACAAGGAGTCTTTCGTCTGGCTCACTTAGTAGCTATGTGACAAATTGTAATAGCAATGAAGTTGTGCGTACATCACATAAGTGCTGTTTGTAGTGCATACATCACATAAGTGCTGTTTGTAGTAGTGCGTACATCACATAAGTGCTGTTTGTAGTAGTGCGTACATCACATAAGTGCTGTTTGTAGTAGTGCGTACATCACATAAGTGCTGTTTGTAGTAGTGCGTACATCACATAAGTGCTGTTTGTAGTGCGTACATCACATAAGTGCTGTTTGTAGTGCATACATCACATAAGTGGTTTGTAGTAGTGCGTACATCACATAAGTGCTGTTTGTAGTGCGTACATCACATAAGTGCTGTTTGTAGTAGTGCGTACATCACATAAGTGCTGTTTGTAGTAGTGCGTACATCACATAAGTGCTGTTTGTAGTAGTGCGTACATCACATAAGTGCTGTTTGTAGTGCGTACATCACATAAGTGCTGTTTGTAGTGTTTGTAGTAGTGCGTACATCACATAAGTGCTGTTTGTAGTGCGTACATCACATAAGTGTTGTGTGGTTTGTGTGTTTGTAGTAGTGCGTACATCCTAAGTGTGTTTGTAGTGTGGTACATCACATAAGTGCTGTTTGTAGTGCGTACATCACATAAGTGCTGTTTGTAGTAGTGCGTACATCACATAAGTGCTGTTTGTAGTAGTGCGTACATCACATAAGTGCTGTTTGTAGTAGTGCGTACATCACATAAGTGCTGTTTGTAGTAGTGCGTACATCACATAAGTGCTGTTTGTAGTAGTGCGTTTTATTAGTGCTTTTTGTAGCGAGTTTTATTAAAAGTGCTTTTTGTAGTGTGTTTTATTAAACATGCTTTTTGTAGTGGGTTTTATTAAAAGTGCTTTTTGTAGTGGGTTTTATTAAAAGTGCTTTTTGTAGTGGGTTTTATTAAAAGTGCTTTTTGTAGTGGGTTTTATTAAAAGTGCTTTTTGTAGTGTGTTTTATTAGACATGCTTTTTGTAGTGTGTTTTATTAGACATGCTTTTTGTAGTGTGTTTTATTAGACATGCTTTTTGTAGTTCGTTTTATTAAACAGGAATACGACCATAATGCATGTAGCATGGTATCAAACAGGAATAGATATCCACCAGGAATATATATCTACCATGAGATATCCACCAGGAATAGATATCCACCAGGAATAGATATCCACCATGAGATATCAACCAGCAATAGATATCCACCATGAGATATCAACCAGCAATAGATATCCACCATGAGATATCAACCAGCAATAGATATGCATGTAATTTTTGTACACACACACAGCCCAGATGAGATGCATACATGTGAACTCTTGCTGTTTTCGATGCGAGTCTCCAGAATTCAACACCAACTCCCGCGTCTTACGACTAACAAATATATGAAATCCGGAGAAAATAAAATATACTGATATTCTTAAAATCGCGTAAATCGTACTTTTTTAAGACATCACACACTCAGATTACAAGGTTGACAAGAACGAAACCAATTTCAGGTAGGTAAATAAATGTCTCGCCATTTCATTACATGTGATCATAGTGTTCAATTCAACAAATTATCAGATGCTGCCTTGCCAGTGAAAACTTGCTTTTCTACTAAAACTGGGTTAATTCATACATTTCCACAGAAAAACATTTTCTCCCTACTTGAAGCCAAATCCCCCCACTTTGCATTTAAAACAGGTTCGACAATATCACATTCTGCTATAACACTAGCGAATCCAACAACTTGGCACAAGTTAAAACAAAATGACCATTCAACGATAAGCAATCATTTAATGCTAATAAAAAGCATTTGATATAGCAGTTAATGTGTAATATCTATATAATTCAATGGATATTATGACGTGGAAAATAAAATATTTTCTAAAAAGCTGTAACAAAACAAGATGCCAACATTTCTACATATAAACATACCGGCAAGCTACAAAGAGTCACCAATGATGGATTAGGCGAGTTGGAGAAAATATACAAGGCAAGGCTCGGTAAGCCGTGTATTATTTTTGGAGACAAGCCTAATAAATTTATAAGACAGTAACCTATCTTCTGATAGAAAAGAAGTTTCAGGGAGGAGATTATGACGTCGCGAAAGGTTTATTAGGCACTGACAAGTTTATTAGGCAGGCCGTTTTTGACCATTATTGTGCATGATGGTAGGATATCCGATTTACTGTGTTCAACATTCTCTACATCATCTGTGCATAATTTTAAAGATGGTTTTATGTTCTACATCATCTGTGCATACATGGCTGGTTCACAACACCAGACAAGTTATTACCAAAACTAGTGCCATATAATCGTCCTTATCCGTGGCTACACCTCTCAACAATGAAATTACGACTACAGCTTCTAAACAGCAGGTCATAATTATGTCCACAATATCTTTGTTAGCCAGCTACCACGCGTTTACCACCAAAATGAGCGGGAAATATATATTAGGTATAAAATCGGGTGTAATTATTTTCAGTATTTACTAGTTGGTAGCCATCTGAAATCAAATCATTAATATAACCAATAACATACATACACACAACTATACCAGTATATGTATGGTTAGGCGCAGTTAGGTTTGTCCCCAATTCTATCAAAGTATAACCGTAGTTGTATCAACCGTTCATATACTGGTGTAGTTAGTTTAAACATATTTATTCGTTCATAATGTACAGTACATATATATTGTATACAAAAAGAAAATGGATTTAATCGAAAGCTTATACTGGTGTAGTTGTGTATGTACCTGTAACTGTATCAAAGCATACATATATTGATGTATGTACCCAACTGTATCAAAGCATACATATATTGATGTTTGTACCTAACTGTATCAAAGCATACATATATTGATGTATGTACCTAACTGTGTTAAAGCATACATATATTGATGTATGTACCTAACTGTGTTAAAGCATACATATATTGATGTATGTACCTAACTGTGTTAAAGCATACATATATTGATATTGATGTATGTACCTAACTGTCAAAGCATACATATATTGATGTATGTACCTAACTGTCAAAGCATACATATATTGATATATGTACCTAACTGTAACTGTATCAAACCATACATATACTTGTCACAATATAGATACATCCAATTAAAAACGTGCATAAATGCCGCATTATATTCTAGTAACACAGAACAATAAAATCAAATTGTGAGCAAACATAAATGGATAGTAACAGATCTGGTAACAAAACAGGATACTTGAGCATTGTGTGTATAAAACAGTGCAAAACATTATCTTGGGTTATTGCACAATTTGTATTACGTCTCTTGTGCCGAAGCAGGCAAATATTACTGAAAAAATATTCTTCTGCAATATGAAATTACATTCACAATGTAAATGCAGTTGTAATACATGTTTTTGAGAATAACGGCAGACATGGAGATTTCAATGTATGTTAAACTTTATTTATTTTACAACGATCGAGTTTTAACAACTTATATTAACCCATTCAACACCAAGTAACTCACATGGACTGGTCCATGATATTCATAAACCAATAAATGAATCAGAAAATCACATTTGGACAAGTTCATTTATCAAAATGGGTAATTATGTCTAAAAATAGTCATATCACTGGGCAAAAAGTGCAGATCCTGATGAGACGGCTCGTCACGAGCCGGCTCATCTGGATCTACACTTTTTGTAAGCCTATTTAGAGGTATGTGGTGTTGAAAGAGTTAATCACTCTCGTTGGCGCGGATGAAAGTGTAAATGCGGTCATTTGTGTGGGAGGAAACCGGAGTACCCGGAGAAAACCCACCTGTCCGATCTGGCGACCACCATACCATCTCACATACTTCCCGGTCCGAGGATCGAACCCGGGTTGCATTGGTGAGAAGCGAGCGTGCTCATGTATGTTAGCAATTGCTCTTCAGTTTTAACTCCTATTCCTGTTCCAACGAACCTGTCATCATTTACAAAAAAACTTTCTATTTGTTCCAAAACCAATAATAAAAACCATCCTTTTTTTAATATTTTTAACAAATAATAATCTTATTTCGACTATGATAGTCTGAATTCCTTCGACTCTCTTCGTGGCTCCATTTCTCCATAGCAATGAAATTAATGTTTTATTAACCATTTCAACACCACAGACCTCTAAAGAGGCTTACAAAAAGTGTAGATCCAGACAAGCATAACGATCAGGATCTGCATTTTTGCCAGTAATATTACTATTTTTAGACAATTACCCATTTTGATAAATGAACTGGCCCAAATATTCATTTGTTGGGAACTGGCCCAAATATTCATTTGTTGGTCTAAAAATATCATGGACCAGTCCAAGTTACTTGGTGTTGAATGGGTTAAAATCGTTTTCTGTGAACAGGACTACAACTTTTTCATAGAAAAAAAAGAAAATAATTAGATCTACTAAACAAAAAATAAGGTATATTCTCTGCAACAAAAAACACGATACATGTATAAACATATAAAATCTATGCTACCAGAGCAGATTACACGAGTACATGTAGTTATATATATGAGAGTACACGCACACCATCACACGCTATACAGTACACATACACCATCACACGCTACATTATACACCTAGGCCAAGAGTATGGGATGGGCTCATTCTAGAGACTGGGGGGGGGGGGGGCACTTCTCCCGAAAACAAAATAATTTTAAATTTTTTACAATTTTCATACAAAATGTTGTCAAGTATGATACAATGGCCCATTATAAAGCACTGTAATTCATGTTCTATTTAATAGTCATACTGTGTATTTTAACTCTTATTTCGTTGAATTATATTAAATAACACCATTTAAAGACGCAATTGCACGCTTTCTCACTTCTCCCACTTTCTGACTCTGGTCATTCATTAAAAGGGAACGGACAAAAAGCAAATACAGCGTCTCCGTGACCTAGTGGTATAGGCGTTCGCCTACGGAGCGGGAGGTTGGTGGTTCGAACCTCGTCATGGGTTCATTCTGATATGGCTGGTTGGTGAGCCGTCAGCTAGTTAAACAATGGTTACCGATTGCCTATCAGCCAGGCGCCTGGCCCACAAGGATAGGATTCGGGAAGTACTGATGTCCATATGAGGTGTCTATCAAGTCGGAGATGGCCGGCCTTTTAAATAGGGGCAACACCATAAGATACAAACACTACTTTTACAGTGAAAATGTGTTGCTAGGGAAACAAATACATCGATCTTCATCCAAGAAATGACACACAATCAGTAGAACAAACAGAATATTTAACAATACAGTATAAATCCAGTAACTACACACCAGTGTTTTTGTGGGAAGGGATACGATGTAAATAGCTTTGGGTATACAGCTCTGGAAACGTATTTAATAACCCAACCATTGTCCATCATCTCGGGTAATGGTAATTATTGCATGTGCAAAATCATCTGTACAGTAATCTTCCATCATGACGCTATCTTATTACGGAGCTAAGTTTCCAGAAACCTTCAAGCTATGTACTATTCCAGAGACCTTAGTTTATACAAATTTATTTTAGCTCGATTGCGAAACAAGTTCTTTCAACTTATATTAATCACTCTCGGGACCTCATTCCTGATGGAATCCATTGCCACGAGTGAGAAGAGGCAACGTGGAATTTAAATGCCTTGCCTAAGGGCACAATCGTAATGGCTCCAGCTGGGCTCGAACTCCGGACCTGAAGGAAACGAGCATCCACTGCGCTATCACTATCACCTTGTAGCTGGGCAGACATGGGAACATTTTTATCACACAGATGGTGATCATATCTTAACATCCCCGCGAGGGGTTCAACATTACAGGAAGATAAATAGATATCCACTCAACATCTGGTGAATGTCGCGAATAAAACTTCTGCGGGTGCATTCTTCCACCTAAATAAAGCATAGGTCATGATTTACGTTTTCTTATTGCATCTGCCCAGTTGTTTTTAGTGATAAATGTCCATCCAATCACTGTGCATGTTCACTATCTCATGTCTTTAGTCTCAGAAACATAGAATTTATTGTACAGTGTACCAGCGTTAAATCATTCATTTCTATCAGCGTACTATACAACATTTATTCATCTTGGATTTGTTATTGCTATGCATCATTTAATCACAGATGCCTACTTCGCAAAGCATTAAATCTCTTGACACTAGTGGTGCTGAAAGAACGCCAGGACATCTAGTTACATCCCTAACCGTAGCACCATATACCAAGCAAAGCATGTACCTACGCATATAAAGAAAGGTACGAAAAAAAATTGTAATAAATGTCTTCTTTAAATCCTATCTAATATTCAGAAACTGTTTTAGATATGATACTCTATTAACGTGGCGTAACTAGTAGCATCATCACCATAGTTCGCATTTAGCGTGACCTTCACATCTTTTCCGTAGAGACCGCCTAATTTTACGCGCCCCTCCCACATGCCCGTCTGTGGTGATTTGAGATGTGTCCACTCGTCTCCGGCTACCACTGCCACGGCGGCTGCCTTGGGAACGTGGACACGGAAGAGGACTTCGTCTTCGCCGCTATTTGGATGCAGAATTAACGGGTGTTCCATGTAACAGCCTTCCTTCCACTGAGCGTACTGTTTCGGGAATGGGTACGCCTTCTGCGACACTTTCTTGCAGTTGATCAGGTAGTTGTATACCCCCGGTAACTGTTGATTGGCATCACTGGCGGGGATCGAGTACAGCTGCAGCTTGTAGAATCCAACGGCTGGCAAGGTGACAACAAAACTAACGACTGAACCTTGGGTTTGGGTGAGGGTTAAATCGGGGAAATCTTTATCCGATTCCGCATCAATAAGGTTGGCCGTCACCCTCATCTCCTGTGCGGTAGAAAACTGAATTTCTACAGAGTTCCTTTCCAGATGGATAACGGGGTCATGATGACTCAATGTGCTAAGGCCGTACTCGTTAAACTTGGGTTGTGCACCTAGGTAGCCACTGGGCAACTTGGGTAATGGCTCAGCTTTAACATCCTCGTCGCATTCTATAAGGTACTGAGCTACGTGGAAAAGTGTAGTGCCTTCGGTGGATGGATCGTTGGCATATATCTCAAGACCATACTCTCCCCGTCCGGGTGCCGTGATGTTGAAGTACGCCGTGTTTCCAACAATCCTGTTCATGCAGTAACCTTCTAATTCGGAATCACTACTTTTATTGTTCTTCAGTTTGGCCATGAACTGCATGGTTTTTGGAACGCGGAACTGCAACTCCACCTTGCCATCTCTTGTGAGAATAGTTGCCGTCTGCTGGTATGTAGCTAATCCATATCTGAAAATAAGAGTTTTAAACAAGTTTAAATTACCATCTAGAAAGCTGCTTCGAATCGCACGAATAACCAAAGTCATAGAGCGACTTTCATGTTTGTCATGTGCTGGGTCGGAGGTTATAAATCTTTTCTCAAATCTCATACTTGAGACGGATCTGTAGTCCAGTGGTAACACGCTGGACTGGTAATCCAGGGATCGCAGGTTCGATCCCCCGTCTGACCCTAATAAAATTAACAGTCTTTCAGATGGGATGTTAAACCGAGGTATCGTGTCGGTGCTTTTACACCGTGCACGTAAAAGAACCAGAGGTGATTCTGGAATGGGTCTCTGTCTGTATCATTGCACTATCCTCCAAAAATCTAAAATGACTAATATCTTCAGGAGACGTCGCTCATATGGGCAACCAGTAGCGATGATAAATAAACGTAACACACACATCATACTCGAGTTTCAAGTGATATGATTGGTTGAGTCCGAGATTTGCTCTTAATTCAACCAATCAGAAAGCTCTAGAACTCCGCAGAGTTCATACAAACATTGATGGAGATATGACACCCAGTTAGACCCACTGACCCTCTGCAAGTCAGCCGGATGACGTGAAAGTGTGATCTATTTATGGAAGCCATGATGGAAGCTACATGCAATTCTCTGCATTTTTGGAGGAAATAAACTATATACCTGAAGAAAGCAGCCCCTGGTCCCCAGTTCAGGTAGGCACAAGGAGGGCATGGCTCCGGCTCTGGGGAAGCAACCTCTTCTTGCACGATCTTAAATTCACACACCTACAAATAAAAAAGGTAATTTATGAAATATATCACAAATATTTAGAACACTGACATTGACCCAAGACACCCAAAAGAACCGCAACTTTGTCCAAATGAACCTCAAGTTGCTATACTAGAATTTACTATTAAATCGGGCAACATTACACACATTGTGGACAAATTTGCACAATAAGCCACATTGGATTTCTAATAATATCAATGTCGCTTAGCCAGAAGTAAAAAAGTTAATACTCGGCAGAATGGAACCCAGGGTCGCAGGTTATAAAACATTTCTCAGATCTCAAACTCGGGAGTTCCAAGGAATTTGATTGGTTGAGCCTGAGTATTACACTCAGCAGAACCAATCAGAAGCTTGAAAAGTTTTATAATCTCCGGGCCAGGCTAATTGCAACTAGGTTACATAAATTTCAGCAAGGGTAACCTGGGGCACATACTGGGTTAGAGAAACCCCGAGGCATTAAAGTGTCTTCAATTTAGGTGTTCATTCTTCTATGTGTAACTATATTGTTCCTGTAACACAAACAAGGTCGCACGCGTGCCAGTTTGTCAGTATTTTCTATTCTGATACAGGGGTGTTTGAGTCTTATTTTCGGCCCCTGATTTGCTCCCATGTGTATCAGAAGCTGTCGTAACACGTCTCAATAATGAGCTGATTTTCTATGATAAAAATTATACAATAATAAAAGTGAAATTTATGAAGCGAATACAGTCATATGACCTTTGACTACACAGTGTGACCTTGAACACATCTGTACTCCACACATAACATGTGTCTAGTTCTTCAAGTGGTTCAAAAGCTACGGAGCGAACAATTATGTTTTGGGGGTTTAGTCAGCGACACTCCAGTTATCATAGGGAGGCAGACCCCGGTTGCCCCTCTGAGAAGTATTGCATGCTCAGACGGGATCCAGGTAGATTTGTGGTCAACCACGTTAACAACGCGGCCACGGAATCCCCCGTTGATCGTACAAAGAATAGAATATCTCTGTGTGAAGTATATTCTGTAAATGCATAGAGGGGCTTTATTGATTGTTTTATAACTGATATTTCTGTCGTGTCTGTAAGATTCAAGGATTTTGAAGTAGCTTTCAAATAGTCAAAATCAAGTATTTTTCAAGGAAGCACTTGGAAATGAAGCACTTTTCATGCCTGTGTGGATCATGTGTATATAGGCTTTGTACTACTTGTACATTTTATTACTTCAGACATACACCAGAACATTTGCTGAATAAATGATCAACATAGTAGTATTAGGATCAATATGCCACATAACCCCCCAAAAAATACAAGAAAACGTTTTATGCTGTTTTTCTGTATATTATAAGATTTTACAGAAGAAGATACCAACAGTTGGCCATAATGTGATGAAAGTTTACCTGTGCGTATACATTGTCTTTATTTTCTGGTGTGTCTTCCTTGGCATAGATGTATAATATGTAGGCGCCTTTCTTTGGTAGGCGGAGTCTAAATGAAGCCAGACCCCCAACGCTTTCTTGCATGCCGTACCGGTTCAGTTTCACACCATTGTACTCCTCTTCTCCGTTCTCCGACTAAATACACAAGGAACAGAATGTAGACTAGGCATTGTTTACGGGTGAAGGAACAGAATGTAGACTGAGCATTGTTTACTGGTGAAGGAATAGAATGTAGACTGGGCATTGTTTACTGGTGAAGGAATAGAATGTAGACTGGGCATCATCTACGGGTGAAGGAATAGAATGTAGACTGGGCATCATCTACGGGTGAAGGAATAGAATGTAGACTGGGCATCATCTACGGGTGAAGGAATAGAATGTAGACTGGGCATCATCTACGGGTGAAGGAATAGAATGTAGACTGGGCATTGTTTACTGGTGAAGGAATAGAATGTAGACTGGGCATTGTTTACTGGTGAAGGAATAGAATGTAGACTGGGCATTGTTTACTGGTGAAGGAATAGAATGTAGACTGGGCATCATCTATGGGTGAAGGAATAGAATGTAGACTGGGCATTGTTTACTGGTGAAGGAATAGAATGTAGACTGGGCATCATCTACGGGTGAAGGAATAGAATGTAGACTGGGCATCATCTACGGGTGAAGGAATAGAATGTAGACTGGGCATCATCTACGGGTGAAGGAATAGAATGTAGACTGGGCATCATCTACGGGTGAAGGAATAGAATGTAGACTGGGCATTGTTTACTGGTGAAGGAATAGAATGTAGACTGGGCATTGTTTACTGGTGAAGGAATAGAATGTAGACTGGGCATTGTTTACTGGTGAAGGAATAGAATGTAGACTGGGCATCATCTATGGGTGAAGGAATAGAATGTAGACTGGGCATTGTTTACTGGTGAAGGAATAGAATGTAGACTGGGCATCATCTACGGGTGAAGGAATAGAATGTAGACTGTGCATTATTTACGGGTGAAGGAACAGAATGTAGACTGGGCATTATTTATGGGTGAAGGAACAGAATGTAGACTGGGCATTATATACGGGTGAAGGAACAGAATGTAGACTGGGCATTATTTATGGGTGAATGAACAGAATGTGGACTGGGCATTATTTACGGGTGAAGGAACAGAATGTAGACTGGGCATTATTTACGGGTGAAGGAACAGAATGTAGACTGGGCATTATTTACGGGTGAAGGAACAGAATGTAGACTGGGCATTATTTACGGGTGAAGGAATAGAATGTAGACTAGGCATTGTTTACGGGTGTTATCTTTTCATCGTCGTAAATGACGAGTGTATTTTGCACAAAACGGGTACCCAGCAAGAATTCCAGCAATCACAAATAACAAAATGAAAGTATAACATTCAGCATGGATGTTGTGATAGTGCAGTGGTAGCGGATTGGCTTCACGTGTGGGATGCATAGAGTTTGCGCCCAGCTGTAGGCATTGCGATTGTGCCCAGGCGAGGCACTTAAATATCACATTGCCTCTTCTCTATCCCTCATGGCGATGGATTTCCTCAGGAATAAGGTCTCAAAATCTTTAAAATACTCCGGTCCAAAGATATGGAATTGTCTACCATTGGAAATTAAGACAACCAGATCTTTAAATATGTTCAAGACAAAATGTAAATTATGGATACAACAACCTTTTAATCGGTAGACACTAGAAAGTTATATATATAATGATTGTCATTCAATATGCTTATGTCGTTTTGTAGTTCGATAACATTACCTGATTTGATTAAGCTACATTGTACAACATTATACATGTATATTGCATGGCGTAACTGTGTACTTTGGTTATAATTATTGTGTATGTGCATTAATGCTATAGTGTTAAGAAATTTAAGAGGGCCCTAAGGAAGATTAGTTCAGAACTAATACCGTAATCGTCGCACTGGAGTATAAGACGCAGTTAAACAAACAGAGAAATTCCAGGGGAATAAACGTATTCGCTGTATAAAACGCTTACTTGTATGGTGAAGTTGAAGGCGACGACGAGTCTGTGAGCGGGGTATCGTAGACGTATGTTGATCTCACCACGACCGTACACCACAGCGGTCCTATGACTGACAAACTCCAGTCCGTACTTGAAGAACTGCGGCTTCATGTGGGGCATATTCTCAAACTCCTCTAGTGCCACCTGTAATGGACGGATGGATTGATATACACGTTGATGGCCTGTTGGTAAGTGTTCCGTTCATCTAATGCAAGGATAAATCTGGTATGCATGTCCATACTACACTAGCGGGAGCGAGTCGAGCTTGTAGCATGTAAATCTAACAAGCCTGTATATAAATGTTTAGCATGTTATCATGGGCATATCAGTTTTCGGCCCTCTAAGGTGTGTTGGTGAATAACTTTTATTATGTAAATTCTTGCATTTAATACGCTTGACTTAACTCACTATCACTCTCATGTGAATTCAACGTAGCGTCAAAAACACCACAGGAACGTTTTAGATTGCATCCAAATGGCACCAAAAACAACGTTTACGGCATCAATAACCTTGTACCTATACCCCAGTACACCCCCCCCCCCTATATACATATAAACTAGTTTCCTAGGATAGAGGTACAGGTTTATTGGTGCATAAAACTTGGTTATTGGTGCCTTATGGATAAAGTATCATTTTTTTGGTGAAAAAACGCACATCAGTTTTCGGTATCTTTTTAGCTTCCTCACTTGAAAGAATTCGATCCCCAATGGGAATCGAACCAACAGCAGCGAGTGGCAAGTGATTTGAAATCAACGACCGTAACCACAGAGACCCCATGCATGAACTAAACAAAACAGAAATACAAGTGACAGTAATCGTTTAACTGAATTACCTGACGTTCCAAGAGCTGCCATTTTGAATCATCTGGAAAGTGAGTGAAGACAAGCTGTGAGGGCTCCGTGAGGAAGAAATACTCGTCCAGCTGATAATGGAACTCCTCGGTGGTCGCCTGCTTGCCGATGATCCTCCGCGCCGCCCAGTGAGCGTCTATCAGGCACCAGGTGCCATATATGTACACAGCATTCCAGGAATGCTGGTTGGCGCCGGGCTGGAATTTCTGACCCGGTTTGTAGTCAGCACCCTTGGCGTAACCACTAATTATCTTTGAATGGAGACCAGCATAACTGAAAATCACAATAGAGCACAACTATATGTTTCTGAACACATTTTGTATGTATAGTCAAACCTGTAAGCAGCCAGCCAATGGAATTACATAAAATGGCTGCTTAGCATAGGTGGCTGCTTTATAGATGTCAAATGTATAATAAAACAACATAACCACTAACACATGTTTGACTGTATTCAAGAGAAAATGTTAATTTTAATGAAATTTCTACTATATCCAAGAGAGTAAACCTTGAAAACACACGTCAGATCACATCGAATTGGAAATTAGCATGTGCAGAAACTTCTTATATAAATTTGAGTGACACTGGCTGTTTAATACATGCTAGCTGCTTAATAGAGGTGACCACTAACACAGGTTTCATTGTAGAGGTGACCACTAACACAGGTTTCACTGTAGAGGTGGCCACTAACACAGGTTTCACTGTAGAGGTGGCCACTAACACAGGTTTCACTGTAGAGGTGGCCACTAACACAGGTTTCACTGTAGAGGTGGCCACTAACACAGGTTTCACTGTAGAGGTGACCACATGGATAATCTTGATTTTCAACTTTAGTGTATATGTGTTTAAAGTCGCACCCACAGTATTTAATATAATAATATTTTATTGCATTTTTTTTCATACAATACATTACATATATACATACAATACTAAGAACAAATCAGAGATTAATATGTAATTATATGATTGTAGTATACGATACATTTGTTTTGTCAAGGGGAAAAAAGCAAATGGGTTGGGCTACAAGTTATAACAACATTATTTACAGCCCTCCCCGTCACTTCGAATTAAATAAACAATGTTGGATGAACAATTTCTGTAATGTATGATCTGATGTAGAAAAAGAACACATAAAATTAAGTTTCGTGGTGAATATTTGTTAATTATTATATCATATGCGGAAAAAATAAATGACACAAAGAAATGAAATGTGATACAGCAACTCTCCAGCTATAACTGGTGGAAGCACCCACAGTATGTGTGATACAGCAACTCTCCCGCTATAACTGGTGGAAGCACCCACAGTATATGTGATACAGCAACTCTCCAGCTATAACTGGTGGAAGCACCCACAGTATGTGTGATACGGCAACTCTCCAGCTATAACTGGTGGAAGCACCCACAGTATATGTGATACAGCAACTCTCCAGCTATAACTGGTGGAAGCACCCACTGTATATGTGATACAGCAACTCTCCCGCTATAACTGGTGGAAGCACCCACAGTATATGTGATACAGCAACTCTCCAGCTATAACTGGTGGAAGCACCCACTGTATATGTCATACAGCAACTCTCCAGCTATAACTGGTGGAAACACCCACAGTATATGTGATACAGCAACTCTCCAGCTATAACTGGTGGAAGCACCCACTGCATATGTGATACAGCAACTCTCCAGCTATAACTGGTGGAAGCACCCACAGTATATGTGATACAGCAACTCTCCAGCTATAACTGGTGGAAGCACCCACAGTATATGTGATACAGCAACTCTCCCGCTATAACTGGTGGAAGCACCCACAGTATATGTGATACAGCAACTCTCCAGCTATAACTGGTGGAAGCACCCACAGTATATGTCATACGCAACTCTCCGCTATAACTGGTGGAAGACCCACGTATATGTGATACAGCAACTCTCCAGCTATAACTGGTGGAAGCACCCACTGTATATGTGATACAGCAACTCTCCAGCTATAACTGGTGGAAGCACCCACAGTATATGTGATACAGCAACTCTCCAGCTATAACTGGTGGAAGCACCCACAGTATATGTGATACAGCAACTCTCCAGCTATAACTGGTGGAAGCACCCACAGTATATGTGATACAGCAACTCTCCAGCTATAACTGGTGGAAGCACCCACTGTATATGTGATACAGCAACTCTCCCGCTATAACTGGTGGAAGCACCCACTGTATATGTCATACAGCAACTCTCCAGCTATAACTGGTGGAAGCACCCACAGTATATGTGATACAGCAACTCTCCAGCTATAACTGGTGGAAGCACCCACTGTATATGTGATACAGCAACTCTCCAGCTATAACTGGTGGAAGCACCCACAGTATATGTGATACAGCAACTCTCCAGCTATAACTGGTGGAAGCACCCACAGTATATGTGATACAGCAACTCTCCAGCTATAACTGGTGGAAGCACCCACAGTATATGTGATACAGCAACTCTCCAGCTATAACTGGTGGAAGCACCCACAGTATATGTGATACGGCAACTCTCCCGCTATAACTGGTGGAAGCACCCACTGTATATGTGATACAGCAACTCTCCAGCTATAACTGGTGGAAGAAAGCACTAGCTGTCCTTCAGCAACTCTCCAGCTATAACTGGCTGTCCTTCCGAGCAGTATTACGGGCACGCACGGGCACCCGGGTAGAACCACCACAAGCCAGCTGGATAGCTTCCTCACATGACAGAATTTGACACCACCAGTGAGATACGAACCTACAGCGGTGAGGGGACAAGGGATTTGAAGCAACTCAGCCACAGCGGTCATCGATTTTCAACTTTAGAAATTTAACTAAATCCTGAAAAACGGACTATACCCCATTTTTTACTGAATGGCAAGATCCTAATTAATGGTGTCAATTTGTTATGTTATGTCATAGTTCGGGTTTTACGCCTGCATCAGCACCATTTTGGGCTATATCGCTGGCGGGCAGTTTACCTAACAACACCTTTCCTTGGCAGGCTCCAGCGGTTAACCAGTACTTGGGTGCACCAACCTCCGTAAGAAACTGCCAACTTTTTCATATAAATGAGACACGGCCTGAGCGGGGCTCGAACCCGTGACCATCAGATAGGTTACAGTGGTATACAAGTCATCGACCTTAACCGCTCGACCACGGAGGCGGACCCGTGTCAATTTGTATAAAAACGGTTTGTTTCCTTGCTGCCAGGAAATCTATATCTTGTTGCTTAGTCCGATATCACATTTGATATATCTATACATTCTATATGACATTGGTGTACCTACTTGCACATCGTATCGAAAACCATTGCATATGTAGTTCTTCCAGTCTTCAATCCCATTAGTACTTCCTCTGGGCTGCCTGCCTGTACCTTGTCAAACGACATCTCTTTCAGGTTCTTCGTGGCCAACCAACGGAAAATCACTCTGAAATAAGCAACGGAAAATCACTCTGAAATAACAAATGGAAAATTACACTGAAATAACCAAATGAAATTGCGCTGAAATAACTAACAGAAAATCATTCTGAATTAACAAACGCATAATCACTCTGAAATTACACTAATGGAAAATTACACTGAAATAACCAAAGGAAATTACACAGAAATAACCTCAGCATTACACAGAAACAACTTCAGCATTACACAGAAATAACTTCAGCATTACACAGAAATAACTTCAGCATTACACAGAAATAACTTCAGCATTACACAGAAATAACCTCAGCATTACACAGAAATAACCTCAGCATTACAGAAATAACCTCAGCATTACACAGAAATAACCTCAGCATTACACAGAAATAACTTCAGCATTACACAGAAATAACCTCAGCATTACACAGAAATAACCTCAGCATTACACAGAAATAATTTTCGAATTCGAACATCTAATTGAAGAATTGGTGCACTACCGTACATACTTGCCTATAAGACAAGATTTTTACCACTAGATTATGGCCTCAAAGTAGCTAGTCGTCTTCCAAGTAAGTGCCAAAATAAAACAAAAAATTTAAATGTGTTAAATGGTATCTTTTGCAATCAGCATAGAGCCAGATCAGACGGCACAGAATGTGCCGCCTGATCAGGCTCTATGCTGTTTGCTATTCGGATGGTGGAGCTAAAACACTTGTCTGAATAGCAAACAACATAGATCCTGATCAGATAGGGCATTAGCTGATCTGGATCTATGTTGTTTGCACATTCCGTCCAATTTATTCGGCAGGTTAAGCTTAAAAAGTTATGGGTTAAATGGTATCCATAATGATGTTTTAGAAAAGAAGCACTCTGACACTGAAAATATCTTCAAACTTAGAACTGGCAAAACATGCAATTTATACATGGTCTGGTGTCATGTACATGCCAAAAACCCACAGATTTTAGGACAGAAAGTAGGGAGGTCGTCTTATAGGCAAGTAAGTACGAATGATATACATGAATAATAACCCCAAATTTCTTTGTCAAATCAATTCAAAAATATTTGGCTATAATATTCCTCCTTAAAATGTGCAACCCAATAAATTGAAGCTAGCCGGATCACTAAATAGTAAAACTGTTATAGCACCAGTAAACTATTGACACCATCTTTCATCCCCTATCTGAAAATATGATTTTAATGGCATGTTCATATTTACACTATTTTATGGGTGCCTTGCCCACATACCAATATGGCACGTAAATATTGACAGACTACTTCAGGACTAGGTTACGGCTGGGTCACAGCTCGGACAGATTCGGTCTCTTTGTGAAACAAGCTGATAGTATAATGTCAAATCAAACTCATAAATCACAGTAATACTTATTTCAGAAATACTTGTCAAAACTTTGTTAAACGTATGTAAATATTAAAGGGGTGCTATATAAGTATGGTGTATAATTTTTAAAAAACCCCATAAATTGTCTTAATTTCATGTGACAGTGTAACGTTAGTAAAACTGTCTGGACAGTTATAGTTCACTCACTCACAGTTATTGTTAGCATGCACTCTATCTGTTACTGTCAGTTACTTGTGAACAGCACGCCTGACAGTTACTTATGAACATGTCTGTTACTGTCAGTTACTTGTGAACAGCATGCCTGACAGTTACTTATGAACATGTATGTTACTGTCAGTTACTTGTGAACAGCACGCCTGACAGTTACTTATGAACATGTCAGTTACTTGTGAACAGCACACCTGACAGTTACTTATGAGCATGTCTGTTACTGTCAGTTACTTGTGAACAGCACACCTGACAGTTACTTATGAACATGTCTGTTACTGTCAGTTACTTGTGAACAGCACGCCTGACAGTTACTTATGAACATGTCTGTTACTGTCAGTTACTTGTGAACAGCACGCCCGACAGTTACTTATGAACATGTCTGTTACTGTCAGTTACTTGTGAACAGCATGCCTGACAGTTACTTATGAACATGTCTGTTACTGACAGTTACTTGTGAACAGCATGCCTGACAGTTACTTATGAACATGTCTGTTACTGTCAGTTACTTGTGAACAGCATGTCTGACAGTTACTTATGGACATGTCTGTTACTGACAGTTACTTGTGAACAGCATGCCTGACAGTTACTTATGAACATGTATGTTACTGTCAGTTACTTGTGAAAATGTCTGTTACTGTCAGTTACTTGTGAAAATGTCTGTTACTGTCAGTTACTTGTGAAAATGTATGTTACTGTCAGTTACTTGTGAACAGCATGTCTGACAGTTACTTATGAAAATGTCTGTTACTGTCAGTTACTTGTGAACAGCATGTCTGACAGTTACTTATGGACATGTCTGTTACTGTCAGTTACTTGTGAACAGCATGCCTGACAGTTACTTATGGACATGTCTGTTACTGTCAGTTACTTGTGAACAGCATGCCTGACAGTTACTTATGGACATGTCTGTTACTGCCAGTTACTTGTGAACAGGTCTGTTACTGTCAGTTACTTGTGAACAGCATGTCTGACAGTTACTTATGGACATGTCTGTTACTGCCAGTTACTTGTGAACATGTCTGTTACTGTCAGTTACTTGTGAACATGTCTGTTACTGCCAGTTACTTGTGAACATGTCTGTTACTGCCAGTTACTTGTGAACATGTCTGTTACTGCCAGTTACTTGTGAACATGTCTGTTACTGCCAGTTACTTGTGAACATGTCTGTTACTGCCAGTTACTTGTGAACATGTCCGTTACTGCCAGTTACTTGTGAACATGTCTGTTACTGCCAGTTACTTGTGAACAGCATGCCCAACAGTTACTTATGGACATGTCTGTTACTGCCAGTTACTTGTGAACAGCATGCCTGACAGTTACTTATGGACATGTCTGTTACTGTCAGTTACTTGTGAACAGCACTGTCTGTTACTGCCAGTTACTTATGGACATGTCTGTTTCTGCCAGTTACTTGTGAACATGTCTGTTACTGACAGTTACTTATGGACATGTCTGTTACTGCCAGTTACCTATGGACATGTCTGTTACTGCCAGTTACTTGTGAACAGCACTGTCTGTTACCTTTTGTTACTTGAGAACAGCAATGATGTCTGTTACTGCCAGTTACTTGTGAACAGCACTATCCGTTCCCCCAGTTACTTGTGAAAAGCAATGTCTGTTACCGATATATTACATACGAACATCAGAATATGTGAGTACATAATATATTTGCCACGTTACAATGATTCTTTACCTGCATTTTTCTATTTCATTGGTGATGCTCTTGGAGAAGATAAGATCCCACACTAGGTCTCGTACACTGCTGTGGTCGCTCTTAGAAACCTGTTACAAACATCATAAATAATCAGTTATCTATAAGTTGATACCTTCTCTTTGCACAATCACAGCAGAACGTATATATACATTTTGCAATTCAATAAAGATTTGAAATTTGCAAGAAAAAAAATGATTGTGCAATTCTTAGGGTTTAATGGAGAAATGGGTAGGGTGGTCATAAAAGAGGCAGGGTGTATTTTGAGCCGCAATGAGGTAAATCTGCAAAACAATCATCGAACAAGAACAATATTACAATATCCATAACCAAACATCATTCTGATACTTCATGCTAAGTTTGGAGAAAACGATGTGTGGACAAACTTTGTCATACAAATATTCAAATGGCTGAATATGTTGCAAAAATCATACAACCGGAACAGGATATTACAATATATGAAAACCAATCAAGGGGTTTTGGAGATGTAGGCAGACAAGTTTTGTGCTATAAAATTGTTCAAAGGGCCATAAATCTGCCAAGAATCATTCAACCATAACGTGATTACAATATACACAACTAGACATCATACTGATGCTTACTGTCAAATTTGGTGAAAATCCAACAAGGGGTTTTGGAGATGAAACGCAGACAAGCATATAAAAATGTTCAATGAACCGTAAATCTGCCAAAACAGAAACCATCCACAACTAGACATCATACTGATGCTTCATGCCAAGTTTGTCGAAAATCCAATAACAGGTTTTGGAGATGAAATGCAGACAAGCTTATAAAAATGTTCAATGAACCGTAAATCTGCCAAAACAGAAACCATCCACAACTAGACATCATACTGATGCTTCATGCCAAGTTTGTCGAAAATCCAATAACAGGTTTTGGAGATGAAACGCAGACAAGCATATAAAAATGTTCAAGGAAACGTAAATCTGCCAAAACAGAAACCATCCACAAGTAGACATCATACTGATGCTTCATGCCAAATTTGGTGAAAATCCAACAAGGGGTTGTGGAGATGAAGCGCAGACATGGTAAACCGGACAGACAGATGGCAAAGGTAAAAGTAATACGTTAACACTTAAAATGCTGAATAAATTGGAAAGAATGTGCAAACAACATAGATCCAGATCAGTGGCGGTACGACCAGGATCTATGTTGTTTGCTATTCAGCTAAGTGTTTTAACTCCACTATCCGAATAGCAAACAGTATAGAGCTGATCAGACTACAACCTTTGTGTCGTCTGATCTGGCTCTATGCTGTTTGCAAAAGCAACCTTGGTTGCGATTAGCAGGTAATTGGTTAAATTCCACACCATTTCACAGCTTTTGGTGGTTAACCCATTGATTCTGGATACCGTTCAAACAGTATTTGCAAAGAACATAGAGCCAGATCAGCCACCACGGAACGTTCCGTCTGATCAGGCTCTATGCTGTTTGCTATTCAGATGATCTTGCTAAGACACATGGCTATGTAGCAGACAACATAGATCCTGATCAGCACGCAGCATCACGCTGCGGCTGATCTGGATCTATGTTGTTTGCAAAAGCCTTTAAATGTATCCAGAATGAAATGGGTTAACATGTAAGCCAGCCACATACGATACCTGAATAGCATGGTCGTCCACTTTATGTAGAACCTGACTGTCAATCGTCTCCAGGGTCGGTTTCTGCTGAGTTGTAGTGGTCTGGGGCTTAGGAGGGGGACCAACATCCTTCTCTGTCTTTACTGGTATCAGTTTGAATGAGGTTGGCGGAGCCGGCGGCTCTTCGCCTACAGTTCTGTAAACATGTAATATACAGTTATTATCACATACCTTTGCTTGTATTAAGTTTCATACAGACACTATATATTTATTTGTATGTACACATGGGCAACACAACATGGAAGGATTCTGATTGACTGCGAGAATAATCCTTATAATTTGTTGTTTTGTTGTTCGGGTTTTACGATTTCATCAGCACCATTTTGGGCTATATCACCCGTGGGCAGTTTACATAACAAAACATTCCTGGGCAGGCTCCAGCGGCTAACCAGTATATGGTGCACCCACCTCCATAAGAAATTGCCAACTATTTCATATAAATAGACACGGCCCGAGCAGCGCTCGAACCTGTGACCATCAGTGATGATAGGTTACAGTAGTATACAAGTCAGCGATCAACCATGGAGGCGGCCTTTAAAATGGTAATGTGATCAAACAGGCGCTATATGGTAATGTGACAAAAATGGGCGCTAAATGGCAATGTGATAAAACGGGCGCTAAATGGCAATGTGATCAAACGGGCATTATATGGTAATGTGATAAATCGGGTGCTATATGGTAATGTGACAAAGCGGGCACTATATGGTGATGTGATCAAACGGGCGTTATATAGTAATGTGATAAATCGGGTGCTATATGGTAATGTGATAAAGCAGGCACTATATGGTGATGTGACAAAGCGGGCACTATATGGTGATGTGATAAAGCGGGCACTATATGGTGATGTGACAAAGCGGGCACTATATGGTAATGTGATCAATCGGGTGCTATATGGTAATGTGATAAAGCAGGCACTATATGGTGATGTGATAAATCGGGCGCTAAATGGTAATGTGATAAAAGGGCACTATATGGTAATGTGATAAAACGGGCGCTATATGGTAATGTTACAAAAGGGCGCTATATGGTAATGTGATAAATCGGGCGCTATATGGTAATGTGATAAAAGGGCACTATATGGTAATGTGATAAAGCGGGCACTATATGGTAATGTGATAAAGCGGGCACTATATGGTAATGTGATAAAGCGGGCACTATATGGTAATGTGACAAAAGGGCGCTAAATGGTAATGTGATAAAGCGGGCACTATATGGTAATGTGATAAAGCAGGCACTATATGGTAATGTGATAAAGCAGGCACTATATGGTAATGTGATAAAGTGGGCACTATATGGTAATGTGATAAAGCAGGCACTATATGGTAATGTGATAAATTGGGTGCTATATGGTAATGTGATAAAGCAGGCACTATATGGTAATGTGATAAAGCGGGCACTATATGGTAATGTGATAAAGCAGGCACTATATGGTAATGTGATAAAGTGGGCACTATATGGTAATGTGATAAAGCGGGCACTATATGGTAATGTGACAAAAGGGCACTATATGGTAATGTGATAAAAGGGCGCTATATGGTAATGTGATAAAAGGGCGCTATATGGTAATGTGATAAAAGGGCGCTATATGGTAATGTGATAAATCGGGTGCTATATGGTAATGTGATAAAAGGGCGCTAAATGGTAATGTGATAAAAGGGCGCTAAATGGTAATGTGATAAAAGGGCGCTAAATGGTAATGTGATAAAAGGGCGCTATATGGTAATGTGATAAAAGGGCGCTATATGGTAATGTGATAAAAGGGCGCTATATGGTAATGTGATAAAAGGGCGCTATATGGTAATGTGATAAAAGGGCGCTAAATGGTAATGTGATCAATCGGGCACTATATGGTAATGTGATAAAAGGGTGCTAAATGGTAATGTGATCAATCGGGCACTATATGGTAATGTGATAAAAGGGTGCTAAATGGTAATGTGATCAATCGGGCGCTATATGGTAATGTGACAAAAGGGCGCTATATGGTAATGTGATAAAAGGGCGCTAAATGGTAATGTGATAAAAGGGCACTATATGGTAATGTGATAAAAGGGCACTATATGGTAATGTGATAAAACGGGCGCTATATGGTAATGTTACAAAAGGGCGCTATATGGTAATGTGATAAATCGGGCGCTATATGGTAATGTGACAAAAGGGCGCTAAATGGTAATGTGACAAAGCGGGCGCTATATGGTAATGTGACAAAGCAGGCACTATATGGTAATGTGATAAAGCGGGCACTATATGGTAATGTGATAAAGCGGGCACTATATGGTAATGTGATAAAGCGGGCACTATATGGTAATGTGATAAAGCAGGCACTATATGGTAATGTGATAAAGCGGGCACTATATGGTAATGTGATAAAGCGGGCACTATATGGTGATGTGACAAAGCGGGCACTATATGGTAATGTGATCAATCGGGCACTATATGGTAATGTGATAAATTGGGTGCTATATGGTAATGTGATAAAGCGGGCACTATATGGTAATGTGACAAAAGGGCGCTAAATGGTAATGTGATAAAAGGGCGCTATATGGTAATGTGATAAAAGGGCGCTATATGGTAATGTGATAAAAGGGCGCTATATGGTAATGTGATAAAAGGGCGCTATATGGTAATGTGATAAAAGGGCGCTATATGGTAATGTGATAAAAGGGCGCTATATGGTAATGTGATAAAAGGGCGCTATATGGTAATGTGATAAAAGGGCGCTATATGGTAATGTGATAAAAGGGCGCTATATGGTAATGTGATAAAAGGGCGCTATATGGTAATGTGATAAAGGGCGCTATATGGTAATGTGATAAAAGGGCGCTATATGGTAATGTGATAAAAGGGCGCTATATGGTAATGTGATAAAAGGGCACTATATGGTAATGTGATAAAAGGGCGCTATATGGTAATGTGATAAAAGGGCGCTATATGGTAATGTGATAAAAGGGCGCTATATGGTAATGTGATAAAAGGGCGCTATATGGTAATGTGATAAAAGGGCACTATATGGTAATGTGATAAAAGGGCGCTATATGGTAATGTGATATTATTATATTATTTCTCACTGCCTTGCACGTGTGGTACCTGGCCACTGCACGTGTGGTACCTGGCCACTGCACGTGTGGTACCTGGCCACTGCACGTGTGGTACCTGGCCACTGCACGTGTGGTACCTGGCCACTGCACGTGTGGTACCTGGCCACTGCACGTGTGGTACCTGGCCACTGCACGTGTGGTACCTGGCCACTGCACGTGTGGTACCTGGCCACTGCACGTGTGGTACCTGGCCACTGCACGTGTGGTACCTGGCCACTGCACGTGTGGTACCTGGCCACTGCACGTGTGGTACCTCGCCACTGCACGTGTGGTACCTCGCCACTGCACGTGTGGTACCTCGCCGCTGCATGTTGAAATGTTGTCAACGCGAACGTTTTCGGACTCAAGCTGTTGGCAACGTCATTAATGGTCGTCTAAACACGATGTTCTAGCGCCATTTAGCGCAGGTTGCATCGTTTTCTATCATAAAAACACACAAGGAATATTTGTTTCTTGAAGTTATTTATATTTTATATTTCGGGTTTTACGCCTGCATCAGCACCATTTCGGGCTATATCGCCGGCGGGCAGTTTACCTAACAACACCTTTCCTGGGCAGGCTCCAGCGGTTAACCAGTACTTGGGTGCACCAACCTCCGTAAGAAACTGCCAACTTTTTCATATAAATGACACGGCCTGAGCGGGGCTCGAACCCGTGACCATCAGTGATGATAGGTTACAGTGGTATACAAGTTAGCGACCTTAACCACTCGACCACGGAGGCGGACGTTTCTTGAAGTGAATGATCGCATAACAATTCACTTATGAACATAGAAAGCTATTGTTTTCACTGGATACTCAATTCATGTTCATTCAGTGAAATATAATTTGATGATTCACTGAAACAAACAAATTATCCTCTTCATATTTAACTCCTTTCACTTTACCTCTTATCAACTTGTATAGGTGTTGTGCTGACTGGGATACTCGACACCTTGCCCTGCTGAGGCTGTGTAACATCTCTAGTACCCATACCCGGGTGATACGCCACAACACCCTGGCCCTTGGTGCCTGGCGCTACATTGGCATATACACCTTGTTGCGGGGCAGCACCATATAGATATTGCTGCTGGACGAGCTCCGGGGGTGGTGGCGGGAAGTCTGCAATCCCATCTTCAGTCGGACCATCAATGTATGTACTGGCTAGACCAGCTGTCACCTGCAAACATATATGTAGGACATGTTACATTGTCAAGGAAGAGATTTCAAAACAATTCCCGCTCACACTTATCAACACTTATAAAACTCATTGAACGCACGTCGACTCGATTCATATCAAATAGGGCTGGGTATTGTCAACTAAAACAGTACCGCAATATACCGCAATATTGTAAACCATACCGCAATACCGCAAACCGTACCACAATATACTGCAATATTGTAAACCGTACCGCAATATACTGCAATATTGTTAACCATACCGCAAAATACTGCAATATTGTAAACCGTACCGCAATATACTGCAATATTGTAAACCATACCGCAATATACTGTAATATTGTAAACCGTACCGCAATATACTGCAATATTGTTAACCATACCGCAAAATACTGCAATATTGTAAACCGTACCGCAATATACTGCAATATTGTAAACCATACCGCAATATACTGTAATATTGTAAACCGTACCGCAATATACTGCAACATTGTAAACCGTACCGCAATATACAGCAATATTGTAAACCATACCGCAATATACTGCAATATTGTAAACCATACTGCAACATTGTAAACCGTACCGCAATATACTGCAACATTGTAAACCGTACCGCAATATACTGCAATATTGTAAACCGTACGTACCGCAATATACTGCAATATTTTAAACCATACCGCAATATACAATATTGTAAACCGTACCGCTATATACTGCAATATTGTAAACCGTACCGCTATATACTGCAATATTGTAAACCGTACCGCAATATACTGCAATATTGTAAACTGTACCGCAATATACTGCAATATTGTAAACAGTACCGCAATATACTGCAATATTGTAAACAGTACCGCAATATACTGCAATATTGTAAACAGTACCACAATATACTGCAATATTGTAAACTGTACCGCAATATACTGTAATATTGTAAACCGTACCACAATATACTGCAATATTGTAAACCGTACCACAATATACTGCAATATTGTAAACCGTACAACAATATACTGCAATATTGTAAACAGTACCGCAATATACTGCAATATTGTAAGTAGTACAACAATGCATACTGCATTACGTACCTGATTGTATAAAATATACCAGTAGTCTTACCAAATTGCATTATATTAATTTCTCAACCCAACAAAGTTCTTTTACAGTTGCCTAGGTGAACTAAACAATGGGGATATGGTTTCTTTCTCAAAGAACAACAATGTGCTTTAGATATATAGAATTGAATGGTTTCAATGAAAATTTATATATTCTATACCCAACAAGTTGTTTTTACTCAATTTTATATCATTACATCAAACAGGTATTATTTTTATACAAATTTTATTCTAGCTCGAATATGAGAGAGATTCTTACAACATTTGTTTAATCGCTCTCGAGACCTCATTCCTGATGGCATCCGTTGCCATCTGGGAGAGAGAAGAGGCAATGTTGAATTTAAGTGCATAATTGCCCAAGCGCACAAGCATAATGGCTATTGCTGGGCGCGAAAACTCTGTGCCTCTCACACATTATCACGACTTCCAGAGGAACAAGGTGGGGTCGAGAACCAAACAATTAAGTTTTAACTACCTAAAATAAATACACTAACTCTGACTCATTCAAGGTTACCTGTCAAGACAAATTGTTCATGGTTATTTGAGACACCAAAATACCAGACACAAGCAACCCTTGCTGTAGAATTTAATTTCACAATTGGAAGTTAAATAGCTGGTAAATAATATCCATAATCTGGTACATTCAATAATAGCTACATAATGTTAAAGCTGGCCTTCACTGGGTATTAGTAAACACCATAAACAGCTTTGGTGCTAGATATACAACAACTTGAACAAATGAATATTCATTTCTACAATGTAGCAATATATGCAGTGTCTGTTGTCCAGCAGTATAGTTTCAGATTTGGAATTGTTTTTATAGGGGTCACCGGATCGATACTAAAACTTGTTTCGCAATCGTTGTAAAATAAATAAAGTTTAAACTTAGTAAAGTAACCGTGACCTTGAAGTTATGTACCTCAGAGGATGCGCACTGTCCGTTGTTATGTCATGTTTCTCACTTATCCAGTTATTTCCAGATCGTTAACAATGCATGCCAATAATACAGTTACATTAGGCCTAACAAAAAAAAGGGATGTTTCCTGTTACCCGACCGACCCTCCGTTTTTACCCCCGACCGTATTGTTTTTATTGCTTTTTTTTATTAAATTGTGTCGTTTTCGCGTTATACCGGACCCAATCCAAGATGGCGGCGTCCAGCAGTTTGATGGCGTTGATCTGCAATCGATGCAAAATGAAAGAAATCCGGATGGTCAACCATTCTGCATCGATTGCAGAAATTTTCTACACATTGCATAAACAATCTAGGCCGTTCACGGCCACTTGTTCGGTAAGTATTGGCTTTTTACAATAATGTGTCATGGGTTTTCGCGTATTTTTTTTCGTAAGAAAATTTTAATTGTAAGTTGGTTTGTGTGTCCGACATGCACAAACATACCACTCTATGGGTTTTGTCTATTCTCTGTCGAAAAATGCATTTAGATATTGGGATATTCCATTGTATTAAATCATAAATGCATCAGTCAATCTCAGTAACAGTCAGTTAGCCCCCCCCACCACGCGAGTAGCGGGGCTTATTATACATTCCGTCTGTCCGTCCGTCACACAAAACCTTAACTACGGGTAAATGACCTATATTTTCTGTTTCCTTCGTCGGAATCTATTAATATGTCACACACGCATTGCTTTAAGGGTCCTCAGGGTATACATGAGCCCCCACTCACTTGCTCTAGTATTTTTGTCAATTTAAAACCCCGGTAAAAACCCCGTGGAATGTGAAAGCCCCAGGGGGTGTCCCGGTAAAGCCATCCCCCTTCCCTTTCTCAACATGGTAAAGCCCGGATTGAATATGAGCATGAAAGTTATGCTGGTTATAAATCAGTTTAAATTTAGGTGGTAATTTGAGTTTAATTCATGTTGAACACCATCTCGTGCATTAAAAAAAAAAAAAATCCCTACCTACCTACCCTATTTTTTTTCAGCCCCGTAACAGGAAACATCCCTTTTATTTTGTTAGGCCTTATATAAAAAATATATAAAAAATGCAAAATCTTCAAACTATAATACATAACTATATAATATTTGTATAATGTTATAGCAACCTGTGCATCAACGCCGGCTTCCACGCTGACCCCAGCGATTCCAACTTTCACCTTGCCACTACCATCGACGCAATCATCCATGATGCCACAAAATTACTAATAATTCTTTTAAAACTATCTCGCACAAATTATACTGCAAGCTTCGTTATCATCCAAAATGCATCAGTATTCCAACACTATACTTTATTACATAAATTACCAAGCTCTATGTATTCTCTTTTTCAATTATTACCTCATATAAATTCAAGCTTGCTATCAGTTCGAACATTAGAAACATCCATAACTCTTAAGGTCCAACAATAAATTATATTTGGAATCTGTCGTTTATAAGATCCGGTCACTTTTTCAAACTATTGTGTAGTGAGATTATCATCACAATACGTCGCAAACAAACTTATTTAGAATTATGATCAATTCTGTCGTGACGAGCCGTCTCATCAGGATCTGCACTTTTTGCCAGTAATAATTATTACTATTTTTAGATAAAATTAACCATTTTGATAAATGAACTGGTCCAAAGGTAATTTTCTTATTAATTTATTGGTCTAAAAATATCATGCACGAGTCCATGTCAGTTACTTGGGGTTGAATGGGTTAATGGAGGTGACCGCTAACCCAGGATTGGCTGTAAATTATTAAAGTTAAATTGAACTCCTCACCATTACTTTACGCTACACACACAAAAAATCCTCGCTTCAAATTTTAAAATATTTGATTTTGTTATTACGAACTTTGACAATAACACCTCTCAGTTCAGAGTTAACAGTATATACATTATATTAATATATATATACAACAGTATATACATTATATTAATATATATATACAACTGCACATTTTTTTACAACAGCGATATTTCATCCAACAATACCATATTCACTAGATTCAGTATAAATTGTCACAATTTCAACTTCTACATCTGCAACATTCACTTAGACAACAACGTTATCCCCTTTATTATCCATGTCAACTATACTACTAACATTGGTTCATATCACACTAATGCACACATTCTCACATATGACTAGACACAACATGTTAACTTTCTTGTTCCTGTCCAAAAATCCTATTCATTTTACTTTCAGCTGTATAGATAAGGGTGTATATCATTAGCCATATCTTCCACATGATCCGATAAATGTTGACAAAGTGTTCGCTTTGACAGGATATATGGGTGGTGATAGCTCATCCATATAAGTATATTTTAAAGTTTAAATGAAATGAAAAAAATTCTTTTTGTTTGCTGTAGTGATGTGATCTGACCTAAATTGTAGACATTTGAAAAGAATTTTATTTATCCAAATTTCAAGCTTAAAGATGCTCAAACGGCTTGTTATGTCATGTGGCTGGCGACTTTCCAGCTTAATAGCTTTTATCAGAAGGATTTGACACCATTTGCTTAGTCCCAGTCCAGGCAGTATTCTCTGCATGGGTGTTCCGTCCGTACTCGATAAGACTCACGCAACATTCCTTGTAACACTCAATGTTATACCAACAGCAGCCGCAACATTCCTTGTAACACTCAATGTTATACCAACAGCAGCCACAACATTCCTTGTAACACACAATGTTATCCCAACAGCAGCCGCAACATTCCTTGTAACACTCAATGTTATACCAACAGCAGCCGCAACATTCCTTGTAACACTCAATGTTATACCAACAGCAGCTGCAACATTCCTTGTAACACTCAATGTTATACCAACAGCAGCCGCAACAAATGTTATACCAACAGCAGCCGCAACATTCCTTGTAACACTCAATGTTATACCAACAGCAGCTGCAACATTCCTTGTAACACACAATGTTATCCCAACAGCAACCACAACATTCCTTGCAACACTCAATGTTATACCAACAGCAGCCACAACATTCCATGTAACACTCAATGTTATACCAACAGCAGCCGCAACATTCCATGTAACACTCAATGTTATACCAACAGCAGCCACAGCATTCCTTGTAACACACAATGTTATACCAACAGCAGCCGCAACATTCCATGTAACACTCAATGTTATACCAACAGCAGCCACAGCATTCCTTGTAACATTCAATGTTATACCAACAGCAGTTGCAACATTCCATGTAACACACAATGTTATACCAACAGCAGCTGCAACATTCCTTGTAACACTCAATGTTATACCAACAGCAGCCGCAACATTCCTTGCAACACACAATGTTATCCCAACAGCAGCCGCAACATTCCTTGTAACACTCAATGTTATACCAACAGCAGCGTTGTGTTTGGCGCAACATTCCTGAACACCAATGTTATCCCAACAGCAGCTGCAACATTCCTTGAACACCAATGTTATCCCAACAGCAGCCGCAACATTCCTTGTAACACTCAATGTTATACCAACAGCAGCCGCAACATTCCTTGTAACACTCAATGTTATACCAACAGCAGCCGCAACATTCCTTGTAACACTCAATGTTATACCAACAGCAGCTGCAACATTCCTTGTAACACTCAATGTTATACCAACAGCAGCCGCAACATTCCTTGTAACACAATGTTATACCAACAGCAGCCGCAGCATTCCTTGTAACACACAATGTTATACCAACAGCAGCCGCAACATTCCATGTAACACTCAATGTTATACCAACAGCAGCCCAGCATTCCTTGTAACATCAATGTTATCCAACAGCAGGCAACATTCCTGTAAACCAATGTTATACCAACAGCAGCCAATTCCTTACTCAATGTTATACCAACAGCAGCCGCAACATTCCTTGTAACACACAATGTTATCCCAACAGCAGCCGCAACATTCCTTGTAACACACAATGTTATCCCAACAGCAGCCGCAACATTCCTTGCAACACACAATGTTATCCCAACAGCAGCCGCAACATTCCTTGTAACACTCAAGTTATCCAACAGCAGCCGCAACATTCCTTGTAACACTCAATGTTATACCAACAGCAGCTGCAACATTCCTTGTAACACTCAATGTTATACCAACAGCAGCTGCAACATTCCTTGTAACACTCAATGTTATACCAACAGCAGCCACAACATTCCTTGTAACACTCAATGTTATACCAACAGCAGCCGCAGCATTCCTTGTAACACTCAATGTTATCCCAACAGCAGCCGCAACATTCCTTGTAACACACAATGTTATACCAACAGCAGCCGCAACATTCCTTGTAACACTCAATGTTATACCAACAGCAGCCACAACATTCCTTGTAACACACAATGTTATACCAACAGCAGCCGCAACATTCCCTGTAACACTCAATGTTATACCAACAGCAGCTGCAACATTCCTTGTAACACACAATGTTATACCTACAGCAGCCGCAACATTCCTTATAACACTCAATGTTATACCAACAGCAGCCGCAACATTCCTTGTAACACTCAATGCTATCCCAACAGCAGCTGCAACATTCCTTGTAACACTCAATGTTATACCAACAGCAGCTGCAACATTCCTTGTAACACACAATGTTATCCCAACAGCAACCACAACATTCCTTGTAACACTCGATGCTATCCCAACAGCAGCAGCAACATTCCTTGTAACACACAATGTTATACCAACAGCAGCTGCAACATTCCTTGTAACACCCAATGTTATACCAACAGCAGCTGCAACATTCCATGTAACACACAATGTTATACCAACAGCAGCCGCAACATTCCTTGCAACACACAATGTTATCCCAACAGCAGCCGCAACATTCCTTGTAACACTCAATGTTATCCCAACAGCAGCCGCAACATTCCTTGTAACACTCAATGTTATACCAACAGCAGCAGCAACATTCCTTGTAACACTCAATGTTATACCAACAGCAGCTGCAACATTCCTTGTAACACTCAATGTTATACCAACAGCAGCTGCAACATTCCTTGTAACACTCAATGTTATACCAACAGCAGCCACAACATTCCTTGTAACACTTAATGTTATACCAACAGCAGCTGCAGCATTCCTTGTAACACTCAATGTTATACCAACAGCAGCCGCAACATTCCTTGTAACACTCAATGTTATACCAACAGCAGCCGCAACATTCCTTGTAACACTCAATGTTATACCAACAGCAGCCGCAACATTCCTTGTAACACTCAATGTTATACCAACAGCAGCTGCAACATTCCTTGTAACACCAATGTTATCCAACAGCACCACAACATTCCTTGTAACACTCATGTATCCCAACAGCAGCAGCAACATTCCTTGTAACACACAATGTTATACCAACAGCAGCCGCAACATTCCATGTATAACAATAATGTTATACCAACAGCAGCCACAGCATTCCTTGTAACATTTAATGTTATACCAACAGCAGCTGCAACATTCCATGTAACACACAATGTTATCCCAACAGCAGCTGCAACATTCCTTGTAACACACAATGTTATCTCAACAGCAACCACAACATTCCTTGTCACTCAATGCTATCCTAACAGCAGCAACAACATTCCTTGTAACACACAATGTTATCCCAACAGCAGCCGCAACATTCCTTGTAACACACAATGTTATACCAACAGCAGCCGCAACATTCCTTGTAACACACAATGTTATCCCAACAGCAGCCGCAACATTCCTTGTAACACTCAATGTTATACCAACAGCAGCAGCAACATTCCTTGTAACACTCAATGTTATACCAACAGCAGCTGCAACATTCCTTGTAACACTCAATGTTATACCAACAGCAGCTGCAACATTCCTTGTAACACTCAATGTTATACCAACAGCAGCCACAACATTCCTTGTAACACTCAATGTTATACCAACAGCAGCCGCAGCATTCCTTGTAACACTCAATGTTATCCCAACAGCAGCCGCAACATTCCTTGTAACACACAATGTTATACCAACAGCAGCCACAACATTCCTTGTAACACTCAATGTTATACCAACAGCAGCCACAACATTCCTTGTAACACACAATGTTATACCAACAGCAGCCGCAACATTCCCTGTAACACTCAATGTTATACCAACAGCAGCTGCAACATTCCTTGTAACACACAATGTTATACCTACAGCAGCCGCAACATTCCTTGTAACACTCAATGTTATACCAACAGCAGCCGCAACATTCCTTGTAACACTCAATGCTATCCCAACAGCAGCTGCAACATTCCTTGTAACACTCAATGTTATACCAACAGCAGCTGCAACATTCCTTGTAAAACACAATGTTATCCCAACAGCAACCACAACATTCCTTGTAACACTCGATGCTATCCCAACAGCAGCAGCAACATTCCTTGTAACACACAATGTTATACCAACAGCAGCTGCAACATTCCTTGTAACACTCAATGTTATACCAACAGCAGCTGCAACATTCCATGTAACACACAATGTTATACCAACAGCAGCTGCAACATTCCTTGTAACACTCAATGTTATACCAACAGCAGCCGCAACATTCCTTGCAACACACAATGTTATCCCAACAGCAGCCGCAACATTCCTTGTAACACTCAATGTTATCCCAACAGCAGCCGCAACATTCCTTGTAACACTCAATGTTATACCAACAGCAGCCACAACATTCCTTGTAACACTCAATGTTATACCAACAGCAGCCGCAGCATTCCTTGTAACACTCAATGTTATCCCAACAGCAGCCGCAACATTCCTTGTAACACACAATGTTATACCAACAGCAGCCACAACATTCCTTGTAACACTCAATGTTATACCAACAGCAGCTGCAACATTCCTTGTAACACACAATGTTATCCCAACAGCAACCACAACATTCCTTGTAACACTCGATGTTATCCCAACAGCAGCCGCAACATTCCTTGTAACACACAATGTTATACCAACAGCAGCCGCAACATTCCATGTATAACAATAATGTTATACCAACAGCAGCCACAGCATTCCTTGTAACATTTAATGTTATACCAACAGCAGCTGCAACATTCCATGTAACACACAATGTTATCCCAACAGCAGCCGCAACATTCCTTGTAACACACAATGTTATACCAACAGCAGCTGCAACATTCCTTGTAACACTCAATGTTATCCCAACAGCAGCCGCAACATTCCTTGTAACACTCAATGTTATACCAACAGCAGCAGCAACATTCCTTGTAACACTCAATGTTATACCAACAGCAGCTGCAGCATTCCTTGTAACACTCAATGTTATACCAACAGCAGCTGCAACATTCCTTGTAACACTCAATGTTATACCAACAGCAGCTGCAACATTCCTTGTAACACTCAATGTTATACAAACTGGCAGCTGCAACATTCCTTGTAACATTTAATGTTATACCAACAGCAGCCACAACATTCCATGTAACACTCAATGTTATACCAACAGCAGCCACAGCATTCCTTGTAACACACAATGTTATACCAACAGCAGCCGCAACATTCCTGTAACACTCAATGTTATACCAACAGCAGCCACAGCATTCCTTGTAACATTCAATGTTATACCAACAGCAGCCGCAACATTCCATGTAACACTCAATGTTATACCAACAGCAGCCGCAACATTCCTTGTAACACACAATGTTATCCCAACAGCAGCCGCAACATTCCTTGTAACACACAATGTTATACCAACAGCAGCCGCAACATTCCTTGTAACACACAATGTTATACCAACAGCAGCCGCAGCATTCCTTGTAACACTCAATGTTATCCCAACAGCAACCGCAACATTCCTTGTAACACACAATGTTATACCAACAGCAGCCACAACATTCCTTGTAACACTCAATGTTATACCAACAGCAGCCACAACATTCCATGTAACACTCAATGTTATACCAACAGCAGCCGCAACATTCCATGTAACACTCAATGTTATACCAACAGCAGCCACAGCATTCCTTGTAACACACAATGTTATACCAACAGCAGCCGCAACATTCCATGTAACACTCAATGTTATACCAACAGCAGCCACAGCATTCCTTGTAACACACAATGTTATACCAACAGCAGCCGCAACATTCCATGAAACACTCAATGTTATACCAACAGCAGCCACAGCATTCCTTGTAACATTCAATGTTATACCAACAGCAGCTGCAACATTCCATGTAACACACAATGTTATACCAACAGCAGCTGCAATATTCCTTATAACACTCAATGTTATACCAACAGCAGCCGCAACATTCCTTGCAACACACAATGTTATCCCAACAGCAGCCGCAACATTCCTTGCAACACACAATGTTATCCCAACAGCAGCCGCAACATTCCTTGCAACACACAATGTTATCCCAACAGCAGCCGCAACATTCCTTGTAACACTCAACGTTATCCCAACAGCAGCCGCAACATTCCTTGTAACACTCGATGTTATACCAACAGCAGCTGCAACATTCCTTGTAACACTCAATGTTATACCAACAGCAGCTGCAACATTCCTTGTAACACTCAATGTTATACCAACAGCAGCCACAACATTCCTTGTAACACTCAATGTTATACCAACAGCAGCCGCAGCATTCCTTGTAACACTCAATGTTATCCCAACAGCAGCCGCATTTGTTCAATGTTATCCCAACAGCAGCCGAACATTCCTTGTAACACACAATGTTATACCAACAGCAGCCACAACATTCCTTGTAACACTCAATGTTATACCAACAGCAGCCACAACATTCCTTGTAACACACAATGTTATACCAACAGCAGCCGCAACATTCCCTGTAACACTCAATGTTATACCAACAGCAGCTGCAACATTCCTTGTAACACACAATGTTATACCTACAGCAGCCGCAACATTCCTTGTAACACTCAATGTTATACCAACAGCAGCCGCAACATTCCTTGTAACACTCAATGCTATCCCAACAGCAGCTGCAACATTCCTTGTAACACTCAATGTTATACCAACAGCAGCTGCAACATTCCTTGTAACACACAATGTTATCCCAACAGCAACCACAACATTCCTTGTAACACTCAATGCTATCCTAACAGCAGCAACAACATTCCTTGTAACACACAATGTTATACCAACAGCAGCAGCAACATTCCTTGTAACACTCAATGTTATACCAACAGCAGCTGCAACATTCCTTGTAACACTCAATGTTATCCCAACAGCAGCCGCAACATTCCTTGTAACACTCAATGTTATACCAACAGCAGCCACAGCATTCCTTGTAACACACAATGTTATACCAACAGCAGCCGCAACATCCTTGTAACACACAATGTTATCCCAACAGCAGCCGCAACATTCCATGTAACACACAATGTTATATCAACAGCAGCTGCAACATTCCTTGTAACACTCAATGTTATACCAACAGCAGCCGCAACATTCCTTGCAACACACAATGTTATCCCAACAGCAGCCGCAACATTCCTTATAACACTCAATGTTATCCCAACAGCAGCCGCAACATTCCTTGTAACACTCAATGTTATACCAACAGGAGCCGCAACATTCCTTGTAACACTCAATCCTATACCAACAGCAGCCGCAACATTCTTTGTAACACACAATGTTATCCCAACAGCAACCACAACATTCCTTGTAACACTCAATGCTATCCTAACAGCAGCAACAACATTCCTTGTAACACACAATGTTATCCCAACAGCAGCCGCAACATTCCTTGTAACACTCAATGTTATACCAACAGCAGCAGCAACATTCCTTGTAACACTCAATGTTATACCAACAGCAGCTGCAACATTCCTTGTAACACTCAATGTTATCCCAACAGCAGCCGCAACATTCCTTGTAACACTATCCATACCAACAGCAGCCGCAACATTCCTTGTAACACTCAATGTTATACCAACAGCAGCCGCAACATTCCTTGTAACACACAATGTTATACAACAGCAGCTGCAACATTCCTTGTAACACTCAATGTTATACCAACAGCAGCCGCAACATTCCTTGTAACACACAATGTTATACCACAGCAGCGCAACATTCCTTGTAACACTCAATGTTATACCAACAGCAGCCGCAACATTCCTTGTAACACTCAATGTTATACCAACAGCAGCCGCAACATTCCATGTAACACTCAATGTTATACCAACAGCAGCCACAGCATTCCTTGTAACACACAATGTTATACCAACAGCAGCCGCAACATCCTTGTAACACACAATGTTATCCAACAGCAGCCGCAACATTCCTTGTAACACACAATGTTATATCAACAGCAGCTGCAACATTCCTTGTAACACTCAATGTTATACCAACAGCAGCCGCACATTCCTTGAACACAATGTTATCCCAACAGCAGCCGCAACATTCCTTTAACACTCAATGTTATCCAACAGCAGCCGCAACATTCCTTGTAACACTCAATGTTATACCAACAGAGCCGCAACATTCCTTGTAACACTCAATTATACCAACAGCAGCCGCAACATTCTTTGTAACACCAATGTTATCCAACAGCAGCGCAACATTCCTTGTAACACCAATGTTATCTACAGCAGCGCAACATTCCTTGTAACACTCAATGTTATCCAACAGCAGCCGCAACATTCCTTGTAACACTCAATGTTATCCAACAGCAGCGCAACATTCCTTGTAACACTCAATGTTATCCACACAGCCGCAACATTCCTTGTAACACCAATGTTATCCCAACAGCAGCCGCAACATTCCTTGTAACACTCGATGCTATCCCAACAGCAGCAGCAACATTCCTTGTAACACACAATGTTATACCAACAGCAGCTGCAACATTCCTTGTAACACCCAATGTTATACCAACAGCAGCTGCAACATTCCATGTAACACACAATGTTATACCAACAGCAGCCGCAACATTCCTTGCAACACACAATGTTATCCCAACAGCAGCCGCAACATTCCTTGTAACACTCAATGTTATCCCAACAGCAGCCGCAACATTCCTTGTAACACTCAATGTTATACCAACAGCAGCAGCAACATTCCTTGTAACACTCAATGTTATACCAACAGCAGCTGCAACATTCCTTGTAACACTCAATGTTATACCAACAGCAGCTGCAACATTCCTTGTAACACTCAATGTTATACCAACAGCAGCCACAACATTCCTTGTAACACTTAATGTTATACCAACAGCAGCTGCAGCATTCCTTGTAACACTCAATGTTATACCTACAGCAGCCGCAACATTCCTTGTAACACTCAATGTTATACCAACAGCAGCCGCAACATTCCTTGTAACACTCAATGCTATCCCAACAGCAGCCGCAACATTCCTTGTAACACTCAATGTTATACCAACAGCAGCTGCAACATTCCTTGTAACACACAATGTTATCCCAACAGCAACCACAACATTCCTTGTAACACTCGATGCTATCCCAACAGCAGCAGCAACATTCCTTGTAACACACAATGTTATACCAACAGCAGCCGCAACATTCCATGTATAACAATAATGTTATACCAACAGCAGCCACAGCATTCCTTGTAACATTTAATGTTATACCAACAGCAGCTGCAACATTCCATGTAACACTCAATGTTATACCAACAGCAGCCGCAACATTCCTTGTAACACTCAATGTTATACCAACAGCAGCCACAACATTCCTTGTAACACTCAATGTTATACCAACAGCAGCCACAACATTCCCTGTAACACTCAATGTTATACCAACAGCAGCCACAGCATTCCCTGTAACACTCAATGTTATACCAACAGCAGCCACAGCATTCCTTGTAACACTCAATGTTATACCAACAGCAGCCACAGCATTCCTTGTAACACTCAATGTTATACCAACAGCAGCCACAACATTCCTTGTAACACACAATGTTATACCAACAGCAGCCACAGCATTCCTTGTAACACTCAATGCTATCCCAACAGCAGCCACAACATTCCATGTAACACTCAATGTTATATGCCTTTCCTATGCCAATAGTTATTGTTTGTGTGTTTTTGGGGTTTAAAGTCGCACCAACAGTTTAGGTCATATGGCGACTCTCCATGGTGAATGAAGACCGCTGGGCATCCGGGTAGACCCACCAACGTATCGCAAACCAGCTGGATAGCTTCCTCACTTGAAATAATTTGACACCCCCAGTGGGTTCGAACAAACAGCGGTGAGGAGAGGCAAGTGATTTGAAGACCATGACCGTAACCACTCGATCACAGAGGCCCCCTGATGGTCATATACATGTGTATACCATGCTTACCTACTCAAACTTCACACCCCTTTCCACCCAGAAGCAGCATGCACTATATACTTGTATGCGGTACAGGGTATACAGTTGCAAATTGAAAATTCAGGTTCACAAAAACTAATCAAAATCCAATAAACTAAAATAGGCTTTTAATCAACAAAAATTTAATCTAGGAAGGAAGTATCAAATTCTTTTCTCCACATCTTGTATGTAAACAAAGCTTTCTTGTACGAAACATCAAAAGCACATCCAGAGCAATTATGAGAACATATATAAACATTTGAACCGGTCTGGATATATCTCAACTTCCCACCACATGGATCTCAACTTCCCACCACATGGATCTCAACTCCCCACCACATGGATCTCAACTCCCCACCACATGGATCTCAACTTCCCACCACATGGATCTCAACTTCCCACCACATGGATCTCAACTTCCCACCACATGGATCTCAACTCCCCACCACATGGATCTCAACTCCCCACCACATGGATCTCAACTTCCCACCACATGGATCTCAACTCCCCACCACATGGATCTCAACTCCCCACCACATGGATCTCAACTTCCCACCACATGGATCTC
>CM026393.1:69505428-69662928 GCA_014843695.1 Archivesica marissinica
CAGCTGCAACATTCCTTGTAACACTCAATGTTATCCCAACAGCAGCCGCAACATTCCTTGTAACACTCAATGTTATACCAACAGCAGCAGCAACATTCCTTGTAACACTCAATGTTATACCAACAGCAGCTGCAACATTCCTTGTAACACTCAATGTTATACCAACAGCAGCTGCAACATTCCTTGTAACACTCAATGTTATACCAACAGCAGCCACAACATTCCTTGTAACACTCAATGTTATACCAACAGCAGCCGCAGCATTCCTTGTAACATTCAATGTTATCCCAACAGCAGCCGCAACATTCCTTGTAACACACAATGTTATACCAACAGCAGCCGCAGCATTCCTTGTAACACTCAATGTTATATCCAACAGCAGCGCGCCGACAACATTCCTTGTAACACACAATGTTATACCAACAGCAGCCGCAACATTCCCTGTAACACTCAATGTTATACCAACAGCAGCCGCAACATTTTGTAAACCAATGTATACAACAACATTCCTTGTAACACACCAACAGCAGCCGCAACATTCCTTGTAACACACAATGTTATACCAACAGCAGCCGCAACATTCCTTGTAACACTCAAATGTTATACCAACAGCAGCCGCAACATTCCTTGTAACACACAATGTTATACCAACAGCAGCCGCAACATTCCTTGTAACATTCAATGTTATACCAACAGCAGTTGCAACATTCCTTGTAACACTCAAATGTTATACCAACAGCAGCCGCAACATTCCTTGTAACACACAGTGTTATATGCCTTTCCTATGCCAATAGTTATTGTTTGTGTGTTTTTGGGGTTTAAAGTCGCACCAATAGTTTAGGTCATATGGCGACTCTCCATGGTGAAGGAAGACCCCTGGGCATCCGGGTAGAACCACCAAACCAGCTGGATAGCTTCCTCACTTGAAATAATTTGACACCCCCAGTGGGTTCGAACAAACAGCGGTGAGGAGAGGCAAGTGATGTGTAGACCGTGACCGTAACCACTCGGTCACAGAGGCCCCCTGATGGTCATATACATGTGTATACCATGCTTACCTACACACACTTCACACCCCATTCCACCCAGAAGCAGCATGCACTATATACGTGTATGCGGTACAGGGTATACAGTTGCAAATTGAAAATTCAGGTTCACAAAAACTAATCAAAATCCAATAAACTAAAATAGGCTTTTAATCAACAAAAATTTAATCTAGGAAGGAAGTATCAAATTCTTTTCTCCACATCTTGTATGTAAACAAAGCTTTCTTGTACGAAACATCAAAAGCACATCCAGAGCAATTATGAGAACATATATAAACATTTGAACCGGTCTGGATATATCTCAACTTCCCACCACATGGATCTCAACTTCCCACCACATGGATCTCAACTCCCCACCACATGGATCTCAACTCCCCACCACATGGATCTCAACTTCCCACCACATGGATCTCAACTTCCCACCACATGGATCTCAACTTCCCACCACATGGATCTCAACTCCCCACCACATGGATCTCAACTCCCCACCACATGGATCTCAACTTCCCACCACATGGATCTCAACTCCCCACCACATGGATCTCAACTCCCCACCACATGGATCTCAACTTCCCACCACATGGATCTCAACTTCCCACCACATGGATCTCAACTTCCACCACATGGATCTCAACTTCCCACCACATGGATCTCACTATCTCAACTTCCCACCACATGGATCTCAACTTCCCACCACATGGATCTCACTATCTCAACTTCCCACCACATGGATCTCACTATCTCAACTCCCCACCACAAGGATCTCAACTCCCCACCACATGGATCTCAACTTCCCACCACATGGATCTCAACTCCCCACCACATGGATCTCAACTCCCCACCACATGGATCTCAACTTCCCACCACATGGATCTCAACTTCCCACCACATGTATCTCAACTTCCCCACCCAACAAGGGCAGGGATGCACTGACACGGGCAGGGATGCACTGACACAAGCAGGGATGCACTGACATGGGAAGGGATGCACTGACACGGGCAGGGATGAACTGACACGGGAAGGGATGCACTGACACAGGAAGGGATGCACTGACACGGGCAGGGATGCACTGACACAAGCAGGGATGCACTGACACAAGCAGGGATGCACAGACACAAGCAGGGATGCACTGACATGGGCAGGGATGCACTGACATGGGCAGGGATGCACTGACACAAGCAGGGATGCACTGATACAAGCAGGGATGCACTGACACAGGCATGGATGCACTGACACGGGCATGGATGCACTGACACGGGCAGGGATGCACTGACACAAGCAGGGATGCACTGACACGGGCAGGGATGCACTGACACGGGCAGGGATGCACTGACACAAGCAGGGATGCACTGACACAAGCAGGGATGCACTGACACAAGCAGGGATGCACTGACACGGGCAGGGATGCACTGACACAAGCAGGGATGCACTGACACAAGCAGGGATGCACTGACACAAGCAGGGATGCACTGACACGGGCAGGGATGCACTGACACAAGCAGGGATGCACTGACACAAGCAGGGATGCACTGACAAGGGGCAGGGATGCACTGACACAAGCAGGGATGCACTGACACAAGCAGGGATGCACTGACACGGGCAGGGATGCACTGACACAAGCAGGGATGCACTGACACAAGCAGGGATGCACTGACACGGGCAGGGATGCACTGACACAAGCAGGGATGCACTGACACGGGCAGGGATGCACTGACACGCAGGGATGCACTGAGGCAGGGATGCACTGACACGGGCAGGGATGCACTGACACGGGCAGGGATGCACTGACACGGGCAGGGATGCACTGACACGGGCAGGGATGCACTGACACGGGCAGGGATGCACTGACACGGGCAGGGATGCACTGACACGGGCAGGGATGCACTGACACGGGAGAGGGATGCACTGACACGGGCAGGGATGCAGTGACACGGGCAGGGATGCACTGACACGGGAAGGGATGCACTGACACGGGCAGGGATGCACTGACACAAGCAGGGATGCACTGACACGGGCAGGGATGCACTGACACAAGCAGGGATGCACTGACACAAGCAGGGATGCACTGACACGGGCAGGGATGCACTGACACGGGCAGGGATGCACTGACACAAGCAGGGATGCACTGACACGGGCAGGGATGCACTGACACGGGCAGGGATGCACTGACACAAGCAGGGATGCACTGACACAAGCAGGGATGCACTGACACGGGAAGGGATGCACTGACACGGGCAGGGATGCACTGACACGGGAAGGGATGCACTGACACAGGCAGGGATGCACTGACACGGGCAGGGATGCACTGACACGGGCAGGGATGCACTGACACAAGCAGGGATGCACTGACACGGGCAGGGATGCACTGACACGGGCAGGGATGCACTGACACAAGCAGGTATGCACTGACACAAGCAGGGATGCACTGACACGGGCAGGGATGCACTGACACGGGCAGGGATGCACTGACACGTGCAGGGATGCACTGACACGTGCAGGGATGCACTGACACGGGAAGGGATGCACAGACACAGGCAGTCATGTAAAGCAGATTTCCCACAACCAGACTATTCAGTGCAATTTAACTATTCCTCAAAGCGGTAACAAATCTTCCATCCTGCATCTAATGCATTATTTGTCTGGCCTGAAATGTCATGTTCATGCCAGCCCTATTTAAAGCGACATTATACATTGGTGAATAATGGTATCATAATTTTACACTCCAATTCTGATTTTGAAAAATATACTGTATACCGGTAATAATAAATTACTTTATATAATATTTTTCAAAATATTTGTCACAGAATCGGAGTATTTCATTTACCCTTTGTTGAGATAACAAAATAATGTAAATTGGGTCAACAGTCAAGAATAATACAATGAGTGTATTTGGAAACCCATATTTATGGTGCAGATTTACAATGATATCTCACATGTGTGCCTATGCATATTTATTTTTAGACTGATCAAATTTAACCCATAACCTAGCCGAATAAATTGGACGGAATGTGCAAACAACGTAGATCCAGATCAGCCACAGCAGCGTAGCGCAGCATCTGATCAAGATCTATGTGCTATTCAGACAAGTGTTTTAGCTCCACTATCCAAATAGCAAACAGCATTGAGCCTGATCAGATGCCACTTTCTGTGCCGTGCCATCTGATCTGGCTCTATGCTGTTTGCAAAAGCGACTTTTGTTGTGATTGGCAGGTTAAAGGCTGAATTATCTCTATACGACAGTATCACCGAAACAATTCTGGAACGTGGCACACATATGAAATCTTACTTTCACTATTGAGATTTTTAGACCGCAAGAATACTGTTAATTGATTGAAAGTTACTGTTCGAATTATTTCGGAAGAATTTGTAGTAGCTATACGTAAACTATGTATTTGTGGCTTTTGCGATGTAATGTCGCTTAGCCAGGCGACGCTGTCATACAAGCAACAGTGATCCCGCCTCTAGTAGAACGACCGCTGGACCAGTGAAAACCAAAGTTCAATTCAGTTTAGAACGGTTGCCATAGTGAGGGAAATTTCACCTAAGTAATGGAACAGATCGAAGGCATCCACAATGTTTAGAACAGATCGAAGGCATTCACAATGTTTAGAACAGATCGAAGGCATTCACAATGTTTAGAACAGATCGAAGGCATCCACAATGTTTAGACTTAGGCTCAGACATGTTTTTATCTTCGTCTCAATATGATAAACATTTCAAAGCAGATAAAGTGGTTTACAAGATACGGATGGGAACACAATTTAAGACAGATGCGCATACGAACGGACATACGACAAACATTTTTGAACATTGTCGAGATCACCGGCAGCAAAAGTCAATTCTCAAAGAAAATCCGCCAGTTACACAAATCTGGGCATAATATAATATATGATCAACAGTATACAAGTTGAAATAGAATCTGCATAATAACACATGAGCAACTTCACACACGCAATGCCAAGCATTGTATAATATTGTTACATAGACATAGACAAACAATAACCTGCATTCCTAACAGTAGTGGGGGGGGGGGGTAATTAACAAATCACTGCCGCAAAGAGCTTAACAAGGAGTACACCATAACCTTTTGCTAAGAAATGAGACACGCATGCATTACACTAATAAAACTGAACAATGCTTTTTGATTGGCTGGACTGATATCGGTAAGAAAGGTACATTCTGAAATTCAACACACCCCATTCACTTGTCACAGCTTCTATTTGAAGATTTCCAACTGTAGACCAACAGTTGTCACAGTATCTCGATCTTTCCGACTGGCTGTGCACTCGGCACAAATCTCTAATTTCACGAATCACAGGTCTTGACCCTCCTCCCCTCTCCCTCCCTCCCTCCCTCTCTCTCTCTCTGACTGACTATCCGCACATGTATCAGAAGCAACCAAAAACATTTCTTAATTGTCCATCACTTGTTACAGCATCTATCTGTCACAATGTCGATTTTAGGGGTGTAACGATGCATCGAAATATCGATGCATCGCAATAGACAGCGTCACGATAGTCAACCATCGATGGTAAATATGACCATCGATAGTATTGACTATTGCGGCAGTACTATCGCAATAGTTTCGATAGTTGCAAAGGGTGGCGAAATCGGTCATTTATTACGCCGGGAAGTAGATTTTCGAATGTAACTTGTCCGTGGACAAGTAAAAATACCGGCTAGTGCATTTACTTCATGTTCCCATGGCATTTAAATCGTATTTTAATGAGAAAGCATCGGCGAATTTTCCTGTGGAACTTCCGCAATGAACACAAGCCAGCCGACAACGGTGGCGGACAATAACCTGAATAAGAACCGGAAATGTCAAGAGTTATCGCCCGTCACATAAAAACTGTAAAATGCGGTGGGTATGTAATTTATTTTCCACTCAAAACAAGCCAGCTGTCAATAAGAAAAACTACTGTCGAAAATGGCTTCTTTGGTACTGAATAGTGAGCAAAGTAGGCGATGTGACCCCATAATCCCGGGTATGGGTAATTTAAAGTGCTATAGCGCATGCGTCAGTTACAAGTATACTACGCGGTCGCTAAATCAATATACGGGAACGGATACGTGACGCAGCCTTATTATTGAAGACGACAGGTAAACAATCATGTAACTTAGCGGGACTGTGTATCGATTTTTAAATAAGGTTGGTTTATATTATTTAAAAAAATAAAGTTCGGATATACGGGCAAGTGGGTTTTCACTACGGACAAGTAAATTAGTGCAGTGTGTTCGATGTCATGATAATAAAGAAACATTGCATGCTAATAAATAAATACACAAAACTTATGTATTCCATGCGAAACAGAATTTTTTTATTTACACAATACTATTGCAATAGTCCTACAACTATCGCAATACTATCGCAATACTATTGCAATAGTATTTTAACTATCGCAATACTATCGCAATAGTAAAATTGACCACAATAGTCACCCCTAGTCGATTTGGGTTTAAAGTCACACCAACAGTTCAGGTAATATGGCGACTCTCCAGCTATTATTGGTGGAAGAAGAATCCGTGGGTGCCTCTCTAAATATAACATTTCAGGCACGGACTTGCACACTGATAAAACCACCGACCTCTCGCTGGACAGCCTCCTCACTTGAAAGAAGTCGACATCCTCAGTGGGATTCGAACCTACAGCGGTGAGGGGCAAGTGGTTTGAAGTCAACAACCCTGACCACTCGGCCACGGAGGCCCAGCATCTGTCACCAACTTTTTGACTAGCTGTGTGTAGTTCAGATCAAATCTCAAATTCCACAAATCACAATAGTCTCGATCTTCAATTGTCATAGTATTTGTCTTAAGCTTAGTGATTGGCTGAAACTCAGCACAGATATCCGCTTCAACAAATCACACGTGTTGACCCTTATGTGGCACAATATCTATTTCAAGTCAGGACTGGTTGCATCTCTGTACAACCAATCAAATAGCTTGAGTCTGCTAATTTACAATATATCTCAATATTTCCGATTGGTTGCATTCCATTACACTTCTTTAAGTTCAAACCAATTATATCTCAGGATTCTGCCTCAAACCTTTCTGATTGATTGCAGCAGTAAAGTCTTGTTCACACACTCAAAATCTCCAAGTTTGGTTTTGGAGCTTAGAGTACAGATAAAGAATCATTTCATTTTGATTTCTAGAATTATTTCCAAGACAAACTATAAAATTAGACGATATTAAAACTTTGGATCGTACCTTAGTTCTGTTGGTCCGAGGGTCATATGTAATTTCCACACTCCGGGTCTTTCTCGATGATGCCATAATGATAACGTAATACTATGTAAGACAGAGGGATACTCAAGCCTTCATTGGGATGATGATGATTAATTATAAATATTCCAAATCATGTCAGCATTGGCACAATGCAGAAGCTAACAATTGCAGTGTACAACAATTTAACAGTTACCAGATTTCTAGCCTTGCATGATACAATCACCTTTATATGTTGCTATATTCACATTAAAACCTGTCCCACGAAATTAGATATTATGATCTAAATGGCATGAATGCAAACTGTAAAATATGCTGTTTTTCACTATACACAAATATTGGTATATATTTTTTTGCAAAGCTGAACTTTCGCTGTTTTAGTAGTCTGACTGTTTGTGTACAAATCTCAAACCTCAAGTCCACAAAATTCACTGATTCCAACAATAAGCTGAATATTATGAAGATTTTAAATCACAAAAATATCCACTTGTATAAATATTCACTTTAACACATTTTGTGGTTGCTCTTTTATTGTGTGTGAGTGTGCATGAGTCAAGCTACAATTTAAGCTAATGCAAACTCATTTTGACATTAAAATCTAGAAGTACTGGCAAATAGTAACAAACAGTTTCACAAATGATTTTTGTGTAGTGGATGAATCGTATCATTGGGATTACTAAATACTATAGCATGTGTTAGTAATGCATTATCCGGAAGATAGTATCACCCAGGAAACAATAACTGATGAGGTATCACAACAAACCAGATTTGACAATTTCCCTCTCCAGTCAGACAAGTGCATGTATCTCCAGTCAGCCAAGTGCATGTATCTCCAGTCAGCCAAGTGCATGTATCTCCAGTCAGACAAGTGCATGTATCTCCAGTCAGCCAAGTGCATGTATCTCCTGTCAGCCAAGTGTATGTATCTCCAGTCAGCCAAGTGCATGTAACTCCAGTCAGCCAAGTGCATGTATCTCCAGTCAGCCAAGTGCATGTATCTCCATGTATCTCCAGTCAGCCAAGTGCATGTATCTCCATGTATCTCCAGTCAGCCAAGTGCATGTATCTCCAGTCAGCCAAGTGTATGTAACTCCAGTCAGCCAAGTGCATGTATCTCCATGTATCTCCAGTCAGCCAAGTGCATGTATCTCCATGTATCTCCAGTCAGCCAAGTGCTTGTATCTCCATGTATCTCCAGTCAGCCAAGTGCTTGTATCTCCATGTATCTCCAGTCAGCCAAGTGCTTGTATCTCCATGTATCTCCAGTCAGCCAAGTGCATGTATCTCCAGTCAGCCAAGTGCATGTATCTCCAGTCAGCCAAGTGCATGTATCTCCAGTCAGCCAAGTGCATGTATCTCCAGTCAGCCAAGTGCATGTACCTCCAGTCAGCCAAGTGTATGTATCTCCAGTCACCCAAGTGCATGTCCAGCCAAGTGCATGTATCTCCAGTCAGCCAAGTGCATGTCCAGCCAAGTGCATGTATCTCCAGTCACCCAAGTGCATGTATCTCCAGTCACCCAAGTGCATGTATCTAATATATCTAATGAATTGTGTTTCAGTTTGAAGAAAGTCAAGGACACAAGGAATAACACATTTACACTCCTCACAGCTATATAACATTAGGAATACCACACTTTACACCCATCACAACTATATAACATTAGGAATACCACACTTTACACCCATCACAGCTATATAACATTAGGAATACCACACTTTACACCCATCACAGCTATATAACATTAGGAATACCACACTTTACACCCATCACAACTACATAACATTAGGAATACCACACTTTACACCCATCACAACTACATAACATTAGGAATACCACACATTACACCCATCACAACTACATAACATTAGGAATACCACACTTTACACCCATCACAACTACATAACATTAGGAATACCACACTTTACACCCATCACAGCTACATAACATTAGGAATACCACACATTACACCCATCACAACTACATAACATTAGGAATACCACACTTTACACCCATCACAACTACATAACATTAGGAATACCACACTTTACACCCATCACAGCTACAAAATAGAAGGAATACCACACTTTACACCCATCACAGCTACATAACATTCATTCTATCCTCCCTCTCTCTCTCTCTGCCTCTCTCCCCCTCTCTATCTCTCTCTCTCTCTCTCTCTCTCTCTCTGCCTCTCTATCTGCCTCTCTCTGCCTCTCTCTGCCTGCCTCTCTCTCTGTCTGCCTCTGCCTCTCTCTCTCTGTGCCTGCCTCTCTCTCTCTCTGCCTCTCTCTTTCTCTGCATCTCTCTGTCTCTCTCTCTCAGCTCTCCCTCTCTCTGCCCCCCCTCTCTCTCTCTGCCTGCCTCTCTCTCTGCCTCTCTCTGCCTCTCCTCTCTGCCTCTCTCTCTGTCTCTCTCCTCACCTCTCTCTCCCTCTCTCTCTGCCTCTATCTCTCTGTCTCTCTCCCTCTCTCTCTGCCTCTCCTCTCTGCCTCTCTCTCTGTCTCTCTCATCACCTCTCTCTCCCTCTCTCTGCTCTCTCTCTCTCTCTCTGCCTGCCTCTCTCTCTCTCTGCCTGCCTCTGTCTCTCTCCTCACCTCTTCTCTCTGCCTCTCTCTGAAGTATGTCTGTAGATTAAGAGAAGAATGATGACAGTAATGCGGAGCTATGTGTGAACTGTATGTGTTTCATAGAGATAATCTGTGTACTTCCTGGATACACTGTATCATCACACAGTACAACAAGTGGTCTCTCCCCGACATATCTCCCAGTCTCAACAAGATCAATAGATAATGTTACAAATATGCACGCTATAGTTCATTATACATCCTCTTGTCCAGACAGTTGTAATTTCATCAATGTTCACTGCAGTTGCAGCGTAAAATGTTTTGTTTGTATTTAGGGTTTAAAGTCGCACCAACAACGTAGGTCATATGGCGACTCTCCAGCTAATATTGGTGGAAGAAGACATCGGTGTCCCTCCGAGTAGTATTTCAGACACGGCCGGGCACCCAGGTAGAACCACCGACTAGCTGGATAGCTTCCTCACATGAAAGAATTTGATACCCCCAGATGAATTTGACTTTTACACTGTACATACATACAACACGCGGAAGAGCCTGCAAAATCTCCAAAATACCTAAAACAAATAACCTTTCATGAGAGTGCGACTCATGACGACCCACAAGTGGCGACGATAAATACACTTGATCACGCATAACTGCTTGATTCAGGTTCAATCTCTAAGAAGTGATCCGGGAGGATGGACCTTATACAATGACAAACACAACTACCCATTTTGGGTGCAATCTCTTTAAAAGTGTGTATAGACAAATTGTGTTCAAAAATGTACCACACATACACAACTATCCATTTCGGGTCCGATCTCTACGATATCCCTGGGTGGATAAACCATTATAAAACAACTACTACGAATTTCAAAAAATATGTTGTTGTGTCGAACAAATACTACGGTACTTGCAACCGAGACTCAACTAGAAATTCTGATGGAGGCCTACAAATACGTATACTATGTTCCTATGTGCTGTACTATGATACACACACAGACATAATCACCTTAAACAATAACCCAATCATGCGGAAATCTATGTGGAAGATATTCATTGTTTTCAGAGGACCTGCCAATATTGCCTGGTGCAGTTCACACCGTATTTAATCCAATATATGCACAAGGTAGGTGTATTTTTTCCCCAATTCAGTTTGATAGCATAACTATGAAGGTTGAAAATACTAGAAGTAATACATGTTGCATTCAGAATCTGGTTTGGAGTCTGTATGCTGTACATAATGTCTGTATGTCTGTATGCTGTACATAATGTCTGTATGTTGTACATAATGTCTGTATGTTGTACATAATATCTGTATGCTGTACATAATGTCTGTATGCTGTACATAATTAATGTCTGTATGCTGTACATAATGTCTGTATGCTGTACATAATGTCTGTATGCTGTACATAATTAATGTCTGTATGCTGTACATAATGTCTGTATGCTGTACATGTCTGTATGCTGTACATAATGTCTGTATGCTGTACATAATTAATGTCTGTATGCTGTACATAATGTCTGTATGCTGTACATAATGTCTGTATGCTGTACATAATGTCTGCATGCTGTACATAATATCTGTATGCTGTACATAATGTCTGTATGCTGTACATAATTAATGTCTGTATGCTGTACATAATGTCTGTATGCTGTACATAATTAATGTCTGTATGCTGTACATAATATCTGTATGCTGTACATAATTAATGTCTGTATGCTGTACATAATGTCTGTATGCTGTACATAATGTATGTATGCTGTACATAATGTCTGTATGCTGTACATAATGTATGTATGTTGTACATAATGTCTGTATGCTGTACATAATGTCTGTATGCTGTACATAATGTATGTATGCTGTACATAATGTCTGTATGCTGTACATAATGTCTGTATGCTGTACATAATGGCTGTATGCTGTACATAATGTCTGTATGCTGTACATTATGTCTGTATGCTGTACATAATGTCTGTATGTCTGTATGCTGTACATAATGTCTGTATGCTGTACATGTACATAATGTCTGTATGCTGTACATAATGTCTGTATGTTGTACATAATGTATGTATGCTGTACATAATGTCTGTATGCTGTACATAATGTCTGTATGCTGTACATAATGTCTGTATGTCTGTATGCTGTACATAATGTCTGTATGCTGTACATAATGTCTGTATGCTGTACATAATGTCTGTATGCTGTACATAATGTCTGTATGCTGTACATAATGTATGTATGTTGTACATAATGTCTGTATGCTGTACATAATGTATGTATGTTGTACATAATGTCTGTATGCTGTACATAATGTCTGTATGCTTGTACATAATGTCTGTATGTTGTACATAATGTCTGTATGCTGTACATAATGTATGTATGTTGTACATAATGTCTGTATGCTGTACATAATGTCTGTATGCTGTACATAATGTCTGTATGCTGGGTGTTTTATATATAGGAAGGATCTACATTCACATTCTGTGTAACTCGACATAACAAATCGCTTTACATGGCTGTGAATGCTGGATGTTTATAATTATAAGTAGGAAAGTATAGACATTCATATTCTATGCATGCAACTTGACAAAACAAATCGCTATTACTGGTGAAATGACCGACTTTCGTTTACAACTGAACATTTATTCTCAGTAATGATGATTTGTTGTATATCATGTTGTACAGTGTGCTTCTGGACAGTCATAATGAGCTCTGTTATCATGAGCTATGTCATCATGAGCTCTGTTATCATGAGCTCTGTCATCATGAGCTCTGTCATCATCATGAGCTCTGTTATCATGAGCTCTGTCATCATGAGCTCTGTCATCATCATGAGCTCTGTTATCATGAGCTCTGTCATCATGAGCTCTGTCATCATGAGCTCTGTCATCATGAGCTCTGTCATCATGAGCTCTGTTATCGTGAGCTGTTATTGTGAGCTCTGTCATCATGAGCTCTGTTATCGTGAGCTCTGTTATCGTGAGCTCTGTCATCGTGAGCTCTGTTATCGTGATCTGTTATTGTGAGCGGTCATCGTGAGCTCTGATATCATGAGCTATGTCATTGTGAGCTCTGTCATCGTGAGCTCTGTTATCGTGAGCTCTGTTATTGTGAGCGGTCATCGTGAGCTCTGCTATCATAAGCTATGTCATCGTGAGCTCTGCTATCATGAGCTATGTCATTGTGAGCTCTGTCATCGTGAGCTCTGTTATCGTGATCTGTCATTGTGAGCTCTGTTATTATGAGCTCTGTCATCATGAGCTCTGTTATTGTGAGCTCTGTCATCGTGAGCTCTGATATCTTGAGCTCTGTCATTGTGAGCTCTTTTATCATGAGCTCCGTCATCATGAGCTCATTCATTATGTCGCCCAAATTGTAAGTACTCTTTTGAGTTAGTATTTTTATGGAAAAATATAATTTCCATTTTTCAACGTTATTCAAAAGTTGTTTGGAATAAGGAAGAATACAGGTTGTACGACTGAAATATGCTCACATGTAAAGGAGTCGTGTTGTTACTAAAGTCTGTCACACCTACCATACTAACCATACGAAAAGAACATTTATTAAAAATTATATGGTCATAAATATACATTTACTACAAGAATGAAAATGTTTGAGGTTTCTTTGACGCATAAATAATTTCTGAAATCGGACTATTTTTAGCCAAAATAATTTTTGAAATCAAGACTATTTTTAGCAAAATTCAAGTTCAAGGTCACTCTTGGGGGTAGAACTTGTTAAGGGGGCAGAAAACAACATCGATTTGACGGATTTTTAGTTTAGTAATATGCAAATATGCAATTGTTAAAGGCACCGGCACCACATAAGCGAAAAGGGAACTGCTCAGTTTCGAGTTCCACTAAAGTGGGCGAGACAAAAATGAGATGAATCAAAATAGAAAAAAATCAAAAACGTCGCTCATCGAAATTTATTTCCGTTTACGATAAAATGATTTAAAAAAAATTAATTTACTTATATCGAAGCTAAATATACGAGGTTGCATGGGTATGTGGGACAGACATTGGAACAAATACGTTAGCACAGGTAAAGTAAGCATTGCTATGTAACAGATTGCTTGCCAATTAGGGAACAGAACCAAACTGCTATACCACTGATCAGTTACTGCACAGAAACCCACTGCTGTGAACGTGCCAAAAGTAATCACTAATCCAACGACAACAACCCTCAAACCTGTCTGTTCCCCCGTAGAAATAATTTGTCAAGCCATCATAACCTCTTATCAGTATCATCAACTAGACAGGAAGCACACAGAGCCAGTAATAAAACAATATCCAGCTCCTAAAACACACGTGCCACACAAATTAATACCGGTAGTGGATCAATCATCGTTCTGTGGTTCACACTTGACTCGTAATACAGGGGTTGCAGGTTCAATCCACCACTATAATACAGGGGTTGCAGGTTCAATCCACCACTATAATACAGGGGTTGTAGGTTCAATCCACCACTATAATACAGGGGTTGCAGGTTCAATCCACCACTATAATACAGGGGTTGCAGGTTCAATCCACCACTATAATACAGGGGTTGCAGGTTCAATCCACCACTATAATACAGGGGTTGCAGGTTCAATCCACCACTATAATACAGGGGTTGCAGGTTTAATCCACCACTATAATACAGGGGTTGCAGGTTCAATCCACCACTATAATACAGGGGTTGCAGGTTCAATCCACCACTATAATACAGGGGTTGCAGGTTCAATCCACCACTATAATACAGGGGTTGCAGGTTCAATCCACCACTATAATACAGGGGTTGCAGGTTCAATCCACCACTATAATACAGGGGTTGCAGGTTCAATCCACCACTATAATACAGGGGTTGCAGGTTCAATCCACCACTATAATACAGGGGTTGCAGGTTCAATCCACCACTATAATACAGGGGTTGCAGGTTCAATCCACCACTATAATACAGGGGTTGCAGGTTCAATCCACCACTATAATACAGGGGTTGCAGGTTCAATCCACCACTATAATACAGGGGTTGCAGGTTCAATCCACCACTATAATACAGGGGTTGCAGGTTCAATCCACCACTATAATACAGGGGTTGCAGGTTCAATCCACCACTATAATACAGGGGTTGCAGGTTCAATCCACCACTATAATACAGGGGTTGCAGGTTCAATCCACCACTATAATACAGGGGTTGCAGGTTCAATCCACCACTATAATACAGGGGTTGCCGGTTCAATCCACCACTATAATACAGGGGTTGCAGGTTCAATCCACCACTATAATACAGGGGTTGTAGGTTCAATCCACCACTATAATACAGGGGTTGCAGGTTCAATCCACCACTATATTACAGGGGTTGCAGGTTCAATCCACCACTATAATACAGGGGTTGCAGGTTCAAGCCACCACTATAATACAGGGGTTGCAGGTTCAATCCACCACTATAATACAGGGGTTGCAGCTTCAATCCACCACTATAATACAGGGGTTGCAGCTTCAATCCATAAACTATAATACAGGGGTTGCAGGTTCAATCCACCACTATAATACAGGGGTTGCAGGTTCAATCCACCACTATAATACAGGGGTTGCAGGTTCAATCCACCACTATAATACAGGGGTTGCAGGTTCAATCCACCACTATAATACATGGGTTGCAGGTTCAATCCACCACTATAATACAGGGGTTGTAGGTTCAATCCACCACTATAATACAGGGGTTGCAGGTTCAATCCACCACTATAATACAGGGGTTGCAGGTTCAATCCACCACTATAATACAGGAGTCGCAGGTTCAATCCACCACTATAACGTTTAACGTAAGTATCACTCAAAACATTCACCATTATTTTTGCTCTATAAATGAACTTGTTTATCACTGTTATGTGACCTACCTAACTATTATGTGTTTTCTGTTGAAGAGATTAGTCATTTTAGATTTTTGGAGAATAGTGCAATGATACAGACAGAGACCCATTCCAGAGTCTTCTCTGGTTCTTTTACGTGCACAGTGTACAGCACCGATACGAGACCTCGGTTTAAAGTCCCTGTGACTTAAAGACCTGCGATCCCTGGATTACCAGTCCAGCGTGTTACCACTGGACTACAGATCCGTCTGTCTAACTATTATTTGTACAGAACTGTCTCTAATGTTATAAGAACTGTGTACATCACTGTAGCACGACAACGCTTGAGGGAAATGGGTTAATATACGGACACTATATCCAAGTAAAAGATCAGTATATACGGACACTATATCCCAGTAAAAGATCAATATATGGACACTATATCCCAGTAAAAAGATCAATATATGGACACTATATCCCAGTAAAAGATCAATATATGGACACTATATCCCAGTAAAAGATCAATATATACGGACACTATATCCAAGTAAAAGATCAGTATATACGGACACTATATCCAAGTAAAAGATCAGTATATACGGACACTATATCCCAGTAAAAGATCAGTATATGGACACTATATCCAAGTAAAAGATCAGTATATACGGACACTATATCCCAGTAAAAGATCAGTATATGCACACTATATCCAAGTAAAAGATCAGTATATGGACACTATATCCAAGTAAAAGATCAGTATATGGACACTATATCCCAGTAAAAGATCAGTATATGGACACTATATCCCAGTAAAAGATCAGTATATGGACACTATATCCCAGTAAAAGATCAGTATATGGACACTATATCCCAGTAAAAGATCAGTATATGGACACTATATCCCAGTAAAAGATCAGTATATGGACACTATATCCAAGTAAAAGATCAGTATATGGACACTATATCCCAGTAAAAGATCAGTATATGGACACTATATCCCAGTAAAAGATCAGTATATGGACACTATATCCAAGTAAAAGATCAGTATACAAGGTGTTACGCGGACATATGGACTCTCTCGTAAATGGATCCTTTTTCTGCAGTGACCAAAAAGAATCTGTTCTACCTTAAACATTGAAGATATAAGTAGAGTAGACAGGCATTGTATGTATTTATTTGTTATTGTGTTTTGCAATTGTTCGGGGGAAAATAACATAATATTCTTTGCACAATTCCCATTCACACAGTCATTAAAAGGAATTCCCATTCACACAGTCATTAATCCATGTTACATGTTAGCTTATTTATCTCTATGTTTAGATGGTGCAAACATAACTGTGCTTATTTATCTCTATGTTTAGATGGTGCAAACATAACCGTGCTTATTTATCTCTATGTTTAGATGGTGCAAACATAACTGTGCTTATTTATCTCTATGTTTAGATGGTGCAAACATAACCGTGCTTATTTATCTCTATGTTTAGATGGTGCAAACATAACCATGCTTATTTATATCTATGTTTAGATGGTGCAAACATAACTGTACTTATTTATCTCTATGCTTAGATGGTGCAAACATAACCGTGCTTATTTATCTCTATGTTTAGATGGTGCAAACATAACTGTGCTTATTTATCTCTATGTTTAGATGGTGCAAACATAAGCGTACACTCTCCCATACTGCTTTACAGAGACATCGTATATAGATATTTTCCAATAGCTACATGAGCTTTTGCATCATAGATTCATATTTCCTTTTTCTTTTTTGAGATCTCATATGAGGTGCCATTATTGGTCCAGGTAACTGGTGCTGTAGGGGGTCGGGAAACAGTAACTGGTGCTGTATGGGGGTCGCTGTAGGGGGTCGGGAAACAGTAACTGGTGCTGTAGGGGGTCGGGAAACAATACAATAACACAACTATCGAAGACGATTTCCTGCCCATGGGGATAGTGCAATGCCCACCATTGCATTGATCTCAGAAGTCACCTCAAACAAACAGACCCTGGTTAAATGCCGTATCCGGCATTGATCTCCGAAGTCAATTCAAACAAACAGACCCTGATTAAATGCCGTATCCGGCATTGATCTCCGAAGTCAACTCAAACAAACAGACCCTGGTTAAACGCCGTATCCGGCATTGATCTCCGAAGTCAACTCAAACAAACAGAACCGGGTTAAATGCCGTATCCGGCATTGATCTCAGAAGTCAATTCAAACAATCGGACCCTGATGAAGTGCCGAACTGAACGAGGTAAACTAATAGCATGTGCATTGTTCATCCATACACTAAACTAATGGCATGTGAATTGTTCATCCATACACTAAACAAACAATGGGAAGGAACTACAACACTCGCTAATTACCTGTTGTGTATCGGGGTTATATCCCTTGTTTGTCGTTGCCTGTTCATCGGGAGCACGTCTATCTCTGCTAGGCGTCTCTTGATAGAAGGCTTGTTTCTGCTCATCTTTCGACGCAAAATGCACTAAATATTGGCAAATATGAGTGTAGGTGTCGCCGTCTTTGGCGGGATCGTTGCCGTAGATTTCGAGCCCGTATTCTCCGCGCATGGGCAGACTGATGGAGACTACAACCTTGTCGTTCTGATCGGCCTCGGTGATACAACGCTCCAGGTCTTCTTCCTACAAGAAAAATTAGTGAAAGAACTTGATTAACTCTTTTCTGAATAACAATTATAATGTTATAATTGTAACTTCAGGGAATTTATTTATAGCGACATGAAATTAAACCCAAAGTTTTTTCATAGAAAGCAATGATTGTCAAAAATAATTCATTGTTATAATACTACGCCTTATTTCAACAGCTTGATATATTTTTAATAGATTTTTATACGCATCTGTATCGCTGTAATACATTTCGGTTGTTCATTTGTTGGCATAGAATTCGATTTGCACATAAAATGGAGTTTGTGAAATTGGTCATTAACCCACTTCATTCTAGATACATTTAAAGGCTTTTGCAAACAACATAGATCCAGATCAGCTGCAGCGTGACACTGCGTGTTGATCAGGATCTATGTTGTTTGCTACATAGCCAAGTGTCTTAGCAAGATCATCTGAATAGCAAACAGCATAGAACCTGATCAGACGGCATGTTCCGTGGCAGCTGATATGGCTCTATGTTCTTTGCAAATACTGTTTGAACGGTATCCAGAATGAAATGGGTTAAGACGGTATCCAGAATGAAATGGGTTAAGACGGTATCCAGAATGAAATGGGTTAAGACGATTCTGACTTTGCAGATCATAGAGCTTCTCCAGCAATAGAAACAAGATCATCAGAAAACAACAAATGTGAATAAAACATTACTTAAAATGAACTCCTCACCGCTCCCTCTGCTACTCCCATACTGCCGTTCACACACTGACTACAACCCCAGTTTGCTCATAGAGGGTATGCCTCCCAATGCACCATCTTTACATTTCTTTCAAACAAGGGAATTGTTTACAGATTTAAATGTAAAAAAAACGTTCCCTCTTAATATAGCAACATTTCCATATTAATGTAGCAACATTTCCCTCTTAATATAGCAACATTTCCCTCTTGATATAGCAACATTTCCCTCTTAATATAGCAACATTTCCCTCTTGATATAGCAACATTTCCCTCTTAATATAGCAACATTTCTCTCTTAATATAACAACATTTCCCTCTTGATATAGCAACATTTCCCTCTTGATATAGCAACATTTCCCTCTTAATATAGCAACATTTCTCTCTTAATATAGCAACATTTCCCTCTTGATATAGCAACATTTCCCTCTTGATATAGCAACATTTCCCTCTTAATATAGCAACATTTCCCTCTTAATATAGCAACATTTCCCTCTTGATATAGCAACATTTCCCTCTTGATATAGCAACATTTCCCTCTTGATATAGCAACATTTCCCTCTTGATATAGCAACATTTCCCTCTTAATATAGCAACATTTCCCTCTTGATATAGCAACATTTCCCTCTTAATATAGCAACATTTCCCTCCTGATATAGCAACATGTCCCGCTTAATATAGCAACATTTCCCTCTTGATATAGCAACATTTCCCTCTTAATATAGCAACATTTCCCTCTTCATATAGCAACATTTCCCTCTTGATATAGCAACATTTCCCTCTTAATATAGCAACATTTCCCTCCTGATATAGCAACATGTCCCGCTTAATATAGCAACATTTCACTCTTAATATAGCAACATTTCCCTCTTGATATAGCAACATTTCCCTCTTAATATAGCAACATTTCCCTCTTAATATAGCAACATTTCCCTCTTGATATAGCAACATTTCCCTCTTGATATAGCAACATTTCCCTCTTAATATAGCAACATTTCCCTCTAGATATAGCAACATTTCCCTCTTGATATAGCAACATTTCCCTCTTAAAATAGCAACATTTCCCTCTTAATATAGCAATATTTCCCTCTTAATATAGCAACATTTCCCTCTTGATATAGCAACATTTCCCTCTTAACATAGCAACATTTCCCTCTTAATATAGCAACATTTCCCTCTTAATATAGCAACATTTCACTCTTGATATAGCAACATTTCCCTCTTAATATAGCAACATTTCCTTCTTAATATAGCAACATTTCCCTCTTGATATAGCAACATTTCCCTCTTAATATAGCAACATTTCCCTCCTGATATAGCAACATGTCCCGCTTAATATAGCAACATTTCCCTCTTGATATAGCAACATTTCCCTCTTAAAATAGCAACATTTCCCTCTTAATATAGCAACATTTCCCTCTTAATATAGCAACATTTCCCTCTTGATATAGCAACATTTCCCTCTTAACATAGCAACATTTCCCTCTTAATATAGCAACATTTCCCTCTTAATATAGCAACATTTCCCTCTTAATATAGCAACATTTCCCTCTTAATATAGCAACATGTCCCTCTTAATATAGCAACATTTCCCTCTTAATATAGCAACATTTCCCTCTTAATATAGCAACATTTCACTCTTAATATAGCAACATTTCCCTCTTAATATAGCAACATTTCACTCTTAATATAGCAACATTTCACTCTTAATATAACAACATTTCACTCTTAATATAGCAACATTTCCCTCTTAATATAGCAACATTTCCCTCTTAATATAACAACATTTCCCTCTTAATATAGCAACATTTCCCTCTTGATATAGCAACATTTCCCTCTTGATATAGCAACATTTCCCTCTTAATATAGCAACATTTCACTCTTAATATAGCAACATTTCCCTCCTGATATAGCAACATGTCCCGCTTAATATAGCAACATTTCCCTCTTGATATAGCAACATTTCCCTCTTGATGTAGCAACATTTCCCTCTTGATATAGCAACATTTCCCTCTTAATATAGCAACATTTCCCACTTAATATAGCAACATTTCCCACTTAATATAGCAACAGTTCCCACTTGATATAGCAACATTTCCCTCTTGATATAGCAACATTTCCCACTTAATATAGCAACATGTCCCTCTTAATATAGCAACATTTCCCTCTTGATAAAGCAACATTTCCCTCTTGATATAGCAACATTTCCCTCTTAATATAGCAACATTTCCCTCTTGATATAGCAACATTTCACTCTTAATATAGCAACATTTCCCTCTTGATATAGCAACATTTCCCTTTTAATATAGCAACATTTCCCTCTTGATATAGCAACATTTCACTCTTAATATAGCAACATTTCCCTCCTGATAAAGCAACATGTCCCACTTAATATAGCAACATTTCCCTCTTGATATAGCAACATGTCCCGCTTAATATAGCAACATTTCCCTCTTGATATAGCAACATTTCCCTCTTGATATAGCAACATTTCCCTCTTAATATAGCAACATGTCCCTCTTAATATAGCAACATTTCCCTCTTAATATAGCAACATTTCACTCTTAATATAGCAACATTTCCCTCTTAATATAGCAACATTTCACTCTTAATATAGCAACATTTCACTCTTAATATAGCAACATTTCACTCTTAATATAACAACATTTCACTCTTAATATAGCAACATTTCACTTTTAATATAGCAACATTTCCCTCTTAATATAGCAACATTTCCCTCTTAATATAACAACATTTCCCTCTTAATATAGCAACATTTCCCTCTTGATATAGCAACATTTCCCTCTTGATATAGCAACATTTCCCTCTTAATATAGCAACATTTCACTCTTAATATAGCAACATTTCCCTCCTGATATAGCAACATGTCCCGCTTAATATAGCAACATTTCCCTCTTGATATAGCAACATTTCCCTCTTGATGTAGCAACATTTCCCTCTTGATATAGCAACATTTCCCTCTTAATATAGCAACATTTCCCACTTAATATAGCAACATTTCCCACTTAATATAGCAACATTTCCCACTTGATATAGCAACATTTCCCTCTTAATATAGCAACATTTCCCACTTAATATAGCAACATGTCCCTCTTAATATAGCAACATTTCCCTCTTGATAAAGCAACATTTCCCTCTTGATATAGCAACATTTCCCTCTTAATATAGCAACATTTCCCTCTTGATATAGCAACATTTCACTCTTAATATAGCAACATTTCCCTCTTGATATAGCAACATTTCCCTCTTAATATAGCAACATTTCCCTCTTGATATAGCAACATTTCACTCTTAATATAGCAACATTTCCCTCCTGATAAAGCAACATGTCCCGCTTAATATAGCAACATTTCCCTCTTGATATAGCAACATTTCCCTCTTGATATAGCAACATGTCCCGCTTAATATAGCAACATTTCCCTCTTGATATAGCAACATTTCCCTCTTGATATAGCAACATTTCCCTCTTAATATAGCAACATGTCCCTCTTAATATAGCAACATTTCCCTCTTAATATAGCAACATTTCCCTCTTAATATAGCAACATTTCCCACTTGATGTAGCATGCATAAATCTCATAATTTACCTTCATTCCTGGTCTACGCAGTTTGCACAGAATGTACGTGGGTCTAGTCTTCTTGAACTCTAGGTTCAAGCGCCCTTCCGTTGTCGGGATTACAGAGTCTTTCTGACTGGGAATCAGTCCGAGCTGGTCTAGCGCCACCCCTGCTCCCCAGTTGCTGTCGGAACAGTTTGGCAGCGGCACAGAGTCGCTCGCCTTAGAATCTGCGTTAACCTTATACTCGGCGGCTGCAGTGAATACATTCTTCACTCCGATATCTCCGGTAAGCAGCTGCGCGAATATTGTCAGGTAATAGGAACCGGATTTCGGCGCCCTAATCGTGAATGACGCTTGATTGTGCCGCGTTTCCTGTAGCCCGAAGCTCTTCAGCTTATTACCTTGGTACATTTCATCACCATTTTCAGAGAGGACAATCTTGTATGTAAAGTTTGTCGGTTTAACAAATCCTACAGTGATAGATATGTTGCCCTTTCGTGTCTGCACGACACCTTTCTGATGAGAAATGAAGAACATTCCACACTTGAAGAAGTAGGATTTGACAAGGGGGAGTTCCTCAAACTCCTGCAGGGTGAGAGGGTGGGAGAGGAGCTGCCATTCGGCCTTCTGCGCCCAGTGACTGTAGATCAACTGTTCCGGGTCCGTCATGAAGTAAAAATCATCATATTCGTACACCTGTGAATTGAGGTAGGAACATTTTACTGCCAGTTAGAAACCATTAAAGATATATTCCTGTTCCAAGTCACTTACTGCCAGTTAGAAACAATTAAAGATATATTCCTGTTCCAAGTCACTTACTGCCAGTTAGAAACCATTAAAGATATATTCCTGTTCCAAGTCATGTACTGCCAGTTAGAAACCATTAAAGATATATTCCTGTTCCAAGTCACTTACTGCCAGTTAGAAACCATTAAAGATATATTCCTGTTCCAAGTCACGTACTGCCAGTTAGAAACCATTAAAGATATATTCCTGTTCCAAGTCACGTACTGCCAGTTAGAAACCATTAAAGATATATTCCTGTTCCAAGTCACTTACTGCCAGTTAGAAACCATTAAAGATATATTCCTGTTCCAAGTCACTTACTGTCATTTAGAAACCATTAAAGATATATTCCTGTTCCAAGTCACTTACTGCCAGTTAGAAACCATTAAAGATATATTCCTGTTCCAAGTCACTTACTGTCATTTAGAAACCATTAAAGATATATTCCTGTTCCAAGTCACGTACTGTCAGTTAGAAACCATTAAAGATATATTCCTGTTCCAAGTCACGTACTGCCAGTTAGAAACCATTAAAGATATATTCCTGTTCCAAGTCACTTACTGTCATTTAGAAACCATTAAAGATATATTCCTGTTCCAAGTCACTTACTGCCAGTTAGAAACCATTAAAGATATATTCCTGTTCCAAGTCACTTACTGCCAGTTAGAAACCATTAAAGATATATTCCTGTTCCAAGTCACTTACTGTCAGTTAGAAACCATTAAAGATATATTCCTGTTCCAAGTCACTTACTGCCAGTTAGAAACCATTAAAGATATATTCCTGTTCCAAGTCACTTACTGTCAGTTAGAAACCATTAAAGATATATTCCTGTTCCAAGTCACTTACTGTCAATTAGAAACCATTAAAGATATATTCCTGTTCCAAGTCACTTACTGCCAATTAGAAACCATTAAAGATATATTCCTGTTCCAAGTCACTTACTGCCAGTTAGAAACCATTAAAGATATATTCCTGTTCCAAGTCACTTACTGTCAGTTAGAAACCATTAAAGATATATTCCTCGCTAGTTATCCATAGCTTACTCACTAGTTATCCATAGCTTACCACTAGTTAGTTATCCATAGCTTACTCACTAGTTATCCATAGCTTACTCACTAGTTATCCATAGCTTACTCACTAGTTATCCATAGCTTACCACTAGTTATCCATAGCTTACCCACTAGTTATCCATAGCTTACTCACTAGTTATCCATAGCTTACTCACTAGTTATCCATAGCTTACCACTAGTTATCCATAGCTTACTCACTAGTTACCATAGCTTACTCGCTAGTTATCCATAGCTTACTCACTAGTTATCCATAGCTTACTCGCTAGTTATCCACAGCTTACTCACTAGTTATCCATAGCTTACTCGCTAGTTATCCATAGCTTACTCGCTAGTTATCCATAGCTTACTCACTAGTTATCCACAGCTTACTCGCTAGTTATCCACAGCTTACTTGCTAGTTATCCACAGCTTACTCGCTAGTTATCCACAGCTTACTCGCTAGCTATCCATAGCTTACTCGCTAGCTATCCATAGCTTACTCGCTAGCTATCCATAGCTTACTCACTAGTTATCCATAGCTTACTCGTTCGTTATCCATAGCTTACTCGCTAGTTATCCATAGCTTACTCGCTAGTTATCCATAGCTTACTCGCTAGCTATCCATAGCTTACTCACTAGTTATCCATAGCTTACTCACTAGCTATCCATAGCTTACTCGCTAGTTATCCATAGCTTACTCGCTAGTTATCCACAGCTTACTCGCTTAGTTATCCACAGCTTACTCGCTCGTTATCCATTGCTTACTTGCTAGTTATCCATAGCTTACTCGCTAGTTATCCATAGATTACTCGCTCATTATCCATAGCTTACCACTAGTTATCCACAGCTTACTCGCTAGTTATCCATAGCTTACTCACTAGTTATCCATAGCTTACTTGCTAGTTATCCATAGCTTACTCGCTCGTTATCCATAGCTTACTCGCTCGTTATCCATAGCTTACTCGCTAGTTATCCATAGCTTACTCGCTAGTTATCCATAGCTTATATACTCACTAGTTATCCATAGCTTACTTACTAGTTATCCATAGCTTACTCACTAGTTATCCATAGCTTACTCACTAGTTATCCATAGCTTATATACTCACTAGTTATCCATAGCTTACTCGCTAGTTATCCATAGCTTACTCGCTAGTTATCCATAGCTTATATACTCACTAGTTATCCATAGCTTACTCGCTAGTTATCCATAGCTTATATACTCACTAGTTATCCATAGCTTATATACTCACTAGTTATCCATAGCTTATATACTCACTAGTTATCCATACCTTACTCACTAGTTATCCATAGCTTATATACTCACTAGTTATTCATAGCTTATATACTCACTAGTTATTCATAGCTTACTCGCTAGTTATCCATAGCTTACTCGCTAGTTATCCACAGCTTACTCGCTAGTTATCCACAGCTTACTCGCTAGTTATCCACAGCTTACTCGCTAGTTATCCACAGCTTACTTACTAGTTATCCATAGCTTACTCGCTAGTTATCCATAGCTTACTCACTAGTTATCCACAGCTTACTCGCTAGTTATCCATAGCTTACTCGCTAGTTATCCACAGCTTACTTGCTAGTTATCCACAGCTTACTCGCTAGTTATCCACAGCTTACTCGCTAGCTATTCATAGCTTACTCGCTAGCTATCCATAGGTTATTCGCTCGTTATCCATAGCTTACTCGCTAGTTATCCATAGCTTACTCGCTAGTTATCCATAACTTATTCGCTCATTATCCATAGCTTACTGGCTAGTTATCCATAGCTTACTTGCTAGTTATCCATAGCTTACTCACTAGTTATCCATAGCTTACTTGCTAGTTATCCATAGCTTACTCGCTAGTTATCCATAGCTTATATACTCACTAGTTATCCATAGCTTACTCACTAGTTATCCATAGCTTACTCGCTAGTTATCCATAGCTTACTCGCTAGTTATCCACAGCTTACTCGCTAGTTATCCATAGCTTACTTACTAGTTATCCATAGCTTACTCGCTAGTTATCCATAGCTTACTCGCTAGTTATCCATAGCTTACTTGCTAGTTATCCATAGCTTACTTACTAGTTATCCATAGCTTACTTACTAGTTATCCATAGCTTACTTACTAGTTATCCATAGCTTACTCGCTAGTTATCCATAGCTTATATACTCACTAGTTATCCATAGCTTACTCACTAGTTATCCATAGCTTACTCGCTAGTTATCCATAGCTTACTCGCTAGCTATCCATAGCTTACTTACTAGTTATCCATAGCTTACTTACTAGTTATCCATAGCTTACTTACTAGTTATCCATAGCTTACTTACTAGTTATCCATAGCTTACTCGCTAGTTATCCATAGCTTACTCGCTAGTTATCCATAGCTTATATACTCACTAGTTATCCATAGCTTACTCACTAGTTATCCATAGCTTATATACTCACTAGTTATCCATAGCTTACTCGCTAGTTATCCATAGCTTATATACTCACTAGTTATCCATAGCTTATATACTCACTAGTTATCCATAGCTTACTCACTAGTTATCCATAGCTTACTCGCTAGTTATCCATAGCTTACTCGCTAGTTATCCACAGCTTACTCGCTAGTTATCCATAGCTTACTTGCTAGTTATCCATAGCTTACTCGCTAGTTATCCATAGCTTACTCGCTAGTTATCCATAGCTTACTCGCTAGTTATCCATAGCTTACTTGCTAGTTATCCATAGCTTACTTACTAGTTATCCATAGCTTACTTACTAGTTATCCATAGCTTACTTACTAGTTATCCATAGCTTACTCGCTAGTTATCCATAGCTTATATACTCACTAGTTATCCATAGCTTACTCACTAGTTATCCATAGCTTACTCGCTAGTTATCCATAGCTTACTCGCTAGCTATCCATAGCTTACTTACTAGTTATCCATAGCTTACTTACTAGTTATCCATAGCTTACTTACTAGTTATCCATAGCTTACTCGCTAGTTATCCATAGCTTACTCACTAGTTATCCATAGCTTATATACTCACTAGTTATCCATAGCTTACTCACTAGTTATCCATAGCTTACTCGCTAGTTATCCATAGCTTACTCGCTAGTTATCCATAGCTTATATACTCACTAGTTATCCATAGCTTACTCACTAGTTATCCATAGCTTATATACTCACTAGTTATCCATAGCTTACTTACTAGTTATCCATAGCTTACTCGCTAGTTATCCATAGCTTACTCACTAGTTATCCATAGCTTATATACTCACTAGTTATCCATAGCTTACTCACTAGTTATCCATAGCTTACTCGCTAGTTATCCATAGCTTACTCGCTAGTTATCCATAGCTTATATACTCACTAGTTATCCATAGCTTACTCGCTAGTTATCCATAGCTTACTCGCTAGCTATCCATAGCTTACTCACTAGTTATCCATAGCTTACTCAATAGTTATCCATAGCTTACTTACTAGTTATCCATAGCTTACTTACTAGTTATCCATAGCTTACTTACTAGTTATCCATAGCTTACTCGCTAGTTATCCATAGCTTACTTACTAGTTATCCATAGCTTACTTACTAGTTATCCATAGCTTACTTACTAGTTATCCATAGCTTACTCGCTAGTTATCCATAGCTTACTCGCTAGTTATCCATAGCGTACTCGCTAGTTATCCATAGCTTACTCACTAGTTATCCATAGCTTATATACTCACTAGTTATCCATAGCTTACTCGCTAGTTATCCATAGCTTACTTACTAGTTATCCATAGCTTACTCGCTAGTTATCCATAGCTTACTCGCTAGTTATCCATAGCTTATATACTCACTAGTTATCCATAGCTTACTTACTAGTTATCCATAGCCTATCCATAGCTTACTCACTAGTTATCCATAGCTTATATACTCACTAGTTATCCATAGCTTACTCACTAGTTATCCATAGCTTATATACTCACTAGTTATCCATAGCTTACTTGCTAGTTATCCATAGCTTACTCGCTAGTTATCCATAGCTTATATACTCACTAGTTATCCATAGCTTACTTACTAGTTATCCATAGCATACTCACTAGTTATCCATAGCTAACTCACTGATAATGCACCTTCCACTAAATGCTATACTTTCCATTGGTCAAAGGTGGTCACGTGGCGACCCTACATGGGACTGTGGGGCATCAGTAAATATCTCATGCAGGGTCAGTAGAACGCATGGCTACTTTCTAAAACGCTCCATTCAGAATTTTGTGTTTAATTGTTTATATTTTGACTCTTCAAACGCTTTTAAAATACTGAATCGATGCAATATTCCAATATTTTTTAAATTAAAGGTGGTCTATACAATAAAAACATTATTGGGTTGGCTACTCACCCGCCACAGAGCTATGTGGGGTCAGTAAAATCTATAGGAAATTATTATATAAAACGCCTCAACCCCCATAGTAACTGACCGCACATAACCCCGTGGAGGGTCAGTAGCAAACCCAATAACTAATAATGTCAGACTCGAGTAGAGAAACAAATGCTGATCATACAATGATGTGTATAACTCTAACCGGCTTTCAGAACAAGACTTTAAATATTATAGGAACCAAAACAATTCTTCATAAAATCTGGGACATTAACCCTTTCAACCCCACAGGCCTCTAAATAGGCTTATGAAAAGTGTAGATCCAGATGAGCCGGCTCGTGACAAGCCGTCTCATCAGGATCTGCACTTTTTTGCCAGTAATAATTATTACTATTTTTAGATAAAATTACCCATTTTGATAAATGAACTGGTCCAAAGGTAATTTTCTTATTAATTTATTGGTCTGAAAATATCACGCACCAGTCCATGTCAGTTACTTGGGGTTGAATGGGTTAAGGTAGATTGAATTAATGGTTCATATGAGTGATTAACCCATTCAACACCCAAGTAACTGACATGGACTGGTCCATAATATTTTTAGACCAATAAATTTATAAGAAAATTACATTTGGACTAGTTCATTTATAACAAAATGGGTAATTTTTACTAAAAATAGTAAAATTACTAGCAAAAAGTGCAGATCGTGATATGCCACGAGCCGACTCATCTGGATCTACACCTTTTGCAAACCATAGAGGTCTGTAGTGTTGAAAGTGTCAAATAAGATATTAGTATTATGATTATTATACGTACCAGGTTTTCGGGCATGTTTTTCTCAGAGATGAGGTATCTTGTAGCCCAGTGAGAGTCGACAAGGTACCAGTTCTCATCGATATATACCGCATTCCAGCTGTGGTTGTATTCCGTACCTTTGAACTTGTCCCCTGGCCGGTAGTCCAGACCCTTGGCAAACCCGGTCAGTACTGTGCAGTACAGTCCTGCAAACCTATGGATGAAAATGATACCGACAACTTGACCTCATCTTATGAATGTGAAGACGACAGTGTTGGTAATGACCTTAGTGAACGGAAGAGGATTAGGTTAGATCGGCTAGCATACCATCCATACACGCCTATCTATAAGACGACCCCCTACTATGGTCTAGTCATAGGTTATAAGACGACCCCCTACTATGGTCATGGGTTTTTGCATGCATGCACTCTCATATAAGACGGAATGATAAAAAGACATGTATAAATTGCATGTTTGTCCAGTGCAAGTTGAGGAAATATTCAGCGTCCGAGTGATCTATTTAACACTATTTTTAAAAAATGAACTACTTATAACACTCGCTTTATAAGACGGGAAGCCACTTTGAGGCCATAATCTGGTGGTAAAACACTCATCTAATAGGTGAGTATGCACAGTATAGTGCATTTGTATATTTAAACAAGAGGGCCATGACAATTTTTGATCCCCTGGTCACCATTTGAACACTTTGAAAGAGCAGTGTACATCGATTATTCCTATCAAGCTTAGTCAAAGTCCGACTGGCGGTTCATTCGTGAGAAAACGTTTTAAAAATGTGTGCTAATTTTAGATGGCGGCCATCTTGGATTTCAGGCAGACTTTATTTTTACAACTTTGGAGAGGCTTCATCTAAGGATTATACATGTAAATTTTCTTGAACATTGGCTGATCAGTTCATGAGAAGACATTTGAAATCTCTCATAAAAGGTTGACCTTTCCACTGCCATCTTGATGTGATTTAATGAAAATTGCATTAGAATGATGACATGACCATATTCGCTCAAATACAATATTTGACCTGCTGGGCCACGCCCATCTTTCATCCTGTGGTCACCATTTGACACGACAACTTTGAAAGAGCGTTGTATATCGATCATTCTTATGAAGATTCGTCAAAATCTGGCCGGCTGTTCGTGAGACGAAGATTTTTAAGAATTTTTTTCTATTTTTAGACAACAGCCATCTTGGATTACGTAATGACGTGATTCTAACAATTATGTAATCACACACCTACTCAAGTATCATGATCATACAGTGGCTACAGACCCGATGGTTACTGAGGAGAAGACGTTTGAAAATGTTCATGCACGGCGACAGATGACAGAAGACACATTGCGGCAACAATACCTAAATAATAGCTAAAAAAGGATAGATGGGGGGGTACCTTAACCCAGAGTATCTATTAGTCATCCAATGCCACAGCAAAATGTGCAAGTGAAATTAGTTTCCGTGATGCTTTATGCCAAGCTTCATCAAATTTAATGTTGTACTTTGTGAGAAGTTCATAATCTATTTTCGAGAATGGTCGTCATGGGAGCAACTGCGGATATTGGATTAGAACAATTGTAACACATTTTTATCTGCTAGTTGCCTTGATGCTCCTCACCACGAGGCCTCATGCCCAGTTTTCAACAGAGACCCACGTGACCTCATGCCCAGTTTTCAACAGAAACTCACGCGGCCTCATGCCCAGTTTTCAACAGAGACCCACGCGGCCTCATGCCCAGTTTTCAACAGAAATTCACGCGGCCTCATGCCCAGTTTTCAACAGAGACCCACGCGGCCTCATGCCCAGTTTTCAACAGAGACCCACGAGGCCTCATGCCCAGTTTTCAACAGAGACCCACGCGGCCTCATGCTCAGTTTTCAACAGAGACCCATGCGGCCTCATGCCCAGTTTTCAACAGAGACCCATGCGGCCTCATGCCCAGTTTTCAACAGAGTACCACGCGGCCTCATGCCCAGTTTTCAACAGAGACCCTAACGCAGCTTCATGCCAAGTTTTCAACAGAGACCCACGCAGCTTCATGCCCAGTTTTCAACAGAGACCCACGCGGCCTCATGCCCAGTTTTCAACAGAGACCCACGCGGCCTCATGCCCAGTTTTCAAGAGACCCACGCGGCCTCATGCCCAGTTTTCAACAGAGACCCACGCGGCCTCATGCCCAGTTTTCAACATGTACGGATATTAATCAGGTGCATATTATACAAGACAGTGTCTGTACTGTGAAAAGTTAATACAAAATAACTTAAGAATCCATTGAAATAACTGCAACTCATCTTCAGTTAGATCAATGTCCGTGGTTCCATTATATCAACTGTTCACAGTAACAGACAATTTCTCATATCGGGTTGCCTAGGGTGGAAGTCGTGATAGCGCAGCGCTTGCTCATTTGTTTAACCCTCTCAACACCACAGACCTCTAAATTGGCTTACAAAAAAGTGTAGATCCAGATGAGCTGGCTCGTGACGAGCCGTCTCATCAGGATCTGCACTTTTTTCAAGTAATATAACTATTTTTAGAAAAAAAATTACCCATTTTGATAAATGAACTGATCCAAATGTGATTTTCTGATTCATTTATTGGTTTATGAATATCATGGACCAGTCCATGTGAGTTACTTGGTGTTGAATGGGTTAAGGTGTGAGAGGCCATGAATTCGCTGCCAGGCGTAGCCGTTACGATTGTGCCTTTAGGCAAGGCACTTTAAACGCAGTTAAATACCACATTGCCCCTTCTCTCAATCCCTCATAACAATGGGTTCCATCCGACCGATTTAACTATAATGTTGTAAGCAATTGTTTCCCAATTGAGCTAAACTAAATTTGTAGAAACTAAGCTACGGTGATAAGCGTGTGCTACAAGTGACTGATTTCAACAAAAACATTCTACCCACAGAGAGTTTTCGAAGATCTACCTACCCACATCTACCTACCCACAGAGAGTTTCGAAGATCTACCTACCCACAGAGAGTATCGAAGCAGAGAGTTTCGATGATCTACCTACCCACAGAGAGTATCGAAGCAGAGTTTTCGAAGATCTACCTACCCACATCTACCTACCCACAGAGAGTTTCGAAGATCTACCTACCCACAGAGAGTATCGAAGATCTACCTACTCACAGAGAGTTTCGAAGATCTACCTACCCACAGAGAGTATCAAAGATCTACCTACCCACAGAGAGTATCGAAGATCTACCTACCCACAGAGAGTATCGAAGATCTACCTACCCACAGAGAGTTTCGAAGATCCGGGCGTAAGTTCCCTTTTTATTCTTGAATGACGTAAGCACCTCCTCGGGTGATCCTTTCTGGATGTTCTTGAAGTCGATGTTGTACATGTTCTTTGACGTCATCCATCGGAATATTGCTCTATAAATAGAAACAAATCTTTATGATGACTGGATCACTTATGGCCGCTTGCACACCACTCTACATGTTGATTATGCCGCTACGCTTTGAAGGGCAAATCATGACTGGTAACGAGTGTGCAAGGTGCCATTACAGAAATTGGCTTATCATCAGTTTACACAAACAATGATGATGAGGATGGTAAAAGAGATGAAGTTATATAAGCTGTCTATGAAAGATTGTTTTCATATATACAGCCAAACCTGTGCTAAACAGCCAGCCAAGGGAATCACAGATAGTGGCTGCTTAGCACAGGTGACTGCTTAATAGAGGTCATATGTATAATGAAACAAGATATCTGGAGTCTGGAAACTGGCTGCTTAATGAAGGTGACCCCTAACACATATTTGACTGTATGTGCTAAATTATATTAGTAATAGTTGCACTACATGTATATAATAGTACAGTCAAACCTGTGTTAAGCAGCCAGTCAAGGGAATCACAGAAAGTGGCTGCTTAGCACAGGTGGCTGCTTAATAGGTCAAATGTATACTAAAACAACATATTGGGAATCTGGAAATGGCTGCTTAATACAGGTTGGCTGCATAATAGAGGTGACAACTAACACAGGACTGACTGTACATGTAATAAAATATTAGTTAATATGTAAATAGCATGAAGAAGCCACAGGGACTCGATCCAATGACTGCGTTATCCTCAAAATGATCGGCGTACCAAACACAGAAACACTATGTCCTCGGTAGCCCATCCTTTGTGCAACCCGATGCAACAAGTCGACATTACGTGAAAAGTTGATACCAAAAAACTCCATTTCAGTTTAATTTTTCAATCTAATTTTCTTGTTCTGTTGAATCCCAGTTTCAAATTAAAAAGCAATTAGTTGCATACAGTGTAGAATGTAACAGATAATTATGTGATTGTCAGATTTATTGGTGTAGGATTCATGAAGAAATTCATAATAATTTTATAGTGTGTGTTTATTAACCACAAGGTGTCTTTTATATGAATGTTATGGCATATCGCTCAAAACTAGAAGAAAAGTTATATTTTGATATAAATTAAGTTATTTAAACAGGCACTTAGTGAAATACAGTATTCATTGCACATTGTCAATATCTGCAAAGTTAATACCAGCAAGGTTTAGATCAGTAAGGTCAAGATCAACACAATGTCAATATCAGCAAGGTTGATATTAGTAAGGTCAAGATCAGCAAGGTCAAGTCAACACAAGGTCAATATCAGCAAGGTTAATATCAGCAAAGTTAATATCAGCAAGGTCAAGTTCAATACAAGGTCAATATCAGCAAAGTTGATATTAGCAAAGTCAAGATCAGCAACGTCAAAATCAGGAAGATAAAGATAAGCAAGGTCAATATCAGGAAGGTCAATTTCAGCAAGGTCATTGTAAAAAAGGTCAAGATAAATGATGTCAGCCAGGCTTCGGGCTCGTCTACCAGACATGATGGATGCTCAAACATTCATCCAGCAAGATAAACAATGTCAGCCAGGCTTCGGGCTCGTCCACCAGACATGATGCTCAAGCATTCATCCAGCAAGATAAACAATGTCAGCCAGGCTTCGGGCTCGTCTACCATACATGATGGATGCTCAAACATTCATCCAGCAAGATAAACAATGTCAGCCAGGCTTCGGGCTCGTCTACCCGACATGATGGATGCTCAAACATTCATCCAGCAAGATAAACAATGTCAGCCAGGCTTCGGGCTCGTCCACCAGACATGATGGATGCTCAAACATTCATCCATCAAGATAAACAATGTCAGTCAGGCTTCGGGCTCGTCTACCAGACATGATGGATGCTCAAACATTCATCCAGCAAGATAAACAAGTCAGCCAGGCTTCGGGCTCGTCCACCAGACATGATGCTCAGCATTCATCCAGCAAGATAAACAATGTCAGTCAGGCTTCGGGCTCCTCTACCAGAATGATGCTCAAACATTCATCCAGCAAGATAAACAAGGTCAGCCAGGCTTCGGGCTCGTCCACCAGACATGATGGATGCTCAAACATTCATCCAGCAAGATAAACAATGTCAGCCAGGCTTCGGGCTCGTCTACCCTACATGATGGATGCTCAAACATTCATCCAGCAAGATAAACAATGTCAGCCAGGCTTCGGGCTCCTCTACCAGACATGATGCTCAAGCATTCATCCAGCAAGATAAACAATGTCAGCCAGGCTTCGGGCTCCTCTACCAGACATGATGCTCAAGCATTCATCCAGCAAGATAAACAATGTCAGCCAGGCTTCGGGCTCCTCTACCAGACATGATGCTCAAGCATTCATCCAGCAAGATAAACAATGTCAGCCAGGCTTCGGGCTCGTCCACCAGACATGATGCTCAAACATTCATCCAGCAAGATAAACAATGTCAGCCAGGCTTCGGGGCTCCTCTACCCTACATGATGGATGCTCAAGCATTCATCCAGCAAGATAAACAATGTCAGCCAGGCTTCGGGCTCCTCTACCAGACATGATGCTCAAGCATTCATCCAGCAAGATAAACAATGTCAGCCAGGCTTCGGGCTCGTCCACCAGACATGATGCTCAAACATTCATCCAGCAAGATAAACAATGTCAGCCAGGCTTCGGGGCTCCTCTACCCTACATGATGGATGCTCAAACATTCATCCAGCAAGATAAACAATGTCAGCCAGGCTTCGGGCTCCTCTACCAGACATGATGCTCAAGCATTCATCCAGCAAGATAAACAATGTCAGCCAGGCTTCGGGCTCCTCTACCAGACATGATGCTCAAGCATTCATCCAGCAAGATAAACAATGTCAGCCAGGCTTCGGGCTCGTCCACCAGACATGATGCTCAAACATTCATCCAGCAAGATAAACAATGTCAGCCAGGCTTCGGGGCTCCTCTACCCTACATGATGGATGCTCAAACATTCATCCAGCAAGATAAACAATGTCAGCCAGGCTTCGGGCTCCTCTACCAGACATGATGCTCAAGCATTCATCCAGCAAGATAAACAATGTCAGCCAGGCTTCAGGCTCCTCTACCAGACATGATGCTCAAGCATTCATCCAGCAAGATAAACAATGTCAGCCAGGCTTCAGGCTCCTCTACCAGACATGATGCATTCATCCAGCAAGATAAACAATGTCACAATCAACATTGTCTATGACTGGTAGGAGAGTAACCAGACCATAAATTATTCAACAAAATCACCACAAATATTAATAACTCTAGTGCCCAGAAATGACTGGGATGTGACGTAACCATGACAATTGGCAGCCGATTCTGGTTCCCTTCATGGTGACTCAATGCCAGATATCAAATGTACTGCTGGGACACATGGCAGCCAGGCTTCGGGCTCATCTACCAGACACATGATGGATGCTCAAACATTTATCCATCACTTAATTACTTATCCAGACATATTCCCAGTGGGACCTTGCAATTGCCATACACATTTCCCCGGCTGAGAATATATTTGAAACAGCATCATCAGCAAACCCTACTCCACAATACTGCCAACATTCCTTATATTTCATTTCACACATAATCTATATTCCAATATCTGAAATCATCCTATCTTATCTCCTTCCACAATATATATCTTAAATTAAAGGGAGAAAACTCTAGTGGGTTTGTTACTGATCAAAGTAATAGGAGTAAACTGTATATAATAAATGATGCTATTTTACAATGATTTATGTTCAGTATTAACTATAATTATGGTGACCTTGTCTATCACATAACTAGCCGGTTCCCGGTGACCTTATCTATCACATAACTAGCCGGTTCCCGGTGACCTTGTCTATCACATAACTAGCCGGTTCCCGGTGACCTTGTCTATCACATAACTAGCCGGTTCCCGGTGACCTTGTCTATCACATAACTAGCCGGTTCCAGGTGACCTTGTCAATCACATAACTAGCCGGTTCCCGGTGACCTTGTCTATCACATAACTAGCCGGTTCCCGGTGACCTTGTCTATCACATAACTAGCCGGTTCCCGTCCTGATTCTACTCAACATAATACAACCTCATACAACAAATCATCTTTACTGGGAAACGTTTATACAAGAAACAGGGCTGTGAACAGAAAATTGTGAGAGGAAATCTGCCAAAATACTGAGAGAGAAAAAGAGGATTTCCGCCACCTAAATAGTGAAAACGAAAAGACGAAATCAGACAATATTTATTTTTTCAAGATTTTGACAAAAAAAAGATGAAATCCTCTAAAGCTAGGAAGATGCACAGCCCTGAGCAAAACACAAAAACATTATTTTATTGAAATAAATCCAAGAAATTGTCTGCTTGTCTAACTGATCTTCATGTTTCTTGTATCAGATTTGATAACATAATTTATGCTGCAGACGTGTAATATCCGCCATTACACATTTTTCGTATTTCACTAGCGTAATAAGTATGCCATATATAAAAATAAACAAATTGGTGTCTGGAACAATCTAGCCTGGGAACAGGAGTCGATATATTTTGCCTGGTCAGTCAAAATAAATATATTTTAACACCGGAGACTATTAATTGGGCCACATTGAGTTTCTGATCATATCAACGCCTGGGGAAATGTGGGGGAGTGTCTGTGTACTTATTGACTCGCATTAATCCTATTAATAGGCCTATTAGAATGTGACTTAATTAATGACGTACTGGAATCGAAAGCGAGGCACTGCAATGCTGATAAAACTTTATAATTGGCCACCATTGTTTATGGGTCAACGGAACGATAAATAGTTTTAAAAAGTACAATGTGAGTCTGATTTGACATATTTACTCAATATTTAAGTCGTCCTTACTTCAATTACGCCGAATCGATCCATTACTATCTAAATGTAATATTTAAAATCCGCCATCTCGTCGATATAACACAGAAACGGGATATTATATGTTTGCAATGTAAATGAGTCTACATGAGCATTCGTGTACATTAGGAAATGATCATGTATAATCGTGCCTGTTTGGAGATTTCCGATAGAATTCCGTTTCTATATTTAGCGATATTATCTTGTAGAGAAGAGTTGTCATTCTTCAAATCTACACCCTCATAAACGAGGGTGTAAGTAGATGGCGCTATGATCGGAAATCCAGTTTCCCAAGGCTGTCATTTTGCCAGAAGTTAAAAAGTGAAATATCGACAGACTGGCACACAGGCTAAGTAATAAACAAAGTGGTGTCTGGAACAATCCAGTAGCACTGGAAATCATCATCCAGCTATTCACACTACCACTGTTGTGACGTCATAAGTAAAGTACTTGCGACGTCAGTCACGCGTGTTACATTCACACGATTGACATACGATACGTACACCGTTGTACGTGTAGTAATATTAGTATACATTTACAGTTATTTGTTATATAGTAGTTTCGTGAATTTAAAAGCTGATTATCACGAAAGCAAAGTAACTTAATACGAGTAAAATTACAAATAAAATGTGAACTACTTTTTGTTGTCCCTACTATTAATTTACAACCGACTGCATAACGCACTTCATTCATTGTAACTGAAGCACAAGCATACATGAAACATTTTGCAATTCACTGAATTTACAGTTTTTTGGAAGATTTATGTGATACAGTCATGTAAATAGGATATTATAATATTCGTGTTCATATCACAGATGGATCTGTAGTCCAGTGGTGACATGCTGGACTGGTAATCCAGGGATCGCAGGTTCGATCCCACGTCTGACCCTAATAAAATTAACAGTCTTTCAGATGGGACGTTAAACAGAGGTATCGTGTCGGTGCTTTACACCGTTTATGTAAAAGAAGCAGAGGAGACTATGGAATGGGTCTCTGTCTGTATCATTGCACTATCCTCGAAAATTCTAAAATTACTAATCTCTTCAGGAGGCATCGCTCATGTGGGCAACCGGTAGCGACGATAAATAAACGTAAAACACACACATGTTCATTTGTTATTGAATTTATATGATTGTTTTTATCGCCTTTAGAAGACTCAAATAAATTCATTAACAAGTGGACACTCATTTAATATCCTATAATTATGTATTAGAAGGTGCATGAGGAGGGTGTGTAGGCGATGCAGACAGTGCTGTTGATTCATGTTACCACTGTGTGCATAATTACTGGAACATTCTGATCTGGAATGATTTTACGGCTCATTGGCAACACTTAGAATGACAGATCATGATATATACACAGCTTCAGGCTTCCACTGTTGGGAGATTCAGGATGTTTATACCAAGCAACTATGTAATTGATAATGTTTACATTCTTCTCCAGGCAGTCTGGCAGGAATGTTCTGGCAATGCCATTACAAAAGGTCTAGGAAATCTGCAATCCTCCAAATTCTTAGAACTTGACTGTACCTAGTGAAATTTAAATGTTTGGAAATCTTTAACGAGGTGGATGCTTACGCTAGATTTCTTTAGCTGTAATAGGTTTAACAACTTCCTATGTTTCAATGTTTAATTAATACAAAAATCTTTCAGTACAAATTATTAACACAGACTTCCAAAAGTTAAATAATTTAACACTATTTCTAAAAGCCATTTCCGGGCTGTAAATTAAATAATAATTAAGCTTGTAAACATCTGTATAAGAAAATGGTATGAAGTTGTTCAACTTCCACCAGGTGGCAATTCAAAGTATGATTCATGGTTATATCTGTACAGCAGGATCCCTTCTAAATAGGTTTGTTTGTATTGGCGGTTTTAAAGTCGCACAAACAGCTTAGGTCATCTTGCGACTCAACAGCTATTAACCCATTCAACCCCAAGTAAAGTAACTGACATGGCCTGGTGCATTCAACACCAAGTAACTTACATGGACTGGTGCATTCAACACCAAGTAACTTACATGGACTGGTGCATTCAACACCAAGTAACTGACATGGACTGGTGCATTCAACACCAAGTAACTGACATGGACTTGTGCATTCAACACCAAGTAACTGACATGGACTGATGCATTCAACACCAAGTAACTGACATGGACTTGTGCATTCAACCCCAAGTAACTGACATGGAATGGTGCATTCAACACCAAGTAACTGACATGGACTGGTGCATTCAACACCAAGTAACTGACATGGACTGGTGCATGTTGTGGTGTGTTCAACACCAAGTAACTGACATGGACTGGTGCATTCAACACCAAGTAACTGACATGGACATGGTGCATGATATATTTAGACAAATAAATTAATAAGAAAATTACATTTGGACAAGTTCATTTATCAAAATGGGTAATTTTGTCTAAAAATAGTAATATTACTGGCAAATAGTGCAGATCCTGATGAGACGGCTCGTCACAAGCAAGCTCGTCCAGATCTACACTTTTTGTAAGCCTATTTAGAGGTATGTGATGTTGAAAGGATTATGGGGCAGGTAAATGCTGGGTGCAGTATTTCAGGCATGGACGGGCACCCAGGTAGAACCAGCGGTGTTGCCAACTTCAATGTGTGACATAGTATTCTACACCCCCATTAGGATTCGAACCTGCAGCGGTGTAGGGCAAGTGATTGGAAGTCAACGACCTTAATGACACAGTCACAGTGGTTCCTTCTATATTCGTAACTTTCTAAACAACCCCTATATATGTATCACAGCTAACACAAGATACAACTTACAAAGATTTTAGAGTAGGATTTACTAATCTAACGTCTATGTATACCCAGCACATCTACATACCATTGTACACCCCCTACATACCATTGTACACCCCTATACAACCCAATACAACAAATAATCCTTACTGTCAACAGTTGATACAACAAAACAAGAAAATAACTAGCAATCAATACTGACTGTAACTAGCAATCAATAATCACTGTAACTAGCAATCAATAATCACTGTAACTAGCAATCAATAATCACTGTAACTAGCAATCAATAATCACTGTAACTAGCAATCAATAATCACTGTAACTAGCAATCAATAATCACTGTAACTAGCAATCAATAATCACGGTAACTAGCAATCAATAATCACTGTAACTAGCAATCAATAATCACTGTAACTAGCAATCAATAATCACTGTAACTAGCAATCAATAATCACGGTAACTAGCAATCAATAATCACGGTAACTAGCAATCAATAATCACTGTAACTAGCAATCAATAATCACGGTAACTAGCAATCAATAATCACTGTAACTAGCAATCAATAATCACTGTAACTAGCAATCAATAATCACTGTAACTAGCAATCAATAATCACGGTAACTAGCAATCAATAATCACTGTAACTAGCAATCAATAATCACTGTAACTAGCAATCAATAATCACTGTAACTAGCAATCAATAATCACGGTAACTAGCAATCAATAATCACTGTAACTAGCAATCAATAATCACTGTAACTAGCAATCAATAATCACTGTAACTAGCAATCAATAATCACTGTAACTAGCAATCAATAATCACTGTAACTAGCAATCAATAATCACGGTAACTAGCAATCAATAATCACTGTAACTAGCAATCAATAATCACGGTAACTAGCAATCAATAATCACTGTAACTAGCAATCAATAATCACTGTAACTAGCAATCAATAATCACTGTAACTAGCAATCAATAATCACTGTAACTAGCAATCAATAATGACTGTAACTAGCAATCAATAATCACTGTAACTAGCAATCAATAATCACTGTAACTAGCAATCAATAATCACTGTAACTAGCAATCAATAATCACTGTAACTAGCAATCAATAATCACTGTAACTAGCAATCAATTATTTCCAACAATCTTTTTTTCTATAGTATCAAATGTTGGCAGTAAAGATGATTTGTTGTATCGGGTAATATATTATTCAACCCTTAACCTTTAGCACACTGTGTTGGGACGATTTCCAGGAAAAGTAAGAAAAATATTACACATTAAATTTTGTTATCTGCTCATTTCGCCACAAAGGTTAAAATGCTGAATAAATTGGAAGGAATATGCAATCAACATTGATCCAGATACGCCGGCTGATCAGGATCTATGTTGTTTGCTATTCAGCCAAATGTTTGGGCTCCACTATCCGAATAGCAAACAATATAGAGCCTGTACAGTAAGAGTTAAATGATTTAATATGACTTTTTGCTATTCTTTCTATCATGTTCTATTTTCAAACCTTTCTCCCTTCCTGAAGAATTCTAACACTAACTAATAGCAATTCAGCCATATTTTCTCCTTGAGTAAGTCAGTTTCTACTTTGAACTAGTTAATGTACATTATCTATCTAGTTTATCGCCTTTTTTTCTGTTCTATTCTGGTGATAGAAAACGTGTTTTCTTCCTAAAGGAATTGACAGTTAATACATTCCACTGGCACGCCAATGAGTTCTTGTGAACTTCCAGGAATTGATCTGGCATAATAGGCCCACCTCTGCATGGACAATTTTTTCAAACCACTTGAAGGTAGTATTTATACGATTACAGGAAATATGTAAAATTACATCTAAATTCGTTATAATCAATGTTAACTATAGTTATGTACAGGGCAGTTTTCCTTTCCCAAAGCTTTCAAAAAATGTCATACAACAAATTGACTACCAAATAGATTCATGCTTGCTGTGGATTTACATATTTATTTATATTTCGGGTTTTACGCCTGCATCAGCATTTTTGGGCTATATCACCGGCGGGCAGTTTTACCTAACAACACCTTTCCTGGGCAGGCTCCAGCGGTTAACCAGTACTTGGGTGCACCAACCTCCGTAAGAAACTGCCAACTTTTTCATATAAATGAGACACGGCCTGAGCGGGGCTCGAACCCGTGACCATCAGTGATGATAGGTTACAGTGGTATACAAGTCAGCGACCATAACCACTCGACCACGGAGGCGGACCACTGTGGATTTACAAACAATCTTCTACTTTTCTTACTCTATGCTAATTATTTGGATGTTCTCGTGATTTATTTTCGTTCTTTGTGTAAATGTTGTTTGCTTGTTTACCATATAACATGTTTGCTTGTTTACCATATAACATGTTTGCTTGTTTACCATATAACATGTTTGCTTGTTTACCATATAACATGTTTGCTTGTTTACCATATAACATGTTTGCTTGTTTACCATATAACATGTTTGCTTGTTTACCATATAACATGTTTGCTTGTTTACCATATAACATGTTTGCTTGTTTACCATATAACATGTTTGCTTGTTTACCATATAACATGTTTGCTTGTTTACCATATAACATGTTTGCTTGTTTACCATATAACATGTTTGCCAATTATTCAACTATTCTTCTTGGGGAGGGCAGTTTACTAATGTTGTTAGAACTTGTTGCCCAACCCATTTTGCTTTTTCTCATTTGCTTTGTCAGGATTATGTATGTAATGTAAATGTCAAATAGCAAAGAAAATATTATTAAACTAAACAAAGAATCGGAGAAAACAAGATAAAACCCATATTTTGGAACAGGTGGACAAACACCTTCTATCCAGGGTTTTCCCTAGATTTTTATTTTGAGGGACATTTGTCGAACCCCACATATTAGAATTTGTGGGACAATTGCCATCATTGGGGGACATAACATATACCGTTGTTAGCCACCATATAGACTGTGCATAACATACACCGTTCTTAGCCACCATATAGACTGTGCATAACATACACCGTTGTTAGCCACCATATAGACTGTGCATAACATACACCGTTGTTAGCCACCATATAGACCGTGCATAACATACACTGTTGTTAGCCACCATATAGACCGTGCATAACATACACTGTTGTTAGCCACCATATAGACTGTGCATAACATACACCGTTGTTAGCCACCATATAGACTGTGCATAACATACACTGTTGTTAGCCACCATATAGACTGTGCATAACATACACTGTTGTTAGCCACCATATAGACTGTGCATAACATACACCGTTGTTAGCCACCATATAGACCGTGCATAACATACACCGTTGTTAGCCACCATATAGACTGTGCATAACTGAGTGATGTGACACACCATCTGTACATGTACACCCTTGTCTAATTCTGATTGTTTATTATTCTCTGCTATGTTGATGCTCTTTCTAAACATTGTCTGAAGCGCTACATGTTTTATGGCCTGTATGTGTGTGACTTAGAATTTTGATGTCAAGTAAGGGCTGATGTTCTGCAATTAGTGCAGCCGTTGGTACAGGGGTTATTTTTTTGGCGGTTCTCATGCAGGGATCGGTTTTCATCATATCATTATCATAATGCAAACAGGAGAAATCCTTCAGCAAATTTTAACTAAAACTTCTTGCTAACCTTTTAGCAACATGCTTTTTATTGGGGCTCTAGCTTTGCGATTCATCCGAGTCGCTTTTCTCCATAGCAGACAATTCAGATGTGAAGAAGCGCGACAGCTTCGACTGCGCCATCACTAATAACATCTTCAGACTGGTTTACAATAATCCGAGAAAAGTAATGTTTCGTACCCGCTTTAGTGGATACGTACTCGCACATTGATTGTAATTTTCGATGCAGTCAATTAATGATTTTTGTACACAAAATTGATCGTACTGAAAAATATTACAGTCGGCGCAATCATTATTTTATTCAAAAGTTACGACACAATAGAAATAATTTAGCGCGTCAATTGCTGAAAATCTGTGGCAAAAACGCAGTTTCCTGCGTCAGGGAAAACCCTTGTATACCTATCTTTTACACACAGTTATGATATGAGTATATATTCTAGTGTTGATTTAGTGGTTTACTAATACCATTTAATTTTGGGTCAATATCTAGCACATCCTAGAAGCCCTAGATACTGAATACGGGACTGACATGTGTGCGACCTTGAAAGGTCAAAGTTATATGTCTAGGTTGAGCACTTGTGAGGTTGTATGTACATGAACACACTAAGTACAGGTTAACTAACAACATAAAGGGACCTCCATGACCCCGAGTCGTTGACTTCAAATCACTTGCTCCCTTACTTCTACAGGTTCAAATTCCACTTTGGGTGTGGAATTATTTCATGTGAAATAGCTGTCTTGCAGAAAGTTGCCAGAAATACTGCTCGGAGGGGCACACTCAGGGTCTTCCTCCACCAATAACAACTGGAGAGTCGCGATATGACCTTGGTGTTGGTGTGACATTAAACCCCAAAAACAAACAAATTAACATTGACAAACATACCTGAACTGACAAAAAACATGATACATCATATGTAGGTAGCTAGCTACGGTGATTTACGACATATATTACTGCAATTTGATTATACAACCAGGTAGCATACATAATATTAACATAAACCACATTGTACAAATACACTCCATATCAAATATGTACAGGTGCGAAAAACTCATACAAAATACAGTAAAAGCCGTGTTAAACAGCCAAGGGAGTGATGAAAAATGGATGCTTATAGTCATTTGGTTGCTGCTCAATAGAGGTTAAATGGTCGAACAAATTTCTACATTGGGAATGTTGTGCTAACACAGGTTTTTTGGCTATAGATAATAGAGGTAGGTTTGACTATAGATAATAGAGGTGACAGCTAACACAGGTTTGACTATAGATAATAGAGGTGGCAGCTAACACAGGTTTGACTATAGATAATAGAGGTGGCAGCTAACACAGGTTTGACTATAGATAATAGAGTTGACAGCTAACACAGGTTTGACTATAGATAATAGAGGCGGCAGCTAACACAGGTTTGACTATAGATAATAGAGGCGGCAGCTAACACAGGTTTGACTATAGATAATAGAGGTGACAGCTAACACAGGTTTGACTATAGATAATAGAGGTGGCAGCTAACACAGGTTTGACTATAGATAATAGAGGTGGCAGCTAACACAGGTTTGACTATAGATAATAGAGTTGACAGCTAACACAGGTTTGACTATAGATAATAGAGGCGGCAGCTAACACAGGTTTGACTATAGATAATAGAGGCGGCAGCTAACACAGGTTTGACTATAGATAATAGAGGTGACAGCTAACACAGGTTTGACTATAGATAATAGAGGTGGCAGCTAACACAGGTTTGACTATAGATAATAGAGGTGGCAGCTAACACAGGTTTGACTATAGATAATAGAGATGACAGCTAACACAGGTTTGACTATAGATAATAGAGGTTGACAGCTAACACAGGTTTGACTATAGATAATAGAGGTGGCAGCTAACACAGGTTTGACTATAGATAATAGAGATGACAGCTAACACAGGTTTGACTATAGATAATAGAGTTGACAGCTAACACAGGTTTGACTATAGATAATAGAGGTGGCAGCTAACACAGGTTTGACTATAGATAATAGAGATGACAGCTAACACAGGTTTGACTATAGATAATAGAGTTGACAGCTAACACAGGTTTGACTATAGAACGGGTATGATAAAACGGACGGACAGACAAATCAAGGAAATATAACTCTTCTGTTTCAGATCATTAGTAAGTAGTAAGTTAGTACTATTGTCATGGATTTGTTTGTTTTTGGTGTTGAATGCCACACCAACAGCTTAGGTCATACAGCGACTCTCCCATCCGAGGTGGTCCCTGGGTGGTGCTCCGAACAATATTGCAGGCACGGACGGGCAACTGGGTACAACCACCACCGATCTATCGCAAGCCAGCTGGATAACTTGAAATAATTCCTACCTCCAGTAAGATACGAACTTACTGCAATGAGGGGCAATTGATTTAAAGTCAACAACCGTAACCACTCAGTCACAGAGGCCCCTTTATCAAGAGTTACAGAAAAAAAACAAGCAACTTCCAACCAGAGAATTAAAATATCCTCCATATATGTACGTACAGTCAAACTTGCTCGACAGAACACGTCTATTAAGATACCAAGTGATTTAACCCTTTCCTTATAGAGATTATTGCGACTACATGAGATTCTGGCCTTTATTATGAACATTGGTTTGGCTACTACATTGCCAATGTATGTAGTATTGGTAATGGCGTCAAGAGGTGCTTCTATGAGGGAAAGGGTTAAGAGATCACTTTTCAGTTCCCGTTTGTATTATTAAGGAACAAACTAACATGCGCTAAGAGACCATTGCTGCCTAGAGACCGCTGTTAGCCCGTCTTCCATTTCGGTGGTCTCTTCATACAAGTTTGACTGTATATTTATGAATTCTGGTTATTGATTACACAGATTGGTGCACTCATTCTACAACAAAGGACATTAACCCTTTCAACACCACAGGGCTCTCAATAGGCTTACAAAAAGTGTAGATCCAGATGAGCCGGCTCATGACGAGCCGTCTCATCAGGATCTGCACTTTTTGCCAGTAAATGTAATTTTCTTATTAATTTATTGGTCTACAAATACCATGCACCAGTCCATGTCAGTTACTTGGTGTTGATTGGGTTAATTAGTAGTAGTAATAACTACTATTGTTTTCCTGAAGGTGAGCAGACACTAACCAGAGCTCATTTTTGAGAGAAATGAGACAGCATGTGATTGCACTTAAATTGTGTTATTTAATAAATTTCAACAAAATAGGGTTAAAACTCACAATTTGACAATCTTGAATAGAAGCAGAGCGTTATAATTATTCCTATATATCGAACGCATGAGCTGGCGTCGAGAGATATCAATGTACTAACCTTGTATTCTACATCAATTAATGTACTAACCTTGCTTTCTACACATTAATTAATGTACTAACCTTGCTTTCTACACATCAATTAATGTACAAACCTTGCTTTCTACACATCAATTAATGTACTAACCTTGCATTCTACATCAATTAATGTACTAACCTTGCTTTCTACACATCAATTAATGTACAAACCTTGCATTCTACACATCAATTAATGTACTAACCTTGCTTTCTACACATCAATTAATGTACTAACCTTGCATTCTACATCAATTAATGTACAAACCTTGCTTTCTACACATCAATTAATGTACTAACCTTGCATTCTACATCAATTAATGTACTAACCTTGCTTTCTACACATCAATTAATGTACAAACCTTGCTTTCTACACATCAATTAATGTACAAACCTTGCTTTCTACACATCAATTAATGTACTAACCTTGCTTTCTACACATTAATTAATGTACTAACCTTGCTTTCTACACATCAATTAATGTACAAACCTTGCATTCTACACATCAATTAATGTACTAACCTTGCATTCTACATCAATTAATGTACAAACCTTGCTTTCTACACATCAATTAATGTACTAACCTTGCTTTCTACATCAATTAATGTACACACCTTGCTTTCTACACATCAATTAATGTACAAACCTTGCTTTCTACACATCAATTAATGTACTAACCTTGCTTTCTACACATCAATTAATGTACAAACCTTGCATTCTACATCAATTAATGTACAAACCTTGCATTCTTCATCAATTAATGTACTAACCTTGCTTTCTACACATCACGTAATGTACTAACCTTGCTTTCTACACATCAATTAATGTACAAACCTTGCTTTCTACACATCAATTAATGTACTAACCTTGCTTTCTACACATCAATTAATGTACAAACCTTGCTTTCTACACATCAATTAATGTACACACCTTGCTTTCTACACATCAATTAATGTACAAACCTTGCTTTCTACACATCAATTAATGTACAAACCTAGCTTTCTACACATCAATTAATGTACAAACCTTGCTTTCTACACATCAATTAATGTACAAACCTTGCTTTCTACACATCAATTAATGTACAAACCTTGCTTTCTACACATCAATTAATGTACAAACCTTGCTTTCTACACATCAATTAATGTACAAACCTTGCTTTCTACACATCAATTAATGTACAAACCTTGCTTTCTACACATCAATTAATGTACAAACCTTGCTTTCTACACATCAATTAATGTACAAACCTTGCTTTCTACACATCAATTAATGTACAAACCTTGCTTTCTACACATCAATTAATGTACAAACCTTGCTTTCTACACATCAATTAATGTACAAACCTTGCTTTCTACACATCAATTAATGTACTAACCCTGATTTCTACACATCAATTAATGTACAAACCTTGCTTTCTACACATCAAGTAATGCACAACCCATGCATTCTACACATCAATTAATGTACTAACCTTGCATTCTACATCAATTAATGTACAAACCTTGCATTCTACACATCAATGAATGTACAAACCTTGCTTTCTACACATCAATTAATGTACAAACCTTGCTTTCTACACATCAATTAATGTACAAACCTTGCTTTCTACACATCAATTAATGTACAAACCTTGCTTTCTACACATCAATTAATGTACTAACCCTGATTTATACATCAATTAATGTACTAACCTTGCATTCTACATCAATTAATGTACACACCTTGCTTTCTACACATCAATTAATGTACTAACCTTGCTTTCTATATCAATTAATGCACACACCTTGCTTTCTACACATCAATTAATTAATGTACAAACCTTGCTTTCTACACATCAATTAATGTACTAACCTTGCTTTCTCGAGGTCTGAGGAGAAGTTTGGGCTGTACACAAGGTGCCATATCAGATCACTGAAGTTAGCATGGTCAGTCTGGGACACCTGCAACATAAATAGAGCAATTTTAAATTAATATCATTATTTTTTTCCCAATTATTGTGTGAATAGAACCCGAGATTTGGATTTCCCAAGGTGCAGGATATGTTGGGTAGGAGGGTTATTTTGTGGCTGGGTACATTTTGTCAATAATTAATTGTGGTCTTGATTGTCCAACCATTGTGAGCTCAAGCTGTATAAAACCCTATGTATGTTTTATCTCTCCGATAGGTCCTGGATACATGATCATTATGTCTACCCTGGCTACATGATCATTATGTCTACCCTGGCTACATGATCATTATGTCTACCCTGGCTACATGATCATTATGTCTACCCTGGCTACAGTATCATTATGTATACCATGGCTACAGGATCATTATGTCTACCCTGTCTACAGGATCATTATGTATACCATGGCTACAGGATCATTATGTCTACCCTGTCTACAGGATCATTATGTATACCATGGCTACAGGATCATTATGTCTACCCTGTCTACAGGATCATTATGTATACCATGGCTACAGGATCATTATGTCTACCCTGTCTACAGGATCATTATGTATACCATGGCTACAGGATCATTATGTCTACCCTGTCTACAGGATCATTATGTATACCATGGCTACAGGATCATTATGTCTACCCTGTCTACAGGATCATTATGTATACCATGGCTACAGGATCATTATGTCTACCCTGTCTACAGGATCATTATGTATACCATGGCTACAGGATCATTATGTCTACCCTGTCTACAGGATCATTATGTATACCATGGCTACAGGATCATTATGTCTACCCTGTCTACAGGATCATTATGTATACCATGGCTACAGGATCATTATGTCTACCCTGTCTACAGGATCATTATGTCTACCCTGGCTACAGGATCATTATGTCTATCCTGTCTACAGGATCATTATGTCTACCCTGTCTACAGGATCGTTATGTCTACCCAGGCTACATGATCATTATGTCTACCGTGTCTACAGGATCATTATGTCTACCCTGTCTACATGATCATTATGTCTACCCTGGCTACAGGATCATTGTGTCTATCCTGGCTACAGGATCATTATGTCTACCCTGTCTACATGATCAGTATGTCTACCCAGTCTACATTATCATTAAGTCTACCCTAGCTACAGGATCTTTATGTCTACCCTGGCTACAGGATCATTATGTCTACCCTGACTACAGGATCATTATGTCTACCCTGGCTACAGGATCATTATGTATACCCTGGCTACAGTATCATTATGTATACCATGGCTACAGGATCATTATGTCGACCCTGGCTACATGATCATTATGTCTATCCTGGCTACAGGATCATTATGTCTACCCTGACTACAGGATCATTATGTCTACCCTGGCTACAGGATCATTATGTCTACCCTGGCTACAGGATCATTATGTCTATCCTGGCTACAGGATCATTATGTCTATCCTGGCTACAGGATCATTATGTCTACCCTGGCTACAGGATCATTATGTCTACCATGGCTACAGGATCATTATGTCTATCCTGGCTACAGGATCATTATGTCTACCCTGGCTACAGGATCATTATGTCTACCCTGGCTACAGGATCTTGTCTACACTGGCTACAGGATCATTATGTCTACCCTGGCTACAGGATCATTGTCTACCCTGGCTACAGGATCATTATGTCTACCCTGGCTACAGGATCATTATGTCTACCATGGCTACAAGGTCATTATGTCTACCCTGGCTACAGGGTCATTATGTCTACCCCGGGTGACAGGATCATTATGTCTACCCCGGGTGACAGGATCATTATATCTACCCCGGGTGACAGGATCATTATGTCTACCCCGGGTGACAGGATCATTATGTCTACCCCGGGTGACAGGATCATTATATCTACCCCGGGTGACAGGATCATTATGTCTACCCTGGCTACAGGATCATTATGTAAGAAGGCAGGTTTGAGTTTAATTTAGAGATGGCAATGAATATTCGCTCGGATGTCCAAATATCCGAATACTATTCCAGTATTCGAATAATCGGAAATAATATTATATTTGCAAAAATGAAATAAACTGTCATCAATTCAGATCAGATACTTGTTTTCTTTTGAATCCATCATAAAACCTTACAATACAAAAGAAATCACCCCAGGAGCTGTGAATAAACCATGGCAGGTGTTAATTGACACATTGCAATATAATCATATGGTAGTGTTTTATTTTTACGATTTAATTCATAAGTATGTTGCTCGTTAATGATTGAACCAATTCAACGTTACAAATAAGTTGTTTGCAAATTGTTGTTGCTTGCTTGGTAAATATCGGTTGGTTTTGATTATGATGTCAAAACTGTTTCGACGAGAAAATTCCTTTGAAATATTACAAACACTTTGTAACAACATCCACCCCCATGTATCTTTTTCATTTTTAATTAATTTTCAATTTTTAATTAAATTTTTATTACCAAAAAGTACTATTTAAAGTACGAGTTTTATGACATTGTCCTCAAACATGCCATCTGCTCAGTCACACATTTGGAAAGACATCAATCTCTCCGAGAATAATAAAACTGCTAGGTGTAATCAATGCAAATTGGATTTAGCATATTTCGGGTACAACATCAATCTGAATAATCATTTGAAAAACAAACACCCTTCAACGGAAAGCAGTTCAAGTGACAATGGCTTCATTTGTAGCCGATAACAATAACTGAATGATTCGTCATCATATTTGCATGCCTTACAGGAAGAGGATGATGTTTACGCGTAAAACAGAAATTAGGTTAATTTGGCAATATTTATAAGAGCTCGAGTGGTTTTGAGTTTTTGATAGAATTATATTGTATACCTGCCCGACCGAATATTCGAATAGCAAAAAGTGCTATTCGTTGCCATCCCTAAAAATAAATAAAATTTAAAAGAGGTAAAATATTGCTGCATTACTAAGGCCTTGGATAGCTCACCGAAGTTAGGTTAAACTTTATTTACATTACAACGATCGCGAAGCAAAATCGCTATTCATTGCCATTCCTAGTTTAATTGTATGAAGATTATATAACCAGTAGTCACATTGTATCCACTTGCACAGGCATGCAGCATTTTAACTGTAACCTGCAGAATAAAGTGGACGGAATATGCAAACAACATAGATCCAGTTCAGCCACGGAATAACACCGCGTCTGATCAGGATCAAGTGTTTAACTGCACTATCCAAATAGCAAATAGCAAACAGCCTGATCTGATCTGGCTCTATGCTGTTTGCAAAAGCAACTTGAGTTGTGATTGGCAGGTTATGGGTTCACTGCATACTTATAGTAGCTGGCATACATGACCTCCACATTAACCCAAATCTACCTGTGCCATGAAACACAGGTAACTTCTTTTCTTTTTTTTACCTAAATATTTATAAGATTCACTTTATAATCAAACCCAGCAGGGGAGCAATCCAAAGTGAATAAATAAATGATAGGAGGGCTGGGATGCAATGATAAAGTTTGATTTTTAACACAGGAAGATTCTTACTTCAATGTAAAACAGAATGTACTGGTAGCCGAATCAAGAGAAATGTTTCAGAATTACTTGGTAAAACAGATACATGTAGTACTGGTAGCCGAATCCAGAGAACTGTTTCAGAATTACTTGGTAAAACAGATAGTACTGGTAGCCGAATCCAGAGAACTGTTTCAGAATTACTTGGTAAAACAGATAGAACTGTTACAGAATTACTTGGTAAAACAGAACGTACTGGTAGCTGAATCCAGAGAAATGTTACAGATTTGCTTTGCAAAACAGAACGTACTGGTAGCTGAATCCAGAGAAATGTTACAGATTTGCTTTGCAAAACAGAATGTACTGGTAGCCGAATCCAGAGAAATGTTATAGAATTACTTGGTAAAACAGAACATACTGGTAGCCGAATCCAGAGAAATGTTACATAATTACTTGGTAAAACATAATGTACTGGTAGCCGAATCCAGAGAAATGTTACAGAATTACTTGGTAAACAGAACATACTGGTAGCCGAATCCAGAGAAATGTTACAGAATTGTTATATGCTGTTATATTTCGGGTTTTACGCCTGCATCAGCACCATTTCGGGCTATATTGCCGGCGGGCAGTTTACCTAACAACACCTTTCCTGGGCAGGCTCCAGCGGTTAACCAGTACTTGGGTGCACCACCCTCCGTAAGAAAGTGCCAACTTTTTCATATAAATGAGACACGACCTGAGTGGGGCTCAAACCCGTGACCATCAGTGATGATAGGTTACAGTGGTATACAAGTCAGCGACCGTAACCACTCGACCACGAAGGCAGACTACAGAATTGTTGTTGTGTATTTATATGGGCAGAGTACCAGCATTATTACAGTAGCCAGTAGTATACAGCTTAAAGGCATATTCCTGTCCAACCTGATTCTCACAATTACAAAAACAGTTGCTATCATACAATTGTATTCATTCCAAAATCAGTTGCTATCATACAATTGTATTCATTCCAAAAACAGTTGCTATCATACAATTGTATTCATTCCAAAAACAGTTGCTATCATACAATTGTATTCATTCCAAAAACAGTTGCTATCATACAATTGTATTCATTCCAAAAACAGTTTTACTCTCAAGTTTAACCCATTCAACCCCAAGTAACTGACATGGACTGGTGCACCCATTCAACCCCAAGTAACGGACATGGACTGGTGCGTGATATTTTCAGACCAATAAATTAATAAGAAAATTACCTTTGGACCAGTTCATTTATCAAAATGGGTAATTTTATCTAAAAATAGTAATAATTATCACTGGCAAAAAAGTGCAGATCCTGATGAGACGGCTCATCATGAGCCGGCTCATCTGGATCTACACTTTTCATAAGCGTATTTAGAGGCCTGTGGGGTTGAAAGGGTTAATTTGCACCAATTTGAAATCCATCCTTTTCAACAATTTTAATGTGTTGAAAAATATATAATCTTATTTTGACTTTTTTCATTAGACTCTTCGCAGCTCCAATTCTTCATAACAAATCATAACAGCAAATGTGCGTACATCACTTTTTGGCATGTTTTATTGATATTGCTGGCATTTTAAAAAAACGGGACACTCGTATTCATGTAATTTTGATTTTTTTTTTTTTAACAGTAATATATCTTTAACAGATACATGTATGCAGATATTTTACACAAGTCAAACAGTTGACTACATCACTTACTAGCGGACATTAAATATCTATGCTGATACACGAAAATTGCTATTTAATGAGAGCAGTTTTATTCCTAAGTACCGGTCCGGTAATCATTTCTCTCGCTTGCTAGCCTCCACCGCATGCGGAATATCACAGAAAATATTAAAACTTTCAAAACATTGGGCAACAATTTATATATGACTGCTCGACTACATTGCTCGTCAAAAACAAACGATTGTAAATGGTTTTTGCAAGGCCTAAACAATTGAAATGTACTAATACTATTTAACCCATTCAACACCAAGTAACTGACATGGACTGGTGCATCATATTCTTAGACCAATAAATTAATAAGATTACATTTGGACGAGTTCATTTATCAAAATGGGTAATTTTTCTCTAAAAATAGTAATATTACTGGCAAAAAGTTCAGATCCTGATAAGACGGTTCATCACGAGCAGGCTCATCTGGATCTACACTTTCTGTAAGTCTATTTAGAGGCCTGTGGTGTTGAAAGGGTTAAACATACTATTTTGTATTTAATTCCTACAGTTGACGAAATATGTCTGCAGGTAATACCACCTGTAGCTTACATGTGCAATTCAAGGCAATATGGGAAGAGTAGTCTTCCTTATCTGTCTCATGTCTCCCTATTTGGAGGTCAGGGAGTCTATTACATATAGAATATAGTGAGGACCCTTTTGGTGAACTTTTGAATCTCCTGTAAGACTCCCTGGTTTGGTGAAACTCCATTAAGACTCCCTGATTTGGTTAAAATCTCCTGTAAGACTCCCTGGTTTGGTGAAACTCCATTAAGACTCCCTGATTTGGTTAAAATCTCCTGTAAGACTCCCCGGTTTGGTGAATCTCATGTAAGACTCCCCGGTTTGGTGAATCTCCTGTAAGACTCCCTGGTTTGGTGAATCTCATGTAAGACTCCCTGGTTTGGTGAATCTCATGTAAGACTCCCTGGTTTGGTGAATCTCATGTAAGACTAACTGGTTTGGTGAAACTCCTGTAAGACTCCCGGTTTGGTGAATCTCATGTAAGACTAACTGGTTTGGTGAAACTCCTGTAAGACTCCCGGTTTGGTGAATCTCCTGTAAGACTCCCTGGTTTGGTGAATCTCCTGTAAGACTAACTGGTTTGGTGAATCTCCTGTAAGACTCCCGGTTTGGTGAAACTCCTGTAAGACTCCCTGGTTTGGTGAATCTCCTGTAAGACTCCCCGGTTTGGTGAATCTCCTGTAAGACTCCCAGTTTGGTGAATCTCCATTAAGACTCCCTGATTTGGTTAAAACCTCCTGTAAGACTCACCGGTTTGGTGAATCTCCTGTAAGACTCCCAGGTTTGGTGAATCTCCTGTAAGACTCCCTGGTTTGGTGAACCTCCAGTAAGACTCCCCCTGGTTTGGTGAACCTCCAGTAAGACTCCCCCTGGTAGCATGAATCTCCAGTAAGACTCCCCCTGGTTTGGTGAAACTCCAGTAAGACTCCCTGGTAGCATGAATCTCCTGTAAGACTCCCTGGTTTGGTGAACCTCCAGTACGACTCCCTGGTTTGGTGAATCTCCAGTAAGACTCCCTGGTTTGGTGAACCTCCAGTAAGACTCCCTGGTTTGGTGAAACTCCAGTAAGACTCCCTGGTAGCATGAATCTCCTGTAAGACTCCCTGGTTTGGTGACTCTCCCGGCGATTCTTCCATAAGGCACAATTCTAATGAAATTACATGACATATTTCACTGTTATTATCACCGCCAGCAAGCAAAGATTTAAAAGATTTGTTTGGCAATGTTGGTACTCCTGTGGAATGGAACAGTTCGGTTAACTATCTCTTTATATTAGAAACCAAATACCAGCTGAATACAATCTCCAAACTCAAGGACCATAATGCAATTTATCAGTGCCATTAAATTTGCTTTACAAGGCCCAATCTAATGGAGTGGGAGGGACTGCAAATTGATTACGAAACCTATCAATAACGTATTGATTTCTAATATTCCACTAGGATTCTATGATGATGCCTGCTACAGCATGTACCTAACAGACAGCTACAGCGCTGATGTGATGAGAGCTTACAGGCAACAACAGCAGACATCTCATCTGATTAGTTCCATCCTTGTACTAGGAGGCTTGTATTTCTATATATCAATGTTAAATGAGAGATTTACTTTGAAGACATCACACATAGCAAATGTTCAAACATAGATACAGACAATCCTGATTGTTTGAACTCAGGGGGCATTTCAGTTCATCATGCAAGTATGTATACATGTATATCCACTGAGAATATACACTAGTGGATCTGGCATGGATGCCCACGCTACATCGTCTCCCCCCCCCTGGATCTGTTATTCATCATCTAACTCGGTGTATAGTTTTGCTTGATTTTGTTTGGATTTTGGGTTTAATGTTGCACAAACAGCTCGCAAGGTCATATGGCGACTCTCCAGCTGTTATTGGTGGATGAAGACCCGGGTGCACCTACATGACGTATTTCAGGCACCCGGGTAGAACAACGACCATTTGATGCCCCCAGTGGGATTCGAGCAAGGGATTTGAAGTCAACGACCGTATTCACTAGGCCACGGGTAGAACAACGACCATTTGATGCCCCCAGTGGGATTCGAGCAAGGGATTTGAAATCAACGACCGTATTCACTAGGCCACGGGTAGAACAACGACCATTTGATGCCCCCAGTGGGATTCGGGCAAGGGATTTGAAGTCAACGACCGTATTCACTAGGCCATGGGGAGAACAACGACCATTTGATGCCCCCAGTGGGATTCGGGCAAGGGATTTGAAATCAACGACCGTATTCACTAGGCCACGGGTAGAACAACGACCATTTGATGCCCCCAGTGGGATTCGAGCAAGTGATTTGAAGTCAACGATCGTATTCACTAAGCCACGGGTAGAACAACGACCATTTGACACCACCAGTGGGAATCGGGAAAATGATTTGAAGTCAACGACCGTATTCACTAAGCCAGCCACGGAGGCCCTTCAACTGTATCTAGATTTACTTTCTCCCGGCACAGCCCAGGCAGAAACACTTCCCCTGTTGGGATGGCTTGCTGGTAATGTTCTCTACATAATTGATGTTCATCAGTGCTACAGAAAGATGGTAAATAAACTCCAGCAACGTCATATACAGTAAGCAAATTGCTCATCAACAAACATGTGTCCATGCGGATGAATGAAGCAACAACGCATGTTGAAACACCTATGTTTGTTCTGATATTGCCAATAGAGAGCGTTCCGAATGTCGCACGGCTCGCAGGTTCGGGGAAGACATATTTCACTTTCAGTTTGTTATATTGCTAAAAACACCCCGTTTACTGACTGACAATAATTATTCAAATTATAATGGAAGAATGTGTAGTAGCATTGCAACTTGTACGTAAAATTACATATTATAATTCGACACGATATTGTGTCGCTTTAAATCATTTAGGGCACACAAAAAACTGTTCAAGTCAGAGCTAGGCTATATTAAAAAAACCTTTTTTTTATGACATGCCCTGCTGATTTTAATTCAACAACCCTCGTTATGGGAGATATCACTTCACACACTACACGGTGTTGGATATTGTCGAGTTCTATGATACACCAGACACAGTATAAGTCCGATATAAGTAGGTGCACACGTTCTTCTTGCATCGTAAACAAGGTTTGTGCAGATACAACATGGTACAAATTTAATGTAGTCTCACGGAGGACGTTGATTCTGATTAAGTTTAAACTTTATTTATTTTACTTATTTTACAACGATTGCGAAGCAAGTTTTAACAACTTATTTTAATCACTCTGGTTGGCGCGGATGAAAGCGTATATGTGGTCATTCGTGTGGGAGGAAACCGGAGTACCTGGAGAAAACCCACCTGTCCGATCTCACATACTTCCCGGTCCGCGGATCAAACCCGGGTTTCATTGGTGAGAAGCGAGCGCGCTAATTGGACAGCCATGAAGCGAGCGCGCTAATTGGACAGCCATGAAGCGAGCGCGCTAATTGGACAGCCATGAAGCGAGCGCGCTAATTGGACAGCCATGAAGCGAGCGCGCTAATTGGACAGCCATGAAGCGAGCGCGCTAATTGGACAGCCATGAAGCGAGCGCGCTAATTGGACAGCCATGAAGCGAGCGCGCTAATTGGACACCATGAAGCGAGCGCGCTAATTGGACAGCCATGAAGCGAGCGCGCTAATTGGACAGCCATGAAGCGAGCGCGCTAATTGGACAGCCATGAAGCGAGCGCGCTAATTGGACAGCCATGAAGCGAGCGCGCTAATTGGACAGCCATGAAGCGAGCGCGCTAATTGGACAGCCATGAAGCGAGCGCGCTAATTTGGACAGCCATGAAGCGAGCGCGCTAATTGGACAGCCATGAAGCGAGCGCGCTAATTGGACAGCCATGAAGCGAGCGCGCTAATTGGACAGCCATGAAGCGAGCGCGCTAATTGGACAGCCATGAAGCGAGCGCGCTAATTGGACAGCCATGAAGCGAGCGCGCTAATTGGACAGCCATGAAGCGAGCGCGCTAATTGGACAGCCATGAAGCGAGCGCGCTAATTGGACAGCCATGAAGCGAGCGCGCTAATTGGACAGCCATGAAGCGAGCGCGCTAATTGGACAGCCATGAAGCGAGCGCGCTAATTGGACAGCCATGAAGCGAGCGCGCTAATTGGACAGCCATGAAGCGAGCGCGCTAATTGGACAGCCATGAAGCGAGCGCGCTAATTGGACAGCCATGACGAGCGCGCTAGCGCGAAGCGAGCGCGCTAATTGGACAGCCATGAAGCGAGCGCGCTAATTGGACAGCCATGAAGCGCGCGCTAGCGCGAGCGCGCTAATTGGACAGCCATGAAGCGAGCGCGCTAATTGGACAGCCATGAAGCGAGCGCGCTAATTGGACAGCCATGAAGCGAGCGCGCTAATTGGACAGCCATGAAGCGAGCGCGCTAATTGGACAGCCATGAAGCGAAGCGCGCGCTAATTGGACAGCCATGAAGCGAGCGCGCTAATTGGACAGCCATGAAGCGAGCGCGCTAATTGGACAGCCATGAAGCGAGCGCGCTAATTGGACAGCCATGAAGCGAGCGCGCTAATTGGACAGCCATGAAGCGAGCGCGCTAATTGGACAGCCATGAAGCGACGCGCTAATTGGACAGCCATGAAGCGCGCTAATTGGACAGCCATGAAGCGAGCGCGCTAATTGGACAGCCATGAAGCGAGCGCGCTAATTGGACAGCCTGAAGCGAGCGCGCTAATTGGACAGCCATGAAGCGAGCGCGCTAATTGGACAGCCATGAAGCGAGCGCGCTAATTGGACAGCCATGAAGCGAGCGCGCTAATTGGACAGCCATGAAGCGAGCGCGCTAATTGGACAGCCGAAGCGAGCGCGCTAATTGGACAGCCATGAAGCGAGCGCGCTAATTGGACAGCCATGAAGCGAGCGCGCTAATTGGACAGCCATGAAGCGAGCGCGCTAATTGGACAGCCTGAAGCGAGCGCGCTAATTGGACAGCCATGAAGCGAGCGCGCTAATGAGCGAGCGCATGAAGCGAGCGCGCTAATTGGAGCGCGCATAAGGAAAGGACGCCAGCGCGCTAATTGAGCGCGCTATTGGACAAGGACGCCTAGCGAGCGCGCTAATTGGACAGCCATGAAGCGAAGGACGCCTGCTAATTGGACAGCCATGAAGCTGCGACGCTAAGGATTAAGGACGCAGCAGCCATGAAGGAAGCGAGCGCGCTAATTGAAGGACAGAAGCGAGCGCGCTAAGCGAGCGCGCTAATTGGACAGCATGAAGCGAGCGCGCTAATTGGCCACGGCGAGCCAATGGACAGCCATGAAGCGAGCGCGCTAATTGGACAGCCATGAGCGAGCGCGCTAATTGGACAGCCATGAAGCGAGCGCGCTAATTGGACAGCCATGAAGCGAGCGCGCTAATTGGACAGCCATGAAGCGAGCGCGCTAATTGGACAGCCATGAAGCGAGCGCGCTAATTGGACAGCCATTTGGACAGCCATGAAGCGAGCGCGCTAATTGGACAGCCATGAAGCGAGCGCGCTAATTGGACAGCCATGAAGCGAGCGCGCTAATTGGACAGCCATGAAGCGAGCGCGCTAATTGGACAGCCATGAAGCGAGCGCGCTAATTGGACAGCCATGAAGCGAGCGCTAATTGGACAGCCATGAAGCGAGCGCGCTAATTGGACAGCCATGAAGCGAGCGCGCTAATTGGACAGCCATGAAGCGAGCGCGCTAATTGGACAGCCATGAAGCGAGCGCGCTAATTGGACAGCCATGAAGCGAGCGCGCTAATTGGACAGCCATGAAGCGAGCGCGCTAATTGGCCACGAGCGCGCTAATTGGACAGCCATGAAGGAGCGCGCTAATTGGACAGCCATGAAGCGAGCGCGCTAATTGGACAGCCATGAAGCGAGCGCGCTAATTGGACAGCCATGAAGCGAGCGCGCTAATTGGACAGCCATGAAGCGAGCGCGCTAATTGGACAGCCATGAAGCGAGCGCGCTAATTGGACAGCCATGAAGCGAGCGCGCTAATTGGACAGCCATGAAGCGAGCGCGCTAATTGGACAGCCATGAAGCGAGCGCGCTAATTGGACAGCCATGAAGCGAGCGCGCTAATGGACAGCCATGAAGCGAGCGCGCTAATTGCAGCGAAGCGAGCGCGCTAATTGGACAGCCATGAAGCGAGCGCGCTAATGGACAGCCATGAAGCGAGCGCGCTAATTGGACAGCCATGAAGCGAGCGCGCTAATTGGACAGCCATGAAGCGAGCGCGCTAATTGGACAGCCATGAAGCGAGCGCGCTAATTGGACAGCCATGAAGCGAGCGCGCTAATTGGACAGCCATGAAGCGAGCGCGCTAATTGGACAGCCATGAAGCGAGCGCGCTAATTGGACAGCCATGAAGCGAGCGCGCTATTGGACAGCCATGAAGCGAGCGCGCTAATTGGACAGCCATGAAGCGAGCGCGCTAATTGGACAGCCATGAAGCGAGCGCGCTAATTGGACAGCCATGAAGCGAGCGCGCTAATTGGACAGCCATGAAGCGAGCGCGCTAATTGGACAGCCATGAAGCGAGCGCGCTAATTGGACAGCCATGAAGCGAGCGCGCTAATTGGACAGCCATGAAGCGAGCGCGCTAATTGGACAGCCATGAAGCGAGCGCGCTAATTGGACAGCCATGAAGCGAGCGCGCTAATTGGACAGCAGAAGCTGAGCGCGCTAATTGGACTGAAGCGAGCGCGCTAATTGGACAGCCATAGCGAGCGCGCTAATTGGACAGCCATGAAGCGAGCGCGCTAATTGGACAGCCATGAAGCGAGCGCGCTAATTGGACAGCCATGAAGCGAGCGCGCTAATTGGACAGCCATGAAAGGACAGCCATGAAGCGAGCGCGCTAATTGGACACCAGAAGCGAGCGCGCTAATTGGACAGCCATGAAGCGAGCGCGCTAATTGGACAGCCATGAAGCGAGCGCGCTAATTGGGGGGTTTGGACAGCCATGAAGCGAGCGCGCTAATTGGACAGCCATGAAGCGAGCGCGCTAATTGGACAGCCATGAAGCGAGCGCGCTAATTGGACAGCCATGAAGCGAGCGCGCTAATTGGACAGCCATGAAGAGCGCGCTAATTGGACAGCCATGAAGCGATAATTGGACAGCCATGAAGCGAGCGCGCTAATTGGACAGCCATGATGATATAGTTAATAAAGATGATCAAATATTGATCGTGTCTAATCAGTACTCACCACGATAGCATGGTTGTCCACGAATGAGAATTGTGTCACGTCTCTGTAGATATCAAACTTTCTGTAACGTGAAGCCGCTGGTTCACATTCTGGGGCTGGTTAAATTTGGGTGGTGGGGGATTGCATCGTTGCTGTCAATCAGGCTGTTGTTTATCACCTGTAAAATGTATAACATAATATCTACACGTGTCATAAACAGAGTTTGCTTTACAAAATCCTTTTTCACTCATAAACCAACATCCCGTTCAAATTAATATTTTGAGGCCTCCATGGTTGATAATTGTGGGCAGACAATTGCTACCTCTGTGGGTTCAAATCCCATTGAGATGGATAACTTTAAGCGCTGTTTGTTTGTTGTTTTACGGCACTTCAACCCCGATAGTCATCATGTTCAGGGTACATTCAAGGTCATAATTTAAGAGAAGTAAGAAAGCGCGCAATTGCGTTCTTAAATGGTGTTATTTAATCAATTTAAACAAAATATGGTTAAAATGATCATTAAATACATTTGAATAGGAGTGCTTTATAATGTGTATTTTACTGGCCAAAATTTTGTATGAAATTGTAAAAAAAAAACATTTGTTTTTTTTAGAGAGAAGTGGGGCCCCCCAGAGGGCGAGGTCAGGGTCCCTAGGGCGACTATTTTACCCACATCGCCCTCTCAAATGATCCCGGATATTCTGCCCCCAGAAAGAGGGGAGTCGGATTCTGTGACGCGATACTATATTCACTATATCTGCAAAACATAAAAACATAAAATGTCAAACTCATATCTCGGAAAATATCGAAATTTGAACATCCAAGACGAAAATTTCAAATGCGTCCGAGTGCACCATTCACGTTCTACGATTTGAGTGCACCATTCACGTTCTACGATTCGAGTGCACCATTCACGTTCTACGATTCGAGTGCACCATTCATGTTCTACGATTCGAGTGCACCATTCATGTTCTACGATTCGAGTGCACCATTCACGTTCTACAATTCGAGCGCACCATTCATGTTCTACGATTCGAGTGCACCATTCATGTTCTATGATTCGAGTGCACCATTCACGTTCTACAATTCGAGTGCACCATTCATGTTCTACGATTCGAGTGCACCATTCATGTTCTACGATTCAGAGTTGTCCACACCCCTCAAGCAAAAATTTGCTCAATTTCTTAGTCGGGCCTACAAATTAATAATAATCCATAGCTATGACCATGAATACAACAATAACCTCCAACACTGGAACACTACAATAACATCCAATAACCCAGGGTCGTAGCTTGGGATTGATATATATACATATATTTCCCTCATAGAAGCACCTCTTGACACCATTACCAATACGACATACATTGACAATGTAGTATTCAAACCAATGTTCATAATAAAGGCTAGAATCTCATGTAGTCTCAGTAATATCTATAGAGGTGGGATAGATATGGCGACCAGGCCCGTCGTTGGAGCTATGTTGATGATACGCACGGCCAAATACTAGTATGCTTGTTTGTCGAGTGAGCATAGCGAGTACGCCAGGGGGTCGGGGGCATGCCCTGCCCTCCCTGCGATATTTTGAAATGAGGAAGCAATTTCCTGCATTTCAATGCATTTTGTAACATACAATTGCAGGACTAAAGTTCTTACGACAATCCGTATAAAGGTATAAATTAAGGCTAGATGTATAATATACATGATCTATCGCCCTTATCAATTAAACAAGCACGTAAAATAGCACAACCTAAATTTCGAGATGCACCATATTTGCAATGGGCTCAATTATTCCACCACTCCACGCATCACGGCGCCTATGTATCCCTACTACCCCCCTGTGGTTTTATTACATTGTTTGAGTTTTCATTTTTTTCATTTTCTGAAACCAATGATACGCACGTGCGTACTTGCGTGTGCCCAGCGACGGGTCTGGCGACTACTTATCCACTGCATGATAGCTAAATGGCTGTCGTATGTATGGAGACATAATAGTATATTAACCTAAATCTCTATGAAGGAAAGGGTAAAGGAATGTTTTGAGGAGAAATAAGGAACATAATTATTTGTACAGTTATAAACATCTTCCATCAAGTAAAGAGTGATGAAACACTGACTTATTTCAATATTCCATGATTTCACTGCACATCATACCCCCCCCCCCTACCCATTCCTTTTTATAACATTTTTTCGCATCTTCATATTTTAAATTTTTGAACACAATGTATAGGCACATCCCTACCGTGCCTACAAGAAGCTACGCCACTGTCCAACACTTCAATATTACAATAACATCCAAAACATCCAAATCTGTATTTTTAATCTATACACACACCACCACTAACAATCTCACTCCAAGACACAAACCCACATTTCAGCAAAACCAACAAGCATGGGTTGTTATATTGCTGTTCCTTTATACACACCTGAGGTCAGCTAATGACTAATAAAATATTCTCACACCAGCTTTCACTGGCATACCAGCCTGCAATTCCTGTCTACTTCTGTTCATTATACAGTACTTGTAGAACTAGTAGATTAGCAAGGCAATTATTTTACAGTGCAATATAAAATATGGGCTGGCTGGTAGACTGTACATATACAGTGTACCATGAATTGATGGCTGGCCTGGTGGACTGTACATATACAGTGTACCATGAATTGATGGCTGGGCTGGTGGACTGTATATATACAGTGTACCATGAATTGATGGCTGGCCTGGTGGACTGTACATATACAGTGTACCATGAATTGATGGCTGGGCTGGTGGACTGTACATATACAGTGTACCATGAATTGATGGCTGGCCTGGTGGACTGTACATATACAGTGTACCATGAATTGATGGCTGGGCTGGTGGACTGTACATATACAGTGTACCATGAATTGATGGCTGGCCTGGTGGACTGTACATATACAGTGTACCATGAATTGATGGCTGGGCTGGTGGACTGTACATATACAGTGTACCATGAATTGATGGCTGGCCTGGTGGACTGTACATATACAGTGTACCATGAATTGATGGCTGGGCTGGTGGACTGTACATATACAGTGTACCATGAATTGATGGCTGGCCTGGTGGACTGTACATATACAATGTACCATGAATTGATGGCTGGCCTGGTGGACTGTACATGAATTGATGGCTGGCCTGGTGGACTGTACATATACAGTGTACCATGAATTGATGGCTGGGCTGGTGGACTGTACATATACAGTGTACCATGAATTGATGGCTGGCCTGGTGGACTGTACATATACAGTGTACCATGAATTGATGGCTGACCTGGTGGACTGTACATATACAGTGTACCATGAATTGATGGCTGGCCTGGTGGACTACATATACAGTGTACCATGAATTGATGGCTGGCCTGGTGGACTGTACATATACAGTGTACCATGAATTGATGGCTGGGCTGGTGGACTGTACATATACAGTGTACCATGAATTGATGGCTGGCCTGGTGGACTGTACATATACAGTGTACCATGAATTGATGGCTGGCCTGGTGGACTGTACATGAATTGATGGCTGGCCTGGTGGACTGTACATATACAATGTACCATGAATTGATGGCTGGCCTGGTGGACTACATATACAGTGTACCATGAATTGATGGCTGGCCTGGTGGACTGTACATATACAGTGTACCATGAATTGATGGCTGGGCTGGTGGACTGTACATATACAGTGTACCATGAATTGATGGCTGGCCTGGTGGACTGTACATATACAGTGTACCATGAATTGATGGCTGGCCTGGTGGACTGTACATGAATTGATGGCTGGCCTGGTGGACTGTACATATACAATGTACCATGAATTGATGGCTGGCCTGGTGGACTGTACATATACAGTGTACCATGAATTGATGGCTGGGCTGGTGGACTGTACATATAATGTACCATGAATTGATGGCTGGCCTGGTGGACTGTACATGAATTGATGGCTGGGCTGGTGGACTGTATATATACAGTGTACCATGAATTGATGGCTGGCCTGGTGGACTGTACATATACAGTGTACCATGAATTGATGGCTGGCCTGGTGGACTGTACATATATAGTGTACCATGAATTGATGGCTGGGCTGGTGGACTGTACATATAATGTACCTGAATTGATGGCTGGCCTTGTGGACTGTACATGAATTGATGGCTGGCCTGGTGGACTGTACATATACAGTGTACCATGAATTGATGGCTGGGCTGGTGGACTGTACATATAATGTACCATGAATTGATGGCTGGCCTTGTGGACTGTACATGAATTGATGGCTGGCCTGGTGGACTGTACATATACAGTGTACCATGAATTGATGGCTGGCCTGGTGGACTGTACATATACAGTGTACCATGAATTGATGGCTGGCCTGGTGGACTGTACATATACAGTGTACCATGAATTGATGGCTGGCCTGGTGGACTGTACATATACAGTGTACCATGAATTGATGGCTGGCCTGGTGGACTGTACATATACAGTGTACCATGAATTGATGGCTGGGCTGGTGGACTGTACATATACAGTGTACCATGAATTGATGGCTGGGCTGGTGGACTGTACATATAATGTACCACGAATTGATGGCTGGCCTGGTGGACTGTACATGCCTGGTGGACTGTACATATACAGTGTACCATGAATTGATGGCTGGGCTGGTAGACTGTACATATACAGTGTACCATGAAGTGATGGCTGGACTGTACATATACAGTGTACCATGAATTGATGGCTGGCCTGGTGGACTGTACATATACAGTGTACCATGAATTGATGGCTGGCCTGGTGGACTGTACATATACAATGTACCATGAATTGATGGCTGGCCTGGTGGACTGTACATATACAGTGTACCATGAATTGATGGCTGGCCTGGTGGACTGTACATATACAGTGTACCATGAATTGATGGCTGGCCTGGTGGACTGTACATATACAGTGTACCATGAATTGATGGCTGGCCTGGTGGACTGTACATATACCGTGTACCATGAATTGATGGCTGGCCTGGTGGACTGTACATATACAGTGTACCATGAATTGATGGCTGGGCTGGTGGACTGTACATATAGTGTGTACCATGAATTGATGGCTGGCCTGGTGGACTGTACATATACAGTGTACCATGAATTGATGGCTGGCCTGGTGGACTGTACATATACAGTGTACCATGAATTGATGGCTGGCCTGGTGGACTGTACATATACAATGTACCATGAATTGATGGCTGGCCTGGTGGACTGTACATGAATTGATGGCTGGCCTGGTGGACTGTACATATACAGTGTACCATGAGTTGATGGCTGGCCTGGTGGACTGTACATATACAGTGTACCATGAATTGATGGCTGGCCTGGTGGACTGTACATATACAGTGTACCATGAATTGATGGCTGGCCTGGTGGACTCTACATATACAGTGTACCATGAATTGATTTCTGGGCTGGTGGACTGTACATATACAGTGTACCATGAATTGATGGCTGGGCTGGTGGACTGTACATATACAGTGTACCATGAATTGATGGCTGGGCTGGTGGACTGTACATGAATTGATGGCTGGCCTGGTGGACTGTACATATACAGTGTACCATGAATTGATGGCTGGGCTGGTGGACTGTACATATACAATGTACCATGAATTGATGGCTGGCCTGGTGGACTGTACATGAATTGATGGCTGGCCTGGTGGACTGTACATATACAGTGTACCATGAATTGATGGCTGGTCTGGTGGACTGTACATGAATTGATGGCTGGCCTGGTGGACTGTACATGAATTGACGGCTGGCCTGGTGGACTGTACATGAATTGATGGCTGGCCTGGTGGACTGTACATGAATTGATGGGTGGCCTGGTGGACTGTACATGAATTGATGGCTGGCCTGGTGGACTGTACATGAATTGATGGCTGGCCTGGTGGACTGTACATGAATTGATGGCTGGCCTGGTGGATTGTACATGAATTGATGGCTGGCCTGGTGGACTGTACATGAATTGATGGCTGGCCTGGTGGACTGTACATGAATTGATGGCTGGCCTGGTGGACTGTACATGAATTGATGGCTGGCCTGGTGGACTGTACATGAATTGATGGCTGGCCTGGTGGACTGTACATGAATTGATGGCTGGCCTGGTGGACTGTACATGAATTGATGGCTGGCCTGGTGGACTGTACATGACTTGATGGCTGGCCTGGTGGACTGTACATGAATTGATGGCTGGCCTGGTGGACTGTACATGAATTGATGGCTGGCCTGGTGGACTGTACATGAATTGATGGCTGGCCTGGTGGACTGTACATGAATTGATGGCTAGCCTGGTGGACTGTACATGAATTGATGGCTGGCCTGGTGGAATGTACATGAATTGATGGCTGGCCTGGTGGACTGTACATGAATTGATGGCTGTATGACATTGACGTACCAGATATATTTCATATGTTATACTTTTGTGAAGCTATCAGCCTTGTTTATGGTTTGTTCAATTAAGAGACCACATCTTCTAAAATGTGCCAGATATTGACCCAAAATAAACACTAAGCACTGTCACGACGCCCTCATTTTATTAAATTAAATATTGGCCCAACTACTATGTTTAGAAATATATAGTAGAAACTAGAGTTTGAAAATGTATGGTTAATTAATGAATATTTAGACCAGTAGATTATTTATTGGAATATTATGCAAACTTCTTTATATGATGTGATACTGTCTTTAAACGAAGTGCAAAATTCTTTATAATTATGACGTGCAAACGTGCAAAATAATAAGTATGCACGTCGCATAATAAATGTCTTGAAAATAACGACAGTTACGGCAGTTCCATACTATACCGAGACAGATTGTGGACACAAGGTGTTAATTGTTTGCACCGAAGATGTCATCCACAATACATACAGTTTGTTATTGTAATCGTAAACCGTAACTTCCGTAAGTCAACAATGCTAACCACCAGCTCCTTCATTCCAATATAGATTTATAATAATATCTTGTATCACCAAAATAAACCACCAACAAACCCTCTAGTGTTTATATACTCCCACAAGGATTGCTGAATCAACAGCTCTATCAATAATCACTGTGCTTGCTCCATTGACTTTCTCATAAAAACAGTGATTTACATGACACTATGCAGCTACAGATGTACAGGCAGGTTAAAATGTGAATCTCTCACAAACTCTGGCTATTACAACTATATATATGCAGGTTAAAATGTGAATCTCTCACAAACTCTGGCTATTACAACTATATATATATGCAGGTTAAAATGTGAATCTCTCACAAACTCTGGCTATTACAACTATATATATGCTGGTATAAAATGTGAATCTCTCACAAACTCTCTGGCTATTACAACTATATATATGCAGGTATAAAATGTGAATCTCTCACAAACTCTGGCTATTACAACTGTATATGTATATATGCTGGAAATTCGAGCATGTCCTGGATCTTTAGAAATTTAAATATACATTCCAACAGATACAGAATACTTAACCTCCCACCCATGTCCACAGAACTACAGAAATCTCCCTCAGCTGCCTCTATTCTCCCTATTATAATCTCAGGGAAGCGTAGCACACCAATCTAAGTCAGCAAACTTAGATTAGTTTATACAAATTTATTTTAGCTCGATTGCGAAACAAGTTCTTTCCACTTATATTAATCACTCTCGAGACCTCATTCCTGATGGAATCCATCGCCACGAGGGATAGAGAAGAGGCAACTTGGAATTTAAATGCCTTGCCTAAGGGCACAATTGTAACAGCTCCAGCGGGGCAAACTTCAAAGCAAACTTCTCCCTATTACACCTTAAAACGTCCTCCCTATTTTTACGCAGTGTTTTGCTAGACCATCCAAATAGGGTGAAGTATGAGGTAGACAAGGGTGATGCATGTTAAACATAACAAAGGTCATATTTTTACTGCGTTTGCTTTTATTTGTAAGGAAATGTTTTGTATTCTTATATATGTAACATGAATCCAGCAATAAAATATGATAATACTAACCTCTACAAGGTTATATTATCTATGAAAAACCACCGAGTAGCTCAGACTATGGAGGGCGAAGCTTTTCAGGGAGAAAATGTCATCGCTCGCTCACTTGGTCCACCCCTTTAGGTAGGAGTGTCAGCCAGTTCAGGGAGACTGTTTCTCTAGAGAAATGAGGCACCTAGAATAGTTCTCACAACTCACCCTCTATACCCAGCCCTGCAGGGAGAAGTATTGCAGCTCAGGGAGATTATTTCCCCCAAATCACCCTCTATACCCAGCCCTGCAGGGAGAAGTGTTGCAGCTCAGGGAGATTATTTCCCCCAAATCACCCTCTATACCCAGCCTTGCAGGGAGAAGTGTTGCAGCTCAGGGAGATTATTTCCCCCAAATCACCCTCTATACCCAGCCTTGCAGGGAGAAGTGTTGCAGCTCAGGGAGACTATTGTTCCCAAATCACCCTCTATACCCAGCCCTGCAGGGATAAGTGTTGCAGCTCAGGGAGATTATTTCCCCCCAAATCACCCTCTAGATCCAGCCCTGCAGGGAGAAGGGAGACAATATCTCACAATCACCCTCTAGATCCAACCCTGCAGGAATCAGTGTTGCAGCTCGGGGAGACTATTTCCCCCAAATCACCTTCTAGATCCAGCCCTGCAGGGAGAAGGGAGACAATATTTCACAATCACCCTCTAGATCCAGCCCTGCAGGGATAAGTGTTGCAGCTCAGGGAGATTATTTTTCCCAATTCACCCTCTAGATCCAGCCCATGCGGGGAGAAGGGAGACAATATCTCACAATCACCCTCTAGATCCAACACTGCAGGGATCAGTGTTGCAGCTCGGGGAGACTATTTCCCCCAAATCACCCTCTAGATCCAGCCCTGCGGGGAGAAGAGTTGCAGCTCAGGGAGACTATTTTCCCCAAATCACCCTATAGATCCTGCCCTGCAGGGAGAAGGGAGACAATCTCCCAAATCACCCTTTAGATCCAGCCCTGCAGCGAGAAGGGAGACAATCTCCCAAATCACCCTCTAGATACAGCACTTCAGGGAGGAGGGAGACAATCTCCCAAATCACCCTCTAGATCCAGCCCTGCGGGGAGAAGTGTTGCAGCTCAGGGAGACTATTGTTCCCAAATCACCCTCTAGATCCAGCCCTTTAGGAATAAGTGTTGCAGCTCAGGGAGATTATTTTTCCCATATCACCCTCTAGATCCAGCCCTGCGGGGAGAAGTGTTGCAGCTCAGGGAGACTATTTTCCCAACTCACCCTCTAGATCCAGCCCTGCAGGGAGAAGTGTTGCAGCTCAGGGAGACTATTTTCCCAAATCACCCTCTAGATCCAGCCCTGCAGGGAGAAGTGTTGCAGCTCAGGGAGATTATTTTCAAAATCACCCTCTAGATCCAGCCCTGCAGGGATATAAGTGTTGCAGCTCAGGGAGATTATTTTCAAAATCACCCTCTAGATTCAGCCCTGCAGGGAGAAGGGCGACAATATCTCACAAATCACCATCTTGATCCAGCCCTGCAGGGATAAGTATTGCAGCCCAGGGAGAATAGTTCTCCAAAATCACCCTCAAGATCCAGCCTGTAGGGAGAAGGGAGACAGATCAGGGAGACTTATTTCTCACAAATCATCCTCTATCTTCAACCTTGCCGGCTGCTGCTCCATTTCTACTCCATAATTAGCTGATACATCATATGATGGGATTATCCAAGCTGCTGTGACTTCTCTGTGGCAAAACACATTCATAAGCTTTATAACTGCAGCTTTCATTTTTATGTGACATACTTCAGATGTGAGTCACAAATTGCTTGATTTCCTGGCTGGAAATCATTAGTTTTTCAATGCTCACATGTACATGATATACAATACTTGCATTTATAACAGCTTAGTGTTCGTATAAATGCACAATTTTATCGGTGTACATATTTTTCAAAACAGTCATGCAGTGTTTTAAGATGTTAATAATAAAGACACACAATATATATATCGACCCTGTTGTTAAGCTATGAATACAAAATATTAATTCCAATCACGCTTGTCTGTACATGGAGGGGGTTACAAGATGGGGGATGGGGGCTGAGATTTATATGATACCCATTACGGCAATTTAGTCCACCTCCAAAGTGGACAAAAGTTTGTCACATTTGATTGACAGGTCTAGTTTTAGTTTAAACAATATTTATTTCTTTGAATATACATAGTCTAGTATTGATTGATTGACAGGTCTTTTAAGGTACATGCATGCATGCATGCATGCATATTACACATCATGAAATTGCCATTCGTACATTTTCAACAAATTCCTACGTACAAGGCGGCATTTGATCCCTGGTTTTAAATAGACACATACGATAATTAAGCAAAGAACAAAAATATTGCACACTGATCAATAAAACGTTGAAGATGTCGAGCTATGGCATCTCCATCCAAACGACTGTCTTCTTAAGCTTCTATACAACAACCTCTAAGCATCATGAGTAACTCAAGATTGACTCGCGACCGCCTGCGACTCGACTCAATATTCGCAATCCGGTAAGTTTGTAGCAACGGAGTTCGCCTGTAGTTTGTAAATAGCTCATTGATATGCAGCTCATACAATCTATAAAGCGAGTCATCTTGCAAACTGTCATAGGATGAATATCGAATAATGCAGCAATACATTGGTTGGCTGACTTTACGAGTGTCATAAGCTGTTGCTACGCACCTTGAACCGGCAATATTATACAATCTGTCATGCGGTATTATCATCCACACATGGTTCTAGATTCACAGCTACATAGAGCACAGTGAAAAGCCCGCAGCTTACACATGGGCAATATCTTCAGCTAACACATGGTACCAGTCCTGCAGCTAACACATGGTACTAGTCCTGCAGCTACCATATGGTACCAGTCCTGCAGCTAACACATGGTACCAGACCTACAGCTAACACATGGTACCAGTCCTGCAGCTAACACATGGTACCAGTCCTGCAGCTACCATATGGTACCAGTCCTGCAGCTAATACATGGTACCAGACCTACAGCTAACACATGGTACCAGTCCTGCAGCTAACACATGGTACCAGTCCTGCAGCTACCACATGGTACCAGGCCTGTAGTTAACACATGGTACCAGTCCTGCAGCTACCATATGGTACCAGTCCTGCAGCTAACACATGGTACCAGTCCTGCAGCTAACACATGGTACCAGTCCTGCAGCTAACACATGGTACCAGTCCTGCAGCTAACACATGGTACCAGTCCTGCAGCTAACACATGGTACCAGTCCTGCAGCTAACACATGGTACCAGTCCTGCAGCTAACACATGGTACCAGTCCTGCAGCTAACACATGGTACCAGTCCTGCAGCTAACACATGGTACCAGTCCTGCAGCTAACACATGGTACCAGTCCTGCAGCTAACACATGGTACCAGTCCTGCAGCTAACACATGGTACCAGTCCTGCAGCTAACACATGGTACCAGTCCTGCAGCTTACACATGGGCAATATCTTCAGCTAACACATGGTACCAGGCCTGTAGCTAACACATGGGCAATATCTTCAGCTAACACATGGTACCAGTCCTGCAGCTAACACATGGTACCAGTCCTGCAGCTAACACATGGTACCAGTCCTGCAGCTAACACATGGTACCAGTCCTGCAGCTTACACATGGGCAATATCTTCAGCCAACACATGGTACCAGGCCTGTAGCTAACACATGGTACTAGTCCTGCAGCTAACACATGGTACCAGACCTACAGCTAACACATGGTACCAGTCCTGCAGCTAACACATGGTACCAGTCCTGCAGCTTACACATGGTACCAGGCCTGTAGTTAACACATGGTATCAGGCCTGTAGCTAACACATGGTACCAGTCCTGCAGCTAACACATGGTACCAGTCCTGCAGCTAATACATGGTACCAGTCCTGCAGCTAATACATGGTACCAGTCCTGCAGCTAACACATGGTACCAGTCCTGCAGCAAACATATATAGGATACAAGGCCCACAACTAACGCATAGTACAAGGCACACATCTAATATATATATAAGGTACCAGGCCCGTAGTTAATATATAGTATCAGGCCTGCAGCTGACACAGTACCATACAAGCAGCTAACTCAGGGTACCAGGCATGGATCTATGCTGGGACACACAGTACCTTACAAGCAGCTAACTCAGGGTACCAGGCATGGATCTATGCTGGGACACACAGTACCATACAAGCAGCTAACTCAGGGTACCAGGCATGGATCTATGCTAGGACACACAGTACCTTACAAGCAGCTCACTCAGGGTACCAGGCATGGATCTATGCTGGGACACACAGTACATTACAAGCAGCTCACTCAGGGTACCAGGCATGGATCTATGCTGGGACACACAGTACATTACAAGCAGCTCACTCAGGGTACCAGGCATGGATCTATGCTGGGACACACAGTACATTACAAGCAGCTCACTCAGGGTACCAGGCATGGATCTATGCTGGGACACACAGTACCATACAAGCAGCTAACTCAGGGTACCAGGCATGGATCTATGCTGGGACACACAGTACATTACAAGCAGCTCACTCAGGGTACCAGGCATGGATCTATGCTGAGACACACAGTACCATACAAGCAGCTAACTCAGGGTACCAGGCATGGATCTATGCTGGGACACACAGTACCTTACAAGCAGCTAACTCAGGGTACCAGGCATGGATCAATGCTGGGACACACAGTACTATACAAGCAGCTAACTCAGGGTACCAGGCATGGATCTATGCTGGGACACACAGTACCTTACAAGCAGCTAACTCAGGGTACCAGGCATGGATCTATGCTGGGACACACAGTACCTTACAAGCAGCTAACTCAGGGTCCCAGGCATGGATCAATGCTGGGACACACAGTACTATACAAGCAGCTAACTCAGGGTACCAGGCATGGATCTATGCTGGGACACACAATACAAGCAGCTAACTCAGGGTACCAGGCATGGATCAATGCTGGGACACACAGTACCTTACAAGCAGCTAACTCAGGGTCCCAGGCATGGATCAATGCTGGGACACACAGTACTATACAAGCAGCTAACTCAGGGTACCAGGCATGGATCTATGCTGGAACACACAATACAAGCAGCTAACTCAGGGTACCAGGCTTGGATCTATACTGGGACACACAGTACCTTACAAGCAGCTAACTCAGGGTACCAGGCATGGATCAATGCTGGGACACACAGTACTATACAAGCAGCTAACTCAGGGTACCAGGCATGGATCTATGCTGGGACACACAATACCTTACAAGCAGCTAACTTAGGGTACCAGGCATGGATCTATGCTGGGACACACAGTACCTTACAAACAGCTAATTCAGGGTCCCAGGCATGGATCAATGCTGGGACACACAGTACTATACAAGCAGCTAACTCAGGGTACCAGGCATGGATCTATGCTGGGACACACAATACAAGCAGCTAACTCAGGGTACCAGGCATGGATCAATGCTGGAACACACAAACAAGTTCTCTATAGTTTTCAGACTATGATACCAGTATTTAGGAGGACTCAAATATTTTATTGGGTCTGGCTACAACACCGGAATCCATAACAGACTGGGTACCCTTAGCATATCCCTCTCTGCCCCTAAATTACCGAAGTTCACCTTGCCCAACACCCCATTAATGATTCATATACAAGGCTCTGCAATACAGGGTTCATTCTAGGTCAGAATTTTTGGGAGAAGTGAGAAAGCGCTTGATCGCTTCCTTTAATGGTGTTCTTTAATATACTTCTGCAAAATAGGGTTAAAATGCACAGTACAACTATAGGGTATACAGTACAACTATAGGGTATACAGTACAACTATAGGGTATACAGTACAACTATAGGGTACACAGTACAACTATAGGGTATACAGTACAACTATAGGGTATACAGTACAACTATAGGGTATACAGTACAACCATTAAATACAGCATTTGAATACGAGTGCTTTATAATGGGCCAAGTGTATCTTACTTACTAGACAAAATTTTGTTTGAAAATCATAAAAACCAAAAAAAAAAATTGTAGGGAGAAGTGAAGAAGGGAGAAGGGCCCCCAGAGGGCGAAGTCAGAGTCCCTAGGGCGACAATTTCGCCCACATCACCCTCTAAACTGATCCATTTGCAATAGAACATATATAATAAGCCACATCCAAATTTTCCATTGCGGCTTAAAGTCGCACAAACAGCTTACGGTATGTCATATGGCGACTCTCCTGTGATAATTGGTGGAGGAAGACCCGAGTGTCTACTTCAGGCACGGACGGGCACCCAGGTAGAACCACCAACCTCCCGCAAGCCAGCTGGATAGCATCCCGACTTAAAAGAAATCGACATCAAGTGGGATTCGAACCTACAGCGGTGAGGGGCAAGTGGTTTGAAGTCACCGACCAGAACTACTCGGCCATGGAGGCCCGGCCCACCCGCACATCCATATAGTTCCTCAAATAGTCTAATGTACACCTCTCCTCCCACCGATGCCATATATCAAACCAATTTCCAGGCAGATTTGATCATTTACCTGTACATAAAAAACACTATTAACAATCTTACAATTTCTGGCGGGTTTAATGGATTCCATATGGATCTTCTATCTAATTACAAAGAAATAAGGAACCAATATAGGATTTGCTGTACAATTTGTAAAACTCCTGATAACAAATTGCAATGACTACAGTTAGTATTATTTCCTTATGTTTGTACTATTTAACCCATTTCATTCTGGATACCGTTCAAACAGTATTTGCAAAGAACATAGCGCCAGATCAACCGCCACCGAACATGCCGTCTGATTTCATCCCAAAATGACAAACAATCCGACAGAGAATAAGTATATTAATTATTATATCCCACACTCTTTAAATATTATATTTGTCTTTCGTTTTATATCATTTAGACGTAATAGTGGAACTATGTCGTGAATAATATTGTATTTGTATATAAAATTTGGATACATGAAGAAGAATCCCCCAGCATATTTATATACATTATTATGCATGATATGATTGTTTATACAACTGCTTCATTTCAGGTCATTCCCGGAAGCACCACGTGGCTAAATATTTGTTTCTGTTATATACCCTCATGTTGTACACACATGTACCTGAGAGAATAAAAGTATATGTCTGTCTGTCTGATCATACTCTATGCTGTTCGCTATTCAGATGATCTTGCTAAGACACTTGGCTATGTAGCAAACAACATAGATCCTGATCAGCATTACGCTGCGGCTGATCTGGATCTATGTTGTTTGCAAAAGCCTTTAAATGTATCCAGAATGAAATGGGTTAACTCTTTGCATGCTGGGTAAGATAACGGCTATAAATAGTTCAAATAATTATAGCAGACAACTCATTAACCCATTTCATTCTGGATACCGTTCAAACGGTATTTGCAAAGAACATAGCGCCAGATCAACCACCACAGAACGTTCCGTCTGATCAGGCTCTGTGCTATTCAGATGATCTTGCTAAGACACTTGGCTATGCAGCAAACAACATAGATCCTGATCAGCATGCAGCGTGACGCTGCATGCTGATCAGGATCTATGTTGTTTGCAAAAGCCTTTAAATATATCCATAATGAAATGGGTTAATGTTCTTTTTTTATTTCAAGCTGAAAATTCTGTAAACATGTTGTGGAATTTCATTAGAATTGTGTCATTACGAGACAATTCTAATGAAATTCCAGGACATATTTTACCGCTATATTCACCGCTAATGTGCAGAGTTAATTAATGTATTCACATGGTGCATTTATAACATTGTGATCATCAGCCTATTTCATCTGGCTAAATGATATGGATGGTTCTTAAATGTGGCTTACTTTAAAGTTTAAATTTATTTATTTTTTACAATTGCGAAGCAAGTTCTAACAACTTATATTAATCACTTTCGTTGGCGTGGATGAAAGCGTAAATGTGGTCATTTGTGTGGGAAGAAACCAGAGTACCCGGAGAAAACCCACCTGTCCGATCTAGCAACCACCGTACCATCTCACATACTTCCCAGTCCGAGGATCGAACCTGGGTTTCATTGGTGAGAAGCGAGCGCGCTAACCACTGAATTAATCGGTCTGCATGGTTCTTAAAGTTGGCCTAATCCAGACTGGCATAATAGAGAGCAGGAAGTTAAGGGAGCCGCATAGTGACTCATGCGGCCTATTTACATGTACAGTCAATCAGCCAACCAAGGGAGTCAGAGAAAGTGGCTGCTAAATACAGGTGGCTGCTTAATAAATATATAATAATATATAATAAAACAACCAATTGGGAATCTGGAAACTGGCTGCTTAATACAGGTTGGCTGCTTAATGGAGTTGACCACTAACACAGGTTTGACTGTATATTCAATGATACAAAATTCTCCCTGACTTCAAAAAGGGAGAAGTGAGAATGATCATGAGGACAATAATATCTCCCACATCACCCTCTAGTACATGACCTGGTTAAAATAAATGTTTCTTTTTCCAATTTAAAGAGGGAAATTATGGGACTTTAGTTACATAATGCCAATGTTAAACAAGCTGACCTTGCAACAATATCTAACTAGTGAATCATACACAATACATTGTTAACTTTGGTATCAAACTCAAGGGTATATTTGTGAATAGCATTGCGCTTCATACAACAGAACACATTACATGTACAGGCGCGTAGCCAGAGTGACATTTTAATTACACAGAATTTTATTTAGTTTATACAAATTTATTTTAGCTCGATTGCGAAACAAGTTCTTTCAACTTATATTAATCAATCTCGAGACCTCATTCCTGATGGAATCCATCGCCATGAAGAAGAGAGAAGAGGCATGTGGAATTTAAATGCCTTGCCTAAGGGCACAATCGTAACGGCTCCAGAATTATATTTAAACACCGTTTGGGGAGGGTGTGTTTGGGAGGGCTATCTCTCCCTGAAATTTTCATTTCTAGGTCGCAATTGGTACAATGTGAGAGATTTTCTGATGATATAAATGAGTGATCGTATGTCCACTTTCAGGGGGGGGGGGGGGGTAATGGTAAATCCAGCTCAAGTACATGTCAAAATATATACGTCCTCCATTTTTGTTGCATTTCCGACGTTTTTAAATTCAGAAATTTTTAGTACGCAGCTGCGTATTTGAAATGTTTAATATGCAGCTGCGTATATTAGTACAATCAGCTACGCGCCTGATGTACTAATGCACATAATTTACACAAATTGAATGTGAAAACATCAAAGTTTAACTTGATTTATATTAATTGTTTTCAGTTTAAATTGAACATGTTTGTCTGTGGTTAATGAATCCCGGAAAGTTACAGCACCTGGCTGTTAAACTGACAGGATGGCCAATAAGTAACTTATTTTGTTACAAATGGTGCATTCCAAATTTCCATGATAGAGTGCATGCCAACTAGCATATTATGTGCAACCGATGCATGCAGCAACGATGCAATAAACACGGTTGCATTCAGGCATCTGCCAGTGGAAAATATGCACCATGCCTGACCCTACCCCCATAATTTGTCAAAACAGACAGACAGAGAAACATACTTCGATTTTTCACATCACTTTAGTGGTAAAGGCTGGTGCCCAGCAGCTGTGAATGGCATTCTTTAACCCTTTGCACGCTAGTGGCAGATAGAATCACTTTTGCAAACAGCATAGAGCCAGATCCATCTGATCAGGCTCTATGCTGATTGCTATTCGGATAGTAGAGCTAAAACACTTTGCGGAATAGCAAACAACATAGATCCTGATCAAATACGGTGTTACGCCATGGCTGATCTGGATCTATGTTTTTTACAAATGTGATTTTATTTACTCAGCAGGCAAAGGATTAATCTCCGATTGCCTGATTCTTACGAAAATGTTCTACTTTACTAGATCAGGAATTTTGCTATTAAGCGATCCATTTGGCGAAATAAGTTTGAAGAAATAAACTTTTCAGTTTGCCAGTAAATATCTGAGCCGTATGACATTAAATTGCATCGGTACGCTGTAGTAAATAATCCCTGATAATCAAACAACTTCACGCAAATAATGGACACAATATTTTAATTACTGTATATAAAGTTCATATTTAGCATTTTATTGATTAAGCAGTTGATTTTCAACAAATAAAGCATGAACACAAACAATATGTATATGTCGCATGTGTATTGCAAGCTGTCAGTGTCGTGCCGCGACCAATCAGAATAATTCCAGGAGTTATTATAAGTGCGGTCATATAAGAATTTATGTCATGGCTGTATTTACACTGAATAGTAATTGTTTTTATTTTGGTTAATTAGCATACATTTGCATTAATTAATTATAGTCGAATTAATTTGGGATATGGTAATCTTGTAATAATGTTGAAACTAACGTTCATTACTTTCCTCTATTTCAAAAATGATCATGTCACCAGTTTAAACAAGAATAGCATACAAGTCTATCTAATACATACATGTACGTCAAATGGATACCAGACGCAAGTATAATTTGCATGATTAGCCAGTGCAAGTTGAAGAAATTATCAGTGTCAGTGTGCTTGTTAATTATGGATACCATTTAACACATTTAGCACTCACTTATAAGATGGGTAGCCACTTTGAGGCCATAATCTGGTGGTAATAAGTCGTCCTATAGGCAAGTGTGAACGGTACATGTTATCGACTATCTTCCTACAGCCTTGCTATTGAAACTGGTAGCTACAATGACACACCATTAGAATATGTCAATAATGTAATACAAATGCTGTAGAAACTGAGTACCATTTATTAATAATGACTACAAAAGCACTTAAATATGTTTTAAATATTTACCAAATAAACCATGAGCCGGACATAAGATAGCTTACAAATAAAAGATTTATTGTTGAGATACATGTATGTAGATTTGTAAGGGAAGGAAGGCTTCAAGCGTATCTGCCAAGAAATTAAATTCACTCGTCTTATGTACATGTACTTATTATATTTATCCATTTACTGTTCTGTAGACTAAGGTATGTTAATTCTATTTCGATTTGCTAAAAAAACAGTTGTTGTTCTAAATGTTCCAACAACAGGTATGTGTTATTCTTACACATTAGTTTTCTATCTTTCCTCCAATCTCTTATCATCAATCCTGGTTGCATTAGACTGACAACCTTCTCCACTTTTTCTTTCAAACTCATTTCCTCTCCATACAGCCAAATACTGAGCTTAAATCCACAAAGTACTGTTTTCTCCAAACCCCAGAGACATTCCTCAATCAGTTGATCAGATTTCTACCATCAATCCACAACAAACAATTTCACTGCTGAGACAAACACAACAAATTCTCCCAAGCAACCATTCCACAGTGCATTAATGAGAGACATCTCTAATTTTCTATTACCTCCCTTGGAAGATAAAGCTCGATTTATCCAAAATGTAAATATGTTCTTTTAGTTGGAATCCTTCGTTTTTATTGTTGTTTCCTAACCAGACGTTGCGGTATTATAAATGTGATTTTATCAAAATCGTGTTAATTAACTGATAACATTGTTTTACAAATAAGTACCCATTGCATACATATACTGTAGAAGATCTGTCGAGATATAGTAATTTAATAATCATAAGTGATAGTGGAATAAAATTGTTAGCATGATGTGCCAACAGTCACTCTTTCCAAGAAGAGTGGAACAGTCTTCCTCTGGACACTGTATCACTTGGCACAGTTGATGCCTTCAAGGCTCAACTAGCCACAATCTTTATCTAATCTCTTAGCAGTCTTTTATTTTTAACTCTCCACTGTACATACTATCACTTTTATTTCAATTCTTTCTCTGTGCCACCCACCTGGCAATACTGTTCAGTTTGTTGAACTTGGTCAGTAACTTGTAGAAGTAGAAAGGATATAACTATAAAAATAGAGTGAACACGCAAATTTCTACAGAATGTATTTTCCTATTATATGGTATCATTTGTTTCCAAATATTTGCCTCAAATACTGAGTTAACTACGGTAATAAGCAAACGTTGTATACGCAGTTTGTTGACATAAAATAATGTAAATAGGGTCGACATTCATGCGTAATACAACGCGTGTATCCTGAATAACATGATTTATGATACAGATTTACTGTTATATCTCACAAGTGTGCCTATGCATATTTAATTGTGGACTAGTCTTAGTTAAATTATCTTTAAACGACATTATCTTGCGTTTAGTATTGACTCCGATGACAAACAAACGTCAATTCAGGAGCGTGGATGATCGTTATATGAAATCCTACTTTCAATTTTGAAAGTTTGTAGATCACAAAAACACTGTTTATTGATTCAATGTTAGTGTGCGAATGTATTCAGAAGAATTTGTAGTAGCAACGCATTTATACGTGAAAAAATGCATTTTAGTTGCTTTTTGAGATGTAATTGTCGCTTTAACAGGACTCTATTTTAGGGAGTATTCAGGGGCAGTAACTACACATGTCTCTCGTTGATTGATATGTGTGGTAGATAGGCAATCAAACATCTGATTAATCTTCTCTTAATGCAACATACATGTACGCATGGCAAAGGTCGTCTGTAGTGCAATGCATGTGCATGCATGCCAAGACAGATGGAGATATATATATATCTAACCTCTTAGTGTATGATGGTGTTTGAAACTGATATACCCAGGCCAGATGGTGAACCATATTAGATAGACTGATCAAGTCATATTCTCTATTAATGCAGTATGCATGTACACTGTACCAACACGCATGCAACTGTAACTGTTTATAGGGGTTTTCTAAAGCGGATGACATGGCGCTCCGCCGCACCCAATTTTTAGTCCCACTAATATGCCCTTTTACCTTTTTTATTGAATTTTTATACTGTTTTAATTATAACGAGGGCCGTCGGGCGGGCAGACCGTGACAAACTCTAATTCATCGGCACGTTTGACCAATATGTACTGCCCTGCTGCCTCTTTGATCAATCATAATTAGCTGTCAATACCATTAACTCTTTCAACACTACAGACCTCTAAATAGGCTTACAAAAAGTGTAGATCCGAATGAATCAGCTCATGATGAACCGTCTCATCAGGATCTGCACTTTTTGCCAGTAATATTACTATTTTTAGACAAAATTACCCATTTTGATAAATGAACTGGTCCAAATGTAATTTTCTTACTAATTATTTGGTCTAAAAATATCATGGACCAGTCCATGTCAGTTACTTGGTGTTGAATGGGTTAAGTTAGCAAAATGTTTCCCCTGAATATGGAGGATATTAGAATTGGCACAAACAAAACAACATGAAAATGCACCAGAATATAAAAAAAACTAATGTTTTCTGGCGGAACATGCCTCAAAACGCACACCTCCCACACACATAACTCTTGCCACCCACCAGTACCGACTTATTAACTGAAATCTTGTATCCGACTATGCAGGTATTAAATCTAAAAACCACTTGCTTTATGTAAATAAGTTGCATTCTCATAATGATAATACTCAAGTGATAAAACTGTATGAGTAATACCACATTACTGCTTGGCTTGTGTATTTCACAGGTATTTCCCCCCTGTTCAAGGTCAAAGAAATAAATGCACCTAATATTAACACTGTGTGAAGAAACATTACACTAAAACACTGCTAATACATGTATATAACATATCTTAACTACATTTGAATCTAAAACATATATCTATTATACATTCCAACTTGTGCATGTGAAATGCCATCAAATTCAAAGTTGTTTGAAAGATGGCCGTATCCTAGTATTTCACACACTGTTTTGTGTTCTTGGTTTTTGTTTTGGGGGTTTAAAGTCGTGCAAAAAGCTTCTGTGATATGGCGACTCAAGCTATTATTGGTGGCCGAAGACCCTGGATGCTTCTCTGAGCAGTATTTCAGTCACAGACTGGCACTTGAGTAGAACCACTGACCTTCCGCAAAGCAGCTGGATACGTGGATAGCTTCCTCACATGAAAGAATTTGATAAACCCGTGGGATTCGAACCTGCAGCTGTGAGGGGCAAGTGATCTGATGCCAACCACTCTGCCATCAATGCCCCAAAGACACACACAAGGTTTAAAATGAAAGAATTTGTTAAATGGATTTTTTAAGTACACATCACAACATTGCGATATTATTTATTAAAACTGGTGATATATTGTACAATGTTTTAAACTTAAAACAAACAAAATTTGTCACTAATCAGATGTAAATGTTCATGTACAGTCATGTACATGATGCCATTGGAATATACATGTACATGTGTACAGTCATGTACATGATGCCATTGGAATATACATGTACATGTGTACAGTCATGTACATGATGCAATTGGAATATACATGTGTACAGTCATGTACATGCTGCCATTGGAATATACATGTACATGTGTACAGCCATGTACATGATGCCATTGGAATATACATGTACATGTGTACAGTCATGTACATGATGCAATTGGAATATACATGTGTACAGTCATGTACATGATGCCATTGGAATATACATGTACATGTGTACAGCCATGTATATGATGCCATTGGAATATACATGTACATGTGTACAGTCATGTACATGATGCAATTGGAATATACATGTGTACAGTCATGTACATGATGCCATTGGAATATACATGTATTTTGAGGTTACATCTCCTGCAGATGGATCATACCACCAACGCATGTCTTGGCTCCAATACCCCAGATAAACATACGGAGCATACATAATTGACAAATACTTTACCATACAGACCGGTGAAAGTTTACAATTCATGGGCAAGTGTATGAATTTTCGGGCCGTCTAATCAAGCTCTATGCTGTTTGCTATTCGGATAGTGGAGCTAAAACACTTGGCTGAATAGAAAACAATATAGATCCTGATCTGGATTTATGTTGTTTGCAAATGTGATTTTATTTACTCAGCAGGCAAAGGGTTAAGAGTTCTACAACATGAATACCTGTGAAATTACTGTTTACCCCTAAAACTTTTATTGTAGATGTACGTTCAAGATACAATCTGCCGGCTTCGCCTCACATCCCTTAAAATGCTTATCACAACTAAAGTTGCTTTTGCAAACAGTATAGAGCCAGATCAGATGGCACAGGCTCTACATTGTCTGCTATTCGGATAGTGGAGCTGAAACACTTGGCTGACTAGCAAACAACATAAGATCCTTATCAGACGCGGCTGATCTGGATAAATGTTGTTTGCACATTCCTTCCAATTAATTCAGCATTTATTATAAGGGTTAAATAAATATACATGTAACAGGAGTTACTATTCGTTGTACATGTTGCGCATTGCAACACAATTAACTCGGCTTCCGTCATCGATCAATAGCCATTAATAAAATTCATCACAGCCGGATTGACAAGTGAAGCATCAACGCCAATACTATGCATGATTTAATATGATACAATGTATGTAAATCGATACATACATCAATGCAATAACCCCCAGACACAGACACGTCATGTTAGATTGATCCTTTATTGAACACACAGCAAGTCGGCCAGCCAGCTTTAACTAGGACATCTCAGGACAATTCCCTTGCTATAGCTCTATTCTGGATATAGACTTGTGTGATAATGACTTGTGCAGTAGACTCCTGCAGTATATTTGTTTAATAGTCTTGCTCAGTAGACTCGTGCAATAGTCCTGTGTAGCAAACTCGTGCTATAGACCTGTGTAGCAATCTCGTGCAATAGACTTGTGCAGCAAACTCGTGCTATAGACTTGTGCAGCAAACTCATACTATAGACTTGTGCAGCAAACTCGTGCAATAGTCTTGTACAGCAAGCTCATACTATAGACTTGTGCAGCAAACTCGTGCTATAGTCTTGTGCAGCAAACTCATGCTATAGTCCTGTGCAGCAAACTCATGCTATAGACCTGTGCAGCAAACTTGTGCTATAGACCTGTGCAGCAAACTCATGCTAGACGTGTGCAGCAAACTTGTGCTATAGACCTGTGCAGCAAACTCATGCTAGACGTGTGCAGCAAACTTTTGCTATAGACTTGTGCAGCAAACTCGTGCTATAGACTTGTGCAGCAAACTCGTGCAATAGTCTTGTACAGCAAACTCATGCTATAGACTTGTGCAGCAAACTCATGCTATAGTCTTGTGCAGCAAACTCATGCTATAGACTTGTGCAGCAAACTCATGCTATAGACTTGTGCAGCAAACTCATGCTATAGACCTGTGCAGCAAACTCATGCTAGACTTGTGCAGCAAACTTGTGCTATAGACTTGTGCAGCAAACTCGTGCTATAGACTTGTGCAGCAAACTCGTGCAATAGACTAAGCAAACTCGTGTTATAGACCTGTGCAGCAAACTCGTGCTATAGACCTGTGCAGCAAACTCGTGCTATAGACCTGTGCAGCAAACTCGTGCTATAGACTTGTGCAGCAAACTCATGCTATAGACCTGTGCAGCAAACTCATGCTATAGACCTGTGCAGCAAACTCATGCTATAGTCTTGTGCAGCAAACTTGTGCTATAGTCTTGTGTAGCAAACTCGTGCAATAGACTTGTGCAGCAAACTCGTGCAATAGTCTTGTGCAGCAAACTCGTGCTATAGTCTTGTGTAGCAAACTCGTGCAATAGTCTTGTGCAGCAAACTCGTGCTATAGAGCTGTGTAGCAAACTTGTGCAATAGACCTGTGTAGCAAACTCATGCTATGGTCTTGTGCAGCAAACTCGTGCTACAGACTTGTGCAGCAAACTCATGCTATAGTCCTGTGCAGCAAACTCGTGCTATAGACTTGTGCAGCAAACTCATGCTATAGTCCTGTGCAGCAAACTCATGCTATGGTCTTGTGCAGCAAACTTGTGCAATAGTCTTGTGCAGCAAACTCGTGCTATAGACTTGTGCAGCAAACTCATGCTATAGTCTTGTGCAGCAAACTCATGCTATAGACTTGTGCAGCAAACTCATGCTATAGACTTGTGCAGCAAACTCGTGCTATAGTCTTGTGCAGCAAACTCATACTATAGTCCTGTGCAGCAAACTCATGCTATAGACCTGTGCAGCAAACTTGTGCTATAGACCTGTGCAGCAAACTCATGCTAGACGTGTGCAGCAAACTTGTGCTATAGACTTGTGCAGCAAACTCGTGCTATAGACTTGTGCAGCAAACTCGTGCAATAGTCTTGTACAGCAAACTCATGCTATAGACTTGTGCAGCAAACTCATGCTATAGTCTTGTGCAGCAAACTCATGCTATAGACTTGTGCAGCAAACTCATGCTATAGACCTGTGCAGCAAACTCATGCTAGACTTGTGCAGCAAACTTGTGCTATAGACTTGTGCAGCAAACTCGTGCTATAGACTTGTGCAGCAAACTCGTGCAATAGACTAAGCAAACTCGTGTTATAGACCTGTGCAGCAAACTCGTGCTATAGACCTGTGCAGCAAACTCGTGCTATAGACCTGTGCAGCAAACTCGTGCTATAGACCTGTGCAGCAAACTCATGCTATAGACCTGTGCAGCAAACTCATGCTATAGTCTTGTGTAGCAAACTCGTGCAATAGTCTTGTGCAGCAAACTCGTGCTATAGAGCTGTGTAGCAAACTTGTGCAATAGACCTGTGTAGCAAACTCATGCTATGGTCTTGTGCAGCAAACTCGTGCTATAGACTTGTGCAGCAAACTCATGCTATAGTCCTGTGCAGCAAACTCATGCTATGGTCTTGTGCAGCAAACTTGTGCAATAGTCTTGTGCAGCAAACTCATGCTATAGTCTTGTGCAGCAAACTCTTGCTATAGACTTGTGCAGCAAACTCATGCTATAGTCCTGTGCAGCAAACTCATGCTATAGACCTGTGCAGCAAACTTGTGCTATAGACCTGTGCAGCAAACTCATGCTAGACGTGTGCAGCAAACTTGTGCTATAGACTTGTGCAGCAAACTTGTGCTATAGACTTGTGCAGCAAACTCGTGCAATAGTCTTGTACAGCAAACTCATGCTATAGACTTGTGCAGCAAACTCATGCTATAGTCTTGTGCAGCAAACTCATGCTATAGCAAACTCATGCTATAGACTTGTGCAGCAAACTCATGCTATAGACCTGTGCAGCAAACTCATGCTAGACTTGTGCAGCAAACTTGTGCTATAGACTTGTGCAGCAAACTCGTGCTATAGACTTGTGCAGCAAACTCGTGCAATAGACTAAGCAAACTCGTGTTATAGACCTGTGCAGCAAACTCGTGCTATAGACCTGTGCAGCAAACTCGTGCTATAGACCTGTGCAGCAAACTCATGCTATAGACCTGTGCAGCAAACTCATGCTATAGTCTTGTGCAGCAAACTTGTGCTATAGTCTTGTGTAGCAAACTCGTGCAATAGACTTGTGCAGCAAACTCGTGCAATAGTCTTGTGCAACAAACTCGTGCTATAGTCTTGTGTAGCAAACTCGTGCAATAGTCTTGTGCAGCAAACTTGTGCTATAGAGCTGTGTAGCAAACTTGTGCTATAGACTTGTGCAGCAAACTCATGCTATAGTCCTGTGCAGCAAACTCATGCTATGGTCTTGTGCAGCAAACTTGTGCAATAGTCTTGTGCAGCAAACTCATGCTATAGTCTTGTGCAGCAAACTCTTGCTATAGACTTGTGCAGCAAACTCATGCTATAGTCTTGTGCAGCAAACTCGTGCTATAGACTTGTGCAGCAAACTCGTGCTATAGTCTTGTGCAGCAAACTCGTGCTATAGTCTTGTGCAGCAAACTCGTACTATAGACTTGTGCAGCAAACTCATGCTATAGTCTTGTGCAGCAAACTCGTGCTATAGACTTGTGCAGCAAACTCGTGCTATAGTCTTGTGCAGCAAACTCGTGCTATAGTCTTGTGCAGCAAACTCATGCTATAGACATGTGCAGCAAACTCATGCTATAGACCTGTGCAGCAAACTCATGCTATAGACCTGTGCAGCAAACTCATGCTATAGACCTGTGCAGCAAACTCATGATATAGACCTGTGCAGCAAACTCATGCTATAGACCTGTGCAGCAAACTCATGCTATAGACCTGTGCAGCAAACTCATGCTATAGACCTGTGCAGCAAACTCGTGCTATAGACTTGTGCAGCAAACTCATGCTATAGACTTGTGCAGCAAACTCATGCTATAGTCTTGTGCAACAAACTCATGCTATAGACCTGTGCAGCAAACTCATGCTATAGACCTGTGCAACAAACTCATGCTATAGACCTGTGCAGCAAACTCATGCTATAGACCTGTGCAGCAAAATAATGCTATAGACTTCCCATACAAACAGATGCCATGAGATATATTAAAGGTAGAGCAAAAGATGCCATGAGATTATTAAAGGTAGAGCAAAAGATGCCATGAGATTATTAAAGGTAGAGCAAAAGATGCCATGAGATTATTAAAGGTAGAGCAAAAGATGCCATGAGATTATGAAAGGTAGAGCAAAAGTTCCTCTAATGGCAGCACAACTTATTTAACCTCCCAACAAAACATTCACCTCCATGTAATAGCCTTCCTAGCTAGCACGATCCACATATTTTTACAGCATAGCTTAAGCCCTGCTAATTGTAACTGGGTGTTGCTAAAATGGACTATCCAATTACAGTTCATACCAACAAGGGATAGATTCAGCAGACTACAAAAATAAATGTAATTTTCATGGAAAAATAAATCTCCAACCAGCAACAGCTATATTAACCTTCACACTTATACCAATATAAATTATAATCCATTCTGAAAGATGACTCATTTGCATAAAATCACATCCTCGAATTACCAGTGTCATCCCGAGTTAACCAGAAGCTGAATATCTCAACAAATAGCAAACAACGGGTGATGAATGATGCCCAGCAGAAGCATGCAGCTACAACAACTGGGCTTAAGCTAAGCATGAAGAGGTTTTAGCCATACAAAGGAGAAGATTGCATGCTCAGCCAGGTATCATCTACGTATTCTAGAAGGGTACCGCATCCTACCCGTAATCCTGAGCGCCCTGCCCTTTTTTTCACGCATATAATAAAACACACAAATATTATACTCTTTTTTTAAATATGTTAGCGGCATATAAAATCTTTTGGAAACAGCAGAGCCTGATCAGACGGCACAGAACAACGTACCATCTGATCAGGCTTTATGCTGGTTGTCATTCGAATAGTGGATCTAAAACACTTGGCTGAATAGCAAACAACATAGATCATGATCAGACGCTGCATTATGTCATCGCTGATCTGGATCTATGTTGTTTGCAAATGTGATTTTATTTACGCAGCAGGCAAAGAGTTAAACATATTTTATTCAGTTTATACATTATACAATATACAAAATATTTGATGTGGATTTGAAAACAGACGAGAGCTTATGTAAATTCCTTTCCATGATGATGTTGCAAAATATAAGTGTTAACATGGAGACATGACGGGCATTGTCTGAAGTTATTTAGGAACGTATATAATTAACAATAAATTATGGTAATTTCAAGATCTACATTTTCATTATAAAAGTGATTCGATTTGCTAATAATGTATTAGTATTAGAACTCACAAGGAGTACAAGTATTTCATAATATGAATCCCTAACCTCAATACATGTATATGGGTGGCAACAGTGGCATTCTTTCGCAATACTTGTAGTAGGGTTTCTTGTACAGTGGAAACAATGGCAGGGTGGATCTTAAGTTTAAACTTTATTTATTTTACAACGATTGCGAAGCAAGTTTTAACAACTTGTATTACTCACTCTCGTTGGCCCGGATGAAAGCGTAAATGTGGTCTGGAGTACCCGGAGAAAACCCACCTATTCGATCTGGCGACCACCGTACCATCTCACATACTTCCCTGTCCGAGGAACCGTAGAATTCCCACCTAGGGTGGATCAGAAAAGAGGCAGTGTGCATTTTGAGCTGTGAAGGGGGTAGGTGTGTGAGGGGGCATTTGGGGACTATCCATAGAAATGTTTGCTACCTTACAGTGATTGACAGCTAATTATACTTGAGCAAAGAGGCAGGACATAGCGATCAAAAGTTCAGACCAGTTCTAGTTTATATAGGTCTGCCCACAGGAAGGCACTCACATGTTAGTTATAGTTTATATAGGTCTGCCCACCGGAAGGCACTCACATGTTAGTTATAGTTTATATAGGTCTGCCCACCGGAAGGCACTCACATGTTAGTTATAGTTTATATGGGTCTGCCTACTGGAAGGCACTCGCATGTTAGTTATAGTTTATATAGGTATGCCCACCGGAAGGCACTCGCATGTTAGTTATAGTTTATATAGGTCTGCCCACCGGAAGGCACTCGCATGTTAGTTATAGTTTATATAGGTCTGCCCACCGGAAGGCACTCACATGTTGAAGCTTACATAGATAATCATAGTATAAATTAATCAATAATCAATTTAACGTTTCATTTCTGGTACGTTTTGTATGAGGTTACCTTCATGCAAAACGTATAACCGACACCGTTCCATCTGCGTGTTTGCATAGCCCATAGCCACCACATGACACGCATTATAACTCCACTCCACAGTCAACCTGTCTACATGAATGTATCGGGTAAATGAAACTGGTGAACCCCACCCACTCTAATTCTGATCAAAATAATTTTGTTAAATAATTTACAAACTTTCTGATAAAAAAACATGCACGAAATTTCACTTGTCATTCATTTTGTGATATATCAATAGTAACAATGAGTTGCAATATTTACCTGATAAACAACTGACGGTTTGAAATATCCGAGAAATTACAGTAAATCACCTAATACACTTCGCCGGTAAAGAAACTGTTATAAGCTACAGTTCCGCGTGGGGCATGCGCAGAATAAATCGCGTGCATGATTCATGACAAATGGACCGATTCTAAGTAAGGGAGGTAACTAAATTAGTATTGCCATTATGTACCCAATATTGTTTCTTCCCTTGTTTCTAACTTTACATGGGAGATCACGCGTGCATGATTGACACGTGATGTCTTAACTTTTCCTAGACAACAATCACTGATATCTCGCGATAGCCTCCGTGACCGCGTGGTCTAATGCACTATTGTTAGAATTCTCCTTTCACCGCTATCACAAAAGGCTGCAGGTTCGATCCCTATCAGGGACAAGTGATAAATAGTGATATGCGAGAACTTTGTCAGTCGCTAACGGAGGTTGGAGAGTTGAGTACTGGTTCATACCCAGGCCCGCCACAACAGACTGACCTACCAGTAACACCCGAGGTGTTGGCAGTATTCAGAGATAGATAAATACTTTGTAGCGATAGGGGAAATAGTTACGCCCCAAAGGTTTGTCGCCCCCCCCCCTCGCTTTCACTTGGAATTGATGTCTCTAGTGGTGCAATAACTGTACTTAGTAACTGTACTTAATACACTTCTGATGTATCAAATCGTTTCTTTCGCCAGTATATATCTAGTTCGGTGAACGGATAATGATGATGATTTCATGGGGCTTTTTCTATAGCGGAATGGCAGGGCGTCCTGTCCTTTTTTAACCCCGCCTTTTTGCCCTTTAGGCCCACACAATTATTTTTATATAAGCCTCAACAGCTGAATGTCTTCGGGCGGGCAGACCTATATAACTTGGAACACGTTGCACTTTTCACCAATATGTACTGCCTTACTGCCTTAGTAACATGTTCAAGCTACCCCCTCCAGCACCGCACCTCATTGCGGCTCAAAATGCATAAAAGTGTCGGATTTGGACCAAGCAACTTGTTACAAAGATATATGTGGTGGGCGTTCTTGTCCATGAAGATTCTAAATTCACCAATTAGCTGCCCAATCTTGGCAATGTGAGCATGTGCAGATCCAACCAGGGCCTAGACAAAAACACTCACGACTCTGGAGGCATTGTGCTTACTCCAGAATCCGGAAACCGATTAAATAAATAAAAATTAAATTTTTCGTAAAATTTAAATTGTGAATTGGATCATTTAATTATAGCCCTCCACTCCCCGGTACCTCATGCTAAGCGTGTTCCCCAACTATGCTACAACAAACCGACAAACATACAAGCACCCCAAAAATAGAAGCTGGGTCAGCAGGGTCCAGGGGCATGGTCCCCCTGACATCTTGTTGATAGTGTATGCGATTTCCTGGCATCTGAAGCTATTTTAAGGCGGATATTAGTACTACTATAATGTTGAAATGACATTGCGAACTCCTGTAATTTGGGCATATCACCGACGCAATGAAAAATAGGGTACGAGTATCCCATTCGTGCGCTTTCAGGAATATGTCGTTGCTCCATTGAGTAAGAAACAAAATATCAACAAAGCTAAGATATATAGTATCCCAGAAAGGGTATCTTTGGAGGTCGTAGGTTCAAACCCCAGCCCGGACACAGTTTTGGTGATTAGTGCTCTGGATTGATTTCTGACGGTCAATATTCTCCCACCACTGATTCCCACAAGTGGGAATGTTAGCGGACACCTATCGTGGTTGTGGCTGTGGTTTGAGGAACTGGTGCAAGACACAATATCTAAACTGTGCTTATAAGTTATCAATACATTATTGTATGTTTTAAACTTTATAAGTGCAGTTTTGATAACCTAAGATTTTATGTTGTACACTTATTGTATGAGGACTAGATCCAAGTGGCGTTTGCTATACAGGGTGAACAGAAACAATTAAATATATATGCATGCACTTTCGTTATTATGCTATTGATCGTGTTAATAGACTATGTAAATGTTGCAATAATAACACTATTGAATCAGAATACCATTTTATCTTGATATGTCCAATGTACAGTGAAATAAGATTACAATTTATAGACAGAACAAGTTGGCCTACCTTGAATAAATATGTTACCCTTATAGTCCAGATGCCAAAGGGGGTAACCCAACTTTGGAGTACACACAAAATGTTTTGGTATCAAATTGTTCAGGAAGATGTCCTCTCTTAGAATCTGTTGTATGACACTTTGTCACCCTTGAGCATTTTGAAATAATCCAAGATGGCCGCCAAAAATTATAAAGCGGTCTATACCTTTGTATTTCGTCTTAATAGTTATTTCACATACCCTAAATCATACATAATGGTATGACTTGTGTTATTATTGTATTCGTAGACTCAAAAGTATTTATAGGCAGGTTCTAAATCCCAAAATGGCCAACAAAATGGCCGCCAAAGTATGAAAACTGTATTGTTATCACTGTTTCAACAATGGTAAATTGGACAATTGTATATTCAAATTTTAGCTAATAGTAGTAACTTAGAATATAAACTAATATTTTAACTTAACTTTTCAATACATGTTGTAGTATTCAAAACAAATAGTATACATGTACCCGTAGCCTTGAAAATGATATCATTTGAATATAGTACAAGGTATTGAAGTCATTTATTTTTTAAACAATGCACATAATTATTGACTAGATTCAGATATATTGTCAAATCATATCTTTGTATTTATTATACTGTTTATGTTTTGAATACGTACACAATATTTATTATACATTTTCTATTTATACACACGTGATATACACTGTAGTGAAACGAATATGTTCAACTTTCTGTGTCACTTTCAGAATCGCGATTATCACTGTCATCGTCCAATAATGCTTCTTTGGTACACTTGTTTTCACAATTACTAGTTTCATTACATTTGCAAAATATTGTACATGCTAGATTTGCATTGTTGCAACCACATCTATTTGTAATACAAGGAGTTGCAGAACTACAGCTACAGCTGATGAGCTTCATGACGCATGGTGGAGCTGGTGTTTTGTTGTCTAGTACTGTTACAGGAACAAGTACTTTTGATGGTATGTTTTGTCTCCATCCAAACTGCTCAGCATCAAGGTCTGGTGGAATGGGATCCAGTGACGACTTCCATACACATGTTTGAAAATGGGCCCGCTTGACATTTTCTCGAAATGACGCGGACGTTGGTGGGAGTGTCTGAAGTTTTGGCATCTTCCTCATTGCTTTTCTTCCAACCTTTGTCTTCCAAACTTCATAACGTACATCAGACATGCTATTTCCTGCTTTTCCATAGCATCCAGCGATGAAATTGGTGGTTTCGGTTACTACCTCATCAGTGTTACAATCAAGTTCACCTAGAAGTCTGATTTCTGTTCCCTTTTCTAATTGTTTGATAACCTTGAGTTTGCCAATACCGGTCAATCTCGCTACGGTGTCGCATCCTGTAAGTGCATGGGCAGCTAGTAAACTTGGTATGATCAATTGGTGTTTTGCTGCAGTTGCCCCGATATCGACCATCGTCCGTTCACCACTAGTACCCTCCATCAACATCATGGAAGACAATTTAGTCAGGGAATAGAAGTGAAGGAGAAGCACGAAGACATCAGTGTCGTCACATATAACTTTTAACACATTTGGCCCCTTGTGTTGCGACATATACTGCTTGTTGAGTGATGATAACATCTGCTTCCTCATGACTTGTTCTTATATCATAACGGGAAACAGGAACACCCATTTGTATTTCTAAAGGAACACCAGAAGATCCAGTTATCATCAAACTTTTACTAGATCCAGTATATGTGAGCACTTTCTGTGTCAGGTCTTCACATATTAGGTTTATCAACTGTACCTTATTCTCTGTATTTGTGAAGACTGTCGATTGTTTTGGTAATGGAGTTTCGTGTGTCAACTTATATGCTATGGATTGCGGATCCGCTCTTCCTATTCTCGTGCAGCTCTTGATACTGTATTGGAAGAGTAGTGATATGTAACTCCAGAATCCATTTAAGTAGTTTTGAATACCATACCAGTCTTTGGCCAGTGAATGCACCACAAAATAGCGCAACCATCAACCACAATTGTATCTGGTTTCTCAGCTGATCTGGTAGGCTGCGACTTAAGGATAGATTTTGAAGTTGCTATCCTCATGTCGCCATTGTCATCGAACATAGCTGTGGGGACTGGTGCAAGCTCATGAGACATTATGTCTTTCAAATCCACTGCTCTTGATGACAGTAGTCCAATAACTCGGCTGTAAATCAATTGTGTGTCATATATAATTGCAGTTTCATCAATTTTCACATTTTTCTTATTAATCTTCATTGTAACCACTTTATTTGTGATGGTTGCATTAAACCCTTCTGGCCAAGAACATTCAAACATTTCCATTTGTTTATTTCCTATTGTCACAGCATTGTCTACATTCACCAGGTTTGAACTGATCTTCCCAGAAACAATATTTACTACTCCTTCAGGATGTTCGTCGGATTGCATGGGGTGTATTGACATTTCTAACTTTTTGCGAATCTTAATACGGTCTTCACTATCAGCTTCTATGCGGGCATTTCCCTCCTCTTTATGCTTAGTGACAGTGGTAGACGCATCAGTATCTCTCATGTGTTTGATGTCTTGCAAGAGAAGACTGCAGGTATGCAGACTTAGGGCCCAACGCTTGGCAGATTCGTCTTTCAATGTGATTCCAATATGACCACCTGGCCCCCCATACCTCATAATGGTTGTTTCAATAAACATGTCCGACCACAGCCCATTCCACAACCCGGTCTGGTGTCTCATGACATGTTCACCGGCAAGGAAATTAGCCTGCACGTTTTCGGGGAGTTTTTCCATCGATCGTAGGTAATAGAGACCATACCTGGCATAATTGATGTGTCCTGCTGCAAAGAAATATGGCATCCTGGCAGTTACTGCAGTCAGGTGGAGGGCCCATTCACCTTCACGTTCTGCTCGGATGAACAACATCATTATCATGGCTGGCTTTATAAGACATTCCAGCCACAACTTGGCTGTCAGACTTTGTGCTGCTTTGTTTTGAAGTCGGTAAAGAAGATCATCGTAGGTATCTGCCTCTTGAAGATCCTTTCTTAGAACTTCTTCAGCAACCATTCATAGTGCTCGAACATTCTGGGGGAAATTCTTGCCAGACAACATCTTTGGAACCCCTCCAAACGCTGCCTTTAGAATATCTTCCAGTCCACTGTTGGACATCAAACTACCAACACAACCAACAAAACTCATTAGAGTATGCATGCCACCTAGTCTTGGGTAGAAGTTTGGAAACAGCTGCAGGATGAACCCATAGTACATTAATCATAACTCGATACAACTGTTGATCTGCGGTGAAGACTGTGAAGGACTGGCCAAAATCATGAGACAACTGCTGAGCCCGGTACATCGCTGTCATCATGGTATCAAAATGGAAATAATGCAGCCCACAGGTCAGTTGGTGATGATTAAAAACATGATGAACATGTTAAGCAGAAGCAATTTGCAAATGGCTAATTTACAACAAAGGGGAACTACTTTCGGAAAAAGTAACCAATTTTCTTACTTCCCCATAACATATCATTGAAGGTCCTCATTCCGTGACTGTCCTAATTCCGGTGATATTTGTTTAAATCTCGTAACGCGCGATATTTGCTGACGTCATACACGCGCTCCGATGTAAATATTTACTAAAGCTGTAGCTATCTGTCAAAAGTCAAACAGGAGTAAAATGAGACAAAAACAGGTAAACATTTGTTGAAACATGTCACGCATATAAAATAATACCTTTTCTACTATTACCAAATAAATGTTCATTTAAATACCATTTTTTGGCCCCAAAAACATTGTTCAGAAATGTTACCATCCATCTGCTCTGAAACCAGGCTTTGATTGACAGATCTAATTTGGAAGTGGATTTTTTCTATAAGGCCAAGCCTAATTTATTTATTTTGTTTTCAGTCCTATCCCTTATAAACAATTTTAGTTTTTTTAGGCTAATCCTAGGCAGATGAGGAGAAAGAACAGACACTAAAGAGATTTGCAAGTGTGTATCTCTAATATTTGCAAAGTGGAGATTGTGTGAGTTAATAGGGGCAAACTCTGTAACCACTGGGTGCAGTTGACATATTGCACCACAGTCAGGGTACTTAGAATAGGAGACACAGTTATGTGTCCTTACTGTGACACTAGAGAGGAGTAGAATAAAACAGTTACATAAAACAACAGTTAATAATTTAGTGTTTTAGCAGTTATTAGTGTTAACAAAGTTAAAAATAGATTTTGGAATTATATCTTATATTTGAACTGTTTTGGAAAACACCACATAATTAATTAAGAGTGCCTAATTCACTGTTACCCAAGAGTTACCAGAATTGGGTCACATGTAAAATTACGGACAAATTTACAGTAGTTCAGAACAAATCGTGATTACTCTTTGGAAACACATGCATTTATGTTGAAATTTGATGCAACATGTTGGAAAAGGATTTGTTGACTAAGATATGTATACGTCTTTGTATATTTTACAAACTATTATGCAACTTTTAATGAGTGTTTCGTATCCTACCGGAATGAGGACCCTCGAGGATATATTGATAAACTTGCAGTACAACAGAGTCTTACAAGGAAACACACCAAATAAAATAATTTGGTGTCACTCATAATAAATCTTCTTCTTGTACAACGTTACACATACCACCTGTTCCGTATATGTGCTTAGGATATACATTTTTACATATTTATTCCTTTTTTATAGTGGATGTATTATTTCCTAAGTTTTACTCATTTTGATAGATTATGAAATATAGCATCATAATTCCATTTAGTTCCAGTGATTGCAGTAGGTATTTTGCATAAATAATTCAAAATGAACAATTTTTTATTATTTTTAATTTTTCAGCAGCCATTTTGGTGGCCATCTTAGATTTTGATTTCATATGCACGTATTTATAAGATACAAAATACCCTAGTAACACGAAACACATTACTTTGCACATTTTTATATCCTCAAAATAACATAACTATGAAGATATATAAAGATACAGACAGTATCAATTTTTGGCGGCCATCTTGGATTATTTCAAAATGCTCAAGGGTGACAAAGTGTCATACAACAGATTCTAAGAGAGGACTTCTTCCTGAACATTTTGATACCAAAACATTTTGTGTGTACTCCAAAGTTAGGTTATGCATATATATATATATCACTGGCTGGCATCTAGACTATTATGAATATGGTTCGCCGGAGGCGAGGGTAAATAAGCTCAATCATCATCATAAAGTAAGAATAGTATAACATATTAATAAATACAGCTAAATATATATCCGTCTCCGTGGCTTAGTGGTTAAGGCGTCCGCCTACCGAGCGGGAGGTTGAAGGTTCGAATCTCGTCAGGGGTTCGTTCTGCTATGGCCGGTTGGTGAGCCGCCAGCTAGATAAATAATGGTAACCGATTGCCTACCAACCTGGCGTACAAGCATTGGAAATACAGATGTCTCATAAGTCAAAAATGGCTGGCTATTTAAATAGTGGTGACACTATAAATTATAAACAAATGCCTTTTGATATTTCTAGTCTTATTATGGCATTCAACAGAGAATTCCTGTTACTAAACTATAAACTTGACAAAGTAACAAAATAAATAACATGTGTCATAAATTATATTGTTCAACATTCGTTTATTGCAAACCATCATAAAACATTTAGAACAGAACGCTATAAAAACATTTAGAACAGAACGCTATAAAAACATTGAGAACAGAACGCTATAAAAACATTTAGAACAGAATGCTATAAAAAAAACATTTAGAACAGAACATTATAAACATTTAGAGCAGAACGTTATAAACATTAGAACGCTATAAACATTATCAGTCCACACTCTAGAGATATGTGCAGCTCAATACATATTCTGGTCGTCGACAGGTCTTGCTACAAAATAGCAACATACTACAGAAACAAATACATACATATATATATATAATAGAAACAAATGCATGCATATATAATAGAAACAAATACATACATATATATATATAATAGAAACAAATACATGTATATATATATATAATAGAAACAAATACATACATATATATATATAATAGAAACAAATACATGTATATATATATATATATAGAAACAAATACTACATATTATATATAATAGAAACAAATACATGCATATATAATAGAAACAAATACATACATATATAATAGAAACAAATACATACACATGTATATATAATAGAAACAAATACATGTATATATAATAGAAACAAATACATACACATATATATATAAGAAACAAATACATGTATATATAATAGAAACAAATACATGTATATATAATAGAAACAAATACATACATATGTATATATAATAGAAACAAATACATGTATATATAATAGAAACAAATACATACACATGTATATATAATAGAAACAAATACATGTATATATAATAGAAACAAATACATACACATGTATATATAATAGAAACAAATACATACACATGTATATATAATAGAAACAAATACATGTATATATAATAGAAACAAATACATGTATATATAATAAAACAAATACATACCATGTATATATAATAGAAACAAATACATACATATATATATATATAGAAACAAATACATGCATAATATATATATAATAGAAACAAATACATACACATATATATAATAGAAACAAATACATGTATATATATATATAATAGAAACAAATACATGTATATATATATATAATAGAAACAAATACATGTATATATAATAGAAACAAATACATACAATGTATATATAATAGAAAACAATACATGTATATATAATAGAAACAATACATACATATATATATATAATAGAAACAATACATGTATATATATAGAACAAATACATACATATGTATATATAATAGAAACAAATACATACATATATATATATAATAGAAACAAATACATGCATATGTATATATAATAGAAACAAATACATACATATGTATATATAATAGAAACAAATACATGTATATATAATAGAAACAAATACATGTATATATATATATAATAGAAACAAATACATACATATTATATAAATAGAACAATACATGTTATATATTTATATATATATAATAGAAACAAATACATGTATATATATATAATATATATATTATATATATATATATATATATATATATATATAATAGAAAACATTACATACATATATAATAGAAACAAATACATGCATATGTATATATAATAGAAACAAATACATACATATATAATAGAAACAAATACATGCATATATATATATAATAGAAACAATACATGCATATATATATATAATAGAAACAAATACATTCATATGTTATATAATAGAAACAATATACATATATATATATATAAAAACAATACATGTATATATATTTAGAAACAATACATGTATATATATATATAATAGAAACAAATACATACATATATATATAATAGAAACAAATACATACATATATATATATAATAGAAACAAATACATGCATATATAATAGAAACAAATACATACATATATATATATATAATAGAAACAAACAAATACATGTATATATAATAGAAACAATACATACACATGTATATATAATAGAAACAAATACATGCTATATATATATAATAGAAACAAATACATGCATATATATATATAATAGAAACAAATACATACATATATAATAGAAACAAATACATACATATGTATATATAATAGAAACAAATACATGTATATATAATAGAAACAAATACATGTATATATAATAGAAACAAATACATGTATATATAATAGAAACAAATACATATATATATAATAGAAACAAATACATGTATATATAATAGAAACAAATACATGTATATATAATAGAAACAAATACATGCATATGTATATATAATAGAAACAAATACATGTATATATAATAGAAACAAATACATACATATGTATATATAATAGAAACAAATGCATGCATATATAATAGAAACAAATACATACATATGTATATATATAATAGAAACAAATACATACATATGTATATATAATAGAGAGAAACACATACGTAATGTCATATTAAGTCCATCGTTCCAATGCAAAGATACATATCGGAGCTAGACATGTTATCTATCCAGGATGTAACGCTGAGTCAACGGTTATAATGCAATAAACGAGTATATTCAAGATTGTTGTAGGCTACAGAGCTATACACTCAACAAAATTGCTAAACGCTCACCTGGTATTTTATACTGAGCAAATTAATAATCCAAAAATAAATACTTTCTTATTGTCATTTAATGCATTTTATCCATAATGAGTAGACAGCAGTCATTGCATAACGATCTGTAATAAAATATAACCAATAAGATGATATGAATATTGATATGAGTTGGTTATTAGTTTGCTCCTAAAACTGTAAAACACCAGGTACCAATTTTGTTACAAAACACCAATTTTGCTGAGTGTAAGTAACGGAAACATTATTATGAAACTTTATATATTTGAAATTGAGAATGCCAAATAAATATAACCTCGGATCCAGACCCAAACTATTAAATTAATTGCTATAGTTAGCCAAGCACGCAGCTCAACGTAGCTGGGAGTCCAACCGAGTCAGATCTACGATGCACAATGCCTGCCTATATGAAATATAGCTATAATCTTTTTCGATTTAATCCATTTTCGTTTTGTATACAATATATATGTACTGTATATTATGAACGAATAAATATGTTTAAACCAAAATATAAACAGCCTAATCTGGCTTGTCAATATGAAATTTGAAGTATTTAGAGTATAGGTTGATTGTGCAGAGACTGATGGTGGGCGTGCAGAGGCTAATGGTGGGTTCCAGGAGTGTCAGAAATGACCAAATACACAACGGCACCTCTCTCGCTCTATGACTGTGCAGAAAACTCGTAGCTATGTTACAGTTTTGTCTTATAAACGTGCAACACCATCAAACTGTTCAGTCAGATGGATCTGTAGTCCAGTGGTAACACGCTGGACTGGTAATCCAGGGATAGCAGGTTCGATCACCCGTATGACCCTAATAAAATTAACAGTCTTTCAGATGGGACGTTAAACCGAGGTTTCGTGTCGGTGCTTTACACCGTGCACATAAAAGAACCAGAGGAGACTCTGGAATGGGTCTCTGTCTGTATCATGCACTATCCTCCAAAATCTAAAATAACTAATCTCTTATACGGGCAACCGGTAGTGACGATAAATAAATGTAAAACACACACTATTGCGGACATACGTCTTTGTTCTGCGCAAAGAGGAACATGTTCTTTCACTAGTGGCGCATTGGTTTCCGGAATCACTAGTGCTTGCTCAATATTTTCACAAGAGTAACTATCTCAGTACAACACAATTTCAGACAGTCACCGAATGCTGACATTGAGTAAAATGTGTGAGTAAAGTGTCGAGTTGCACATCCAGTGAGTCGTTATTTAGGTCGGTGGTCGGGAAGAAATGTTCGCAATTTCCTGACTGTTATCGTTATGGCAACTTCCTTTTTCTTGAAAGTGACTGTTCATCTACAGTCAACAAAGATGATAAATATTTATTTTCAGAATTGTTTTCTAAAAACACGAACTATTTAACATATTCGGCCAAAACAGTGGTCGGGCCATGTGATAAATAATTACATGTATTTTATTTATTTTTAAGATTTTTTAATCGGTGAAAAAAGTGGTCCGGTCTGGCCATGCAAGCGGCGACCCAGTTGGATCTGCGGCGACGGCCATATAGTTATGGTTATCAATATGGAATACCGGTATATAGGTTATTATGGTTGTGTTAGTCTGGGAACAGGCGTCGATATATTTTGCCTGGTCAGTAAAATAAATATATTTTAATATAGAGACCATTAATTGGGCTGTATTGAGTTTCTGATAATGTTATTTTGCCACAAGCTATAAAGTGAAAAATCGACAGTCTATGGTTGTGTGTAGATCGTATTAAATATTGAGAACACGTGCAGAAAGGGTCAAAGACGCAGTTGTGTGTATAGGAGTGTTACTCATACAAGGCCTCGACAACTGTATGTTTGTTTGGATTTTTGTTTGGATTTATGTGGGGTTAAACGTAGCAACAAACAACACCGTTATATACATGTACATACGTGTGCAACCGTAACTTTCTAAAATGCAATGGTCTATATATACTTTCTCCAATATTCTGGACTCGATTTTTGGCTTGAAGTCGCATCAACGTCATAGTTCATACAAGACGGACAACTCTCCAACTAGTATTTGTGGAGGAACAACACGGGCAGTATTTCCGGCACGGACGGGATCCCAGGTAGAACCACCAACCTTCAACAAGACATTAGTATGTATGGTAGGCGCCCAGCTCCCGTTTGATATCTCGGATATACTCTCCTTGTTGACAGATTTTATGGGAACTGTTACGCCATTTCGTAAGTAATATAATGGCCTGCAATAAACCAATAAGCATTAGGTCAAGGTGTTCTATTATTAAAGCGACAGTACATCGCAAAAAGTAAAACAACAATGTATTTTTATGCGCATATAGCGGAGCTACTACACGATTCTGAATTGGCGAAACCATTTATAGTCGCTATAAATATTGTATAATTATAATGTTCATTGTGCTAATTATGATACATATATAATGTGGATGCGGGAATACCCATGATGTACTCCTATTCTGTAACAAACTTTGCATTTTTTTTATATCATATTTATATATGTAATTGGAAATTACTCTCAGTAGCAATTAGCTTTTTCATCGATGTAGTACCGCTTTAAATAACTATAATTAGCATGTCGATACCCATGCGACATTTGTAATAGTCGTCGATACCCATGCGACATTTGTGATAGTCGTCGATACCCATGCGACATTTGTGATAGTCGTCGATACCCACGCGACATTTGTGATAGTCATCGATACCCACGCGACATTTGTGATAGTCGTCGATACCCACGCGACATTTGTGATAGTCGTCGATACCCACGCGACATTTGTCATAGTCATCGATACCCACCCGACATTTGTCATAGTCGTCGATACCCACGCGACATTTGTGATAGTCATCGATACCCACACGACATTTGTGATAGTCGTCAATACCCACGCGACATTTATGATAGTCGTCGATACCCACGCGACATTTGTCATAGTCGTCGATACCCACGCGACATTTGTCATAGTCGTCGATACCCACGCGACATTTGTCATAGTCGTCGATACCCATGCGACATTTGTGATAGTCATCGATACCCACGCGACATTTGTCATAGTCGTCGATACCCATGCGACATTTGTGATAGTCGTCGATACCCACGCGACATTTGTCATAGTCGTCGATACCCACGCGCCATTTGTCATAGTCGTCGATACCCATGCGACATTTGTCATAGTCGTCGATACCCACACGACATTTGTCATAGTCGTCGATACCCACGCGACATTTGTCAGTCGTCGATACCCACGTGACATTTGTGATAGTCGTCGATACCCACGCGATATTTGTGATAGTCGTCGATACCCACGCGACATTTGTCAGTCGTCGATACCCACGCGACATCTGTAATAGTCGTCGATACTCATGCGATATTTGTGATAGTCGTCGATACCCACTCGACATTTGTGATAGTCGTCGATACCTATGCGATATTTGTTAGTCGTCGATACCCACGCGACATTTGTGATAGTCGTCGATACCTATGCGATATTTGTAATAGATGCTTAGAAAGTAGTCTGTGTCCTAACGGTTAATTAAGTCAACAAGTTAGACACTGCTATTGAATGGTCTTGAGGCCTCTATTATCACAGAGCATGCACAATTCTAAGGTACCATATATATGTGCGTTGCCAAAAACTGTATTTTTTAAGAGAATTATATTTGAAACACATGAAAATGATACTCTTCAATACATGTGATCAACGCGGATTTTTTTTTATTTTCATTAAAGTTTAAGCAATTCAAAATATTCACACACCAACAATAATCGAGGAAATAATAATTTTTTGTCATGTTTGTTATGTGGCTCAAGTTTGTATTTTAATTTCATAATGCGTTTGTTCTACTAGTGATATTAATTTTTGGTAGCATTTTTATAATGAAACTTGCACCTAATGGTTGTATATACGTAAATAGACAAAAGTGTAGTCCCAATAACTAATATAGTTCATTTTTCTTTTTGGTAAAAATGCATTTTCATGACGGGCCGTGTATAGTTTGTGTTTTTGAGAAAGTATGTGACTTGAGAAGACTTCAGACTAGTTGATGTGTAGAAAAGATGTGGTATAAGAATGCAGGCCATTGCAAACTGAAGGTTGGTATACCAACTAATGTTGGTGTTTGTAAATACAGGTATAAAGTAATGTTGGTGTTTGTAAATACAGGTATAAAGTAATGTTGTTGTTTGTAAATACAGGTATAGAGTAATGTTGGTGTTTGTAAATACAGGTATAAAGTAATGTAGGTGTTTGTAAATACAGGTATAAAGTAATGTTGGTGTTTGTAAATACAGGTATAGAGTAGTGTTGTTCTTTGTAAATACAGGTATAAATAAATGTTGGCATTTGTAAATACAGGTATAAAGTAATGTTGGTGTTTGTAAATACAGGTATAAAGTAATGTTGGTGTTTGTAAATACAGGTATAGAGTAATGTTGTTGTTTGTAAATACAGGTATAGAGTAATGTTGGTGTTTGTAAATACAGGTATAAAGTAATGTTGTTGTTTGAAAATACAGGTATAGAGTAATGTTGGTGTTTGTAAATACAGGTATAAAGTAATGTTGTTGTTTGTAAATACAGGTATAAAGTAATGTTGATGTTTGTAAATACAGGTATAGAGTAATGTTGTTGTTTGTAAATACAGGTATAAATAAATGTTGGCATTTGTAAATACAGGTATAAAGTAATGTTGGTGTTTGTAAATACAGGTATAAAGTAATGTTGGTGTTTGTAAATACAGGTATAGAGTAATGTTGGTGTTTGTAAATACAGGTATAAAGTAATGTTGGTGTTTGTAAATACAGGTATACAGTAATGTTGGTGTTTGTAAATGCAGGTATAAAGTAATGTTGGTGTTTGTATATACAGGTATAGAGTAATGTTGGTGTTTGTAAATACAGGTATAAAGTAATGTTGGTGTTTGTATATACAGGTATAGAGTAATGTTGGTGTTTGTAAATATAGGTATAGAGTAATGTTGGTGCTTGTAAATACAGGTATAGAGTAATGTTGGTGTTTGTAAATATAGGTATAGAGTAATGTTGGTGCTTGTAAATACAGGTATAGAGTAATGTTGGTGTTTGTAAATACAGGTATAAAGTAATGTTGATGCTTGTAAATACAGGTATAAAATAATGTTTGTGTATGGTATGCGCCAGGTGTAGGTTGCATTAGTGTATGTGTTCCCAAATATTGACAATGAGAGACATTATTGGGTTTTCGATTACCTCCCTTAACAGATAAAGTCCGATTTATCCCGAAATATGTATTGGTCCTTTTAGTTGAAAGCCTTTGTTTTTATTGGTGCTCCCTAACCAGATGTTGCGGTATGATAAATGTGATTTTAACAAAAGCATGTTAATTAATTTATAATCAATTTCTACAATTGTCCATACTTGCTTTTCTGGCAGTGAGCAGTGGGGAATGTAGGAGTAGTGTATTCCAGCAGTAGGAAATGTAATCCAGCAGTGAGTGGTGTATTGTAGTAGTGAATGAAGTGTAAATGCAAATTTTCGAAAAAAATAAATAAAAATAATAATTGTTTTAATTATTATTGTCCGTACTTGCTTTTCTGGCAGTGAGCAGTGGGGGAAATGTACGACTGTAGGAGCAGTGTATTCCAACAGTGGGTAGTGTAATCCAGCAGTGAGTGGTATATTGTAGTAGTGAATGTAGTGTAAATGCAAATTTTCGGGAAAAAAATAAAAATATATATAACAAAACATTTTTAATAAAAACAAAATTTCAATTTTTGTTTTCGAAAATTGTTTACAGGTAGGCTGGGTAACCGGAAACAGGCAACTATGCTTTACTTCAGCGATGAGCGGTGTGATTTAAATGCTATAAATAAATACTGTTGTATAACTATCACAGTACCATTGCATACCTAAAGTATAACTATCACAGTACCATTGCATACCTAAAGTATAACTATCACAGTACCATTGCATACCTAAAGTATAACTATCTCAGTACCATTGTATACCTAAAGTATAACTATCTCAGTACCATTGCATACCTAAAGTATAACTATCTCAGTACCATTGCATACCTAACTATCACAGTACCATTGCATACCTAAAGTATAACTATCACAGTACCATTGCATACCTAAAGTATAACTATCTCAGTACCATTGCATACCTAAAGTATAACTATCTCAGTACCACTGCATACCTAAAGTATAACTATCTCAGTACCATTGCATACCTAAAGTATAACTATCACAGTACCATTGCATACGTAAAGTATAACTATCTCAGTACCATTGCATACCTAAAGTATAACTATCTCAGTACCATTGCATACCTAAAGTATAACGATCTCAGTACCATTGTTGCACCAGTGTATTCCAGCAGTGGGGATTCGTAAATCGACTAATTATTATAACTAGATGTTTAAGGTGCTATGAGGGCTGTTGTAATCTCAATGTGTGTTCGGTTTTTATATCTCCGACTGTCGCTCACACAAGAATTTGTGTCAGCGATAGTCGGGCGTAGACCGGGTGAATACAATACCCGGTGCATGTATACTTCTAAGATGTCTAAGACTGCACATATATATAACTATATGTTTACCATTTCTACTACGGTTATGTGACGAGAATACCTTGTTACATGTGCAATGTCGCATTATACTATTAATTTATAATTTATATTAATATATAAGTTATGTACTAAAATACTTTTAGTTAGTTAAGACTACGAAGTTTAAGATATGTTTGCATAACTTAATGTGTACATAACTGATCCCAGAGTACATATAATTATAACCAGTCATACAGATATATAGCCAGTAATAACAGATCTCCCATATACATTGGACATTATAATTTTGTTTACATATCACATTCATAACTTCCCACTATGTCGTTTGGCGTGTGTGTGTGTTACGTTTATTTATAGTCGTTACCGGTTATGAGCTCCCTGGAGTTATACCCCTTGTCTGGTTGTCTTATGAGCTCCCTGGAGTTATACCCCTTTTCTGGTTGTCTTATGAGCTCCCTGGAGTTATAACCCCTTTTCTGGTTGTCTTATGAGCTTCCCTGGGGTTATACCCCTTTTTGGTTGTCTTATGAGCTCCCTGGAGTTATACCCCTTTTTGGTTGTCTTATGAGCTCCCTGGAGTTATACCCCTTTTTGGTTGTCTTATGAGCTCCCTGGAGTTATACCCCTTTTTGGTTGTCTTATGAGCTCCCTGGAGTTATACCCCTTTCTGGTTGTCTTATGAGCTCCCTGGAGTTATACCCCTTTTCTGGTTGTCTTATGAGCTCCCTGGGTTATACCCCTTTTTGGTTGTCTTATGAGCTCCCTGGAGTTATACCCCTTTTTGGTTGTCTTATGAGCTCCCTGGAGTTATACCCCTTTTTGGTTGTCTTATGAGCTCCCTGGAGTTATACCCCTTTTCTGGTTGTCTTATGAGCTCCCTGGAGTTATACCCCTTTTCTGGTTGTCTTATGAGCTCCCTGGAGTTATACCCCTTTTCTGGTTGTCTTATGAGCATCCCTGGGGTTTAACCCTGGTGCTCTGCCTGTGTATTAGTTTATACAAATTTATTTTAGCTCGATTGCGAAACAAGTTCTTTCAACTTCTATTAATCACTCTCGAGACCTCATTCCTGATGGAATCCATCGCCATGAAGGAGAGAGAAGAGGCTTAGTGCAACTTAAATGCCTTGCTAAAGGGCACAATCGTAACGGCTCCAGCGGGGCTCAAACTCCGGACCTTTCGCACCTGAAGTGAACGCGCATCCACTCCGACTGCCTGTGTATAAAATCAGGTTGAGAAGGAGTTCTCTACTTGCAGTTAATCCAGGAAGCATACTTGTTGGTGGGACTTGTATATTCAAATTGAGAACGGTATGACTTGCATTTTCAGGATATATTCATACACGTCTGCAAGATGGATGATATGTACTTCATGTGTAACCTCATGCAGTTCCAAGAGCTGGCAAGGATCATAGAGCACATTCCGCTGCCTCTGAGAACCAGATATACCCTGTGTTCCTCACCTCTCAAAGTCCGGCAAGGCTTTGCTCAAACTCTGTTTGTGAAGGTATGGATTCTATGATTTTGGTTTAGAATGTGCTGTATGCTGTGATATTCTATGATTTTGGTTTAGAATGTGCTGTATGCTGTGATATTCTATGATTTTGGTTTAGAATGTGCTGTACGCTGTGATATTCTATGATTTTGGTTTAGAATGTGCTGTACGCTGTGATATTCTATGATTTTGGTTTAGAATGTGCTGTACGCTGTGATATTCTATGATTTTGGTTTAGAATGTGCTGTACGCTGTGATATTCTATGATTTTGGTTTAGAATGTGCTGTACGCTGTGATATTCTATGATTTTGGTTTAGAATGTGCTGTACGCTGTGATATTCTATGATTTTGGTTTAGAATGTGCTGTACGCTGTGATATTCTATGATTTTGGTTTAGAATGTGCTGTACGCTGTGATATTCTATGATTTTGGTTTAGAATGTGCTGTACGCTGTGATATTCTATGATTTTGGTTTAGAATGTGCTGTACGCTGTGATATTCTATGATTTTGGTTTAGAATGTGCTGTACGCTGTGATATTCTATGATTTTGGTTTAGAATGTGCTGTACGCTGTGATATTCTATGATTTTGGTTTAGAATGTGCTGTACGCTGTGATATTCTATGATTTTTGTTTAGAATGTGCTGTACGCTGTGATATTCTATGATTTTCGTTTAGAATGTGCTGTATGCTGTGATATTCTATCATTTTGGTTTAGAATGTGCTGTACGCTGTGATATTCTATGATTTTGGTTTAGAATGTGCTGTATGCTGTGATATTCTATCATTTTGGTTTAGAATGTGCTGTACGCTGTGATATTCTATGATTTTGGTTTAGAATGTGCTGTACGCTGTGATATTCTATCATTTTGGTTTAGAATGTGCTGTATGCTGTGATATTCTATGATTTTGGTTTAGAATGTGCTGTATGCTGTGATATTCTATGATTTTGGTTTAGAATGTGCTGTATGCTGTGATATTCTATGATTTTGGTTTAGAATGTGCTGTACGCTGTGATATTCTATGATTTTGGTTTAGAATGTGCTGTATGCTGTGATATTCTATGATTTTGGTTTAGAATGTGCTGTACCCTGTGATATTCTATGATTTTGGTTTAGAATGTGCTGTATGCTGTGATATTCTATGATTTTGGTTTAGAATGTGCTGTACGCTGTGATATTCTATGATTTGGTTTAGAATGTGCTGTACGCTGTGATATTCTATGATTTTGGTTTAGAATGTGCTGTACCCTGTGATATTCTATGATTTTGGTTTAGAATGTGCTGTATGCTGTGATATTCTATGATTTTGGTTTAGAATGTGCTGTACGCTGTGATATTCTATGATTTTGGTTTAGAATGTGCTGTACGCTGTGATATTCTATGATTTTGGTTTAGAATGTGCTGTACCCTGTAATATTCTATGATTTGGTTTAGAATGTGCTGTACGCTGTGATATTCTATGAATTTGGTTTAGAATGTGCTGTACCCTGTGATATTCTATGAATTTGGTTTAGAATGTGCTGTACCCTGTGATATTCTATGATTTTGGTTTAGAATGTGCTGTATGCTGTGATATTCTATCATTTTGAGTTTCATAAAATATGGTATGAAATCGCTGCGAGTGCAAGATCCTATTTTATCATATTACCATATAGCGCTCGTTTTAATAATATTTTGCACAAAATAACGTTGCTACTTTCATTTTGGCGTCACTATTATATATATGCATAAAAATGTGTTTAAGTTTAAAGTTGCATACGTATTGAAATGAATATGTCTGCTTTACATGTATATTCATGCAGATTAATGACTAAGATGTTGTGGAACCGTACTCGTTCCTTTTCGTACCAATTTCGTGCATAAATTAAATGCAGATCAGCCATCTTTTTTTGTATAATCGTCACTTCTATTGAGTTTCCAAGGCTGATCTGGGTGCATGACCCCAGAATGCTCAGATGTCGAAATGAACTACTTGTGATCATTTGTTGACTTTTGCAACTGGAAAAGGAATATGTACGTTACAAAGTAACATAAAACTTACTAGTAGCGTCCTAAGCCGAGATGCAATGCTCCGCAAACTAATCAATGGTAGCTTTCCTCCCACACGTATGACCACATAATTATACGCTTTCAGCCGCCCCAACAAGAGTGATTAATAGTTTTTTTAAAAAAGATTTAGCTCAAAATATGAAAGTTGAAATTTTACTCAGACGCTAGTACTGTGCACCAGGCCATATGCCAGAAGCTTCTCCCTTATTGAAGGTCTAGCTTTGGTCCTATGTACCATTGACATTTGACTGGATTTGTTGAATTGTTATCTTTGACAGATTGCGGGAAGAATGAGTCATGGCTTGCCACTGACATTTGACTGGTTTTGTATGATCCTTGGTGCGCCATTTAGTATTCCAAAGTCAGTATCGGAGCTGACGCAGCTAGAGGCAGCGTTCGAAGTTGTAGACATTTATCTCTGGCTCAGGTACTGTTTAGAATTCTGTATAATATGATGAAAATATGTCGGATAAGGGCATACACAACACAAATATGTGATTACCTACTCCATCCCTCCTCCTGTCCTACGCCATCCCTCCTCCTGTCCTACTCCATCCCTCCTCCTGTCCTACTCCATCCCTCCTCCTGTCCTACTCCATCCCTCCTCCTGTCCTACTCCATCCCTCCTCCTGTCCTACTCCATCCCTCCTCCTGTCCTACTCCATCCCTCCTCCTGTCCTACTCCATCCCTCCTCCTGTCCTACTCCATCCCTCCTCCTCCATCCCTCCTCCTGTCCTACTCCATCCCTCCTCCTGTCCTACTCCATCCCTCCTCCTGTAACCCCACTTGGAAATATGCCTCCATCTCAAACAGTGACCATCTTTCGGCAGGGGATATCGTGTTACCCAGCTGGTGGCTCATCCTGCATCTTGTCCATCAACAATTGCTTCAAACCAATATCCATTTTCCACTTCTCATGAACCACTTCCATGTTTATGAAACTTTGTCTGAAGCACTGTTGCAACTAGTAGATAACAGAGATAAATTGTACCGATCTGAAGACCGAAAGCGGCCATCTTGGAAATGTGTTTTCGACATCTCCTGGATCAATGTGTCTGGGGCTCCACGGAAACAACTTTAGTAGATAGCAAATGTTTAACATCTTTATGCGAATTTTGTGATGATTTTTTCTACCCATCGTTCATTATATTGCATTATTCGTAATTTTGATTGCGTGTATATACGCCTATTATGAGCTCTGTTATAAAATCCTGCCGAGTTGTGAGATTGGTTCCTCTCACAGATGTATCTTGTCGAGTGATGTTGCCTTGAAGCTTGTTGCCCAAATAATTCCCCTGGAAACTGAAAATGGTATCTTGTCGAGTGATGTTGCCTTGAAGCTTGTTGCCCAAACAATTCCCCTGGAAACTGAAAATGGTATCTTGTCGAGTGATGTTGCCTTGAAGCTTGTTGCCCAAACAATTCCCCTGGAAACTGAAAATGGATTATTAGTTCAGCTGAGCCGAAAGCAAAATGCTCAAGGTGAGGTATTGTAATTGGTTTTGTTTTGTCGACATTTGCCATGTAACCACCATAGCCAGTCTATCTTTCATTGCATTTTATTCAAAGTTGGCCACATGATATATGTTCATTAACCCATTTGATTCTGGATACCATTCAAACATTATTTGCGAAGAACATAGAGCCATATCAGCCGCCACGGAACGCGTCATCTGATCAGGCTCTATGCCGTTTGCTATTCAGATGATATTGCTAAGACACTGGGCTATGTAGCAAACAACATAGATCCTGATCAGCATGTAGCGTCATGCTGCGGCTGATTTAGATCTGTTTGCAAAAGCCTTTAAATGTATCCAGAATGAAATGTGTTAAACGTTTGTTCCTTTCAGTAATCTACCATATTCTGATTTTTTAACTTACTTTTCTTTCAGTTATCGATACCCAGACCTGTTTGTTAACACAGATGAAGTCAGGGAACTGCGTGTTAAACTTGATGCTATCATTCAAACATTCTTGAACAGAGGTAGGATTAGCGATAAAAAGAGAAGAGCAGCAGACTTTAGTCAAATGTTTGGTGATCAAAAACATACTGAAGAGGAGGTAGAGGACAGTCTTATACAGAACAACCCATTGCAAGCTTATAAACCAAAATCTAATCAGAAAAAAGACAGCGAAAAGCATGCAGTGTTTCGTGATGTGTTTAAAGATTTGGATAAAAGGGAAATGGAAAACATGGAATCCAAACCAACAGCTACTAGAAGTTTCTGGACAGATGAAGGCATTAGAGATTCTGCTGTAGATATTGAATTGCAGGACAGTGGTAATTTGATACGAGACAATGCTGCAGATATTACGACATTAGATAAACCAGACATATTGAATAAACAGGGTTTTTTCTCAAAGTCAAATAAACAATACAATGAAATAGCTGGAAGTTATAAGATTGAAAACATGTTTCAGAAAGAAATGAAAGCCCAAGAAAGTCAAAAGGAAGTTGAGAAATTAGATTCAAATATGACTGATATTGATAACATAGGTGAAGATACAATTGTGAAGACTGGAGCTGAGAGTTCAGTACAAGAAATCGCCGACCATTCAGGCTCTCCAGATAACAACGGAGCTGAGACTCGAGCAACAGAGACAGTGCAATTTGGAATGGGTGCAGATGAATTGGATCAAATCAAACAGACATTGACTGATATGAAGCAGAAGAAACTAAACATTCATAAAAACGAGCCAACAGAATATGAGATTATAGATAAAGAAGAAATGATGAAATTTGTACATGTGTATCCTAAGCGGAAGACTGATGTTGTCCGGATGAGTGTATCAAAAGGCCTGCATGAAGATGATAAATATAGCAGCGGTTTAAGTTTTGCTGAAGGATTTGCAAAGTTGAGCGAAAGAAACCAAGGTAGCACTTCACGTGTTTCAAGTTCTATTCAACAAACTGAAACTACTGACAAATATAGTGAGGATGGAGGTAACACAGTTATTAGTGACAGATTCTCAGTTGAATATAATATTGATTTGATAAGTAACGACCACAAAACATCTGCAGTAACAGAACATATTTCTGAAGCCTCACAAGATCTATATGATAAATCACAGACGGAGCAGCACAGTGTTAGAACAATGAAGAAATCTCATGTGCACACACTAGGTGAAAGTACAGTTTATAATATACAAGATGAAAAGATCATTGATGAAAGTCATGATAAGAGTATTAGTCTAACGGAGCAGTTGGTTAATGCAGGAGTTTTGTCCGAGGAGACGTTAGAACAATTGAAATCTGAATGGGCAAAAAATACTGATGTAGCGATTAAACACGATAAGGAGAATACTGAAAATGGTGAAAAAAGATGATGGCAAATGGTTTAGTTGAATTCTTGTACAATTAGTGAATTAGCGAAAGGCAAATGTATGTAGTACTGGCAGTGTAGTGTGTTGCATTACATGCCATTTAGTCTGGTGCTTATGGTGTTCACTTCAGGTTGGAATCCCAAATCAGGAACACCAGTTCAAGGGCATCATTCAGTTTGTGCCGAATAGCCAAATACCTATCCTTGCTGTGGAAATGTACTTGTGCTTTGGAACATCCTGGGTATATTAATACAGGACACTGTACATTCATTCCACATATAAATGAATGCATTTACATTTGGATGGCGAGTGGCCCACCCAGGCTGTTTCAATTGGAGAAAAGTAGCTCAGTTATTTCTACATATGAGGACGGCTAACATGTTCTTTTCTAGACTTGTTGAGGTGGGGCAATCTGAGGTACTACCAAATTTTGTGGAAAAGTGCATGATTTTAAGATAAATGTTAAAGGGGAAGTGACCTACGTACGCCAGTTGCCCAAATGCATTTATGCGGTGGCGACTTTAAATAAACTTATTAAGTCAGTCAGCCTACGTAAACCAATGCTAACATAACATAGCCACTGCCATTTTGGTGTACTAAATTAGTACCTGGTTGTCATAACATATATATCAGGTTCAGTTACTTGTCAAATCACTAATCTTTTTCTGCATTTATTTTACTGTATGCTAATCATTCCCTGGTTGGAATGTCCAATGAGACAATTCAAGTCTTTTGCAATCGGGATCATTCTAGTGGGCGAAATTGTCGTCCTAGGGACCCTGACTTCGCCCTCTGGGGGCCCTACTTCTCCCTAAAAAAAAAAAAATATCTTTTTGTTTTTACGATTTTCAAACAAAATTGTGCCTAGTAAGATACACTGGCCCATTATAAACTACATTGAATAAACCTTCTATTCAAATGTTGTATTTAATGGTTGTACTGTGCATTTTAACCCTATTTTGCAGAAGTATATTAAATAACATCATTTAATGATGCGATCACGCGCTTTCTCACTTCTCCCAAACATTCTGACCTAGAATGAACCCTGTGCAATGGAAGAAACTGGTTTTTATTCCCCCCAGCTGACCCTAATAATATTTAAGTCTTTCAGAAGGGACTATAAACCGAGGTCTCATGTATTGGTGATACGTAACAGAACCAGGGATGCTTCTGGAATTTGCAGCGTAATCTGTAGCATGCACTATTGTCCAAAAAATAAAATGAATAATGTACTTCTGGAGGTGTCGCCCCGAGTTACCAGAGGGTTATAATAAATATATGTATGAAAAGACTTCTCTACTATCATGCAAAAAAAAGTCAATTTGTAACCACCAGGATGATAGTTAGCAAGCAAATGCTAAATTGTACTTTTGGGAATGTTAATTTCACTTTGATAGTAATATGTTTTTGGAGGTACCACCATAATAATAGGCAGGAGCCTGAGTGGTTACTTGCCTCTCACACTGTAGGTTCGAACCCACTGGAGGTGTCAAATTCTTTCAAGTGAGGAAGCTATCCAACTTGTTTGCAGTAGGTTGGTGGTTCTACCTGGGTGACCTTTCGGTGCGCGAAATACTGCTCGAATGGGCATGTGGATCTTCCTCAACCAATAATAGCAGGAGAGTCGCCATCTCACCTAAGCTGTTGGTGCGACTTTAAACCACAAAACAATGATAGACAATCTGTGTTATGACCCCCACCCCCATTGCACCAATGATAGACAATCTGTGTTATGACCCCCACCCCCATTGCACCAATGATAGACAATCTGTGTTATGACCCCCACCCCCATTGCACCAAGGTTTTCAGAACAGATGGTTTTACTACTAACTATGAGTGTCTCTTGATAGTTGGGGAATTCTCTACCGCTAGCAGAAGATCATCTAATGATCTAAACCCATACAATCATTAACATCCTAAAGTGGATGTAAATTACATTTTAACTCAAATTTACTTTTACATGCTGCGTTTCTGATTCTATGTTTCATACAATGTTATGTAGACGTGTATACTAATTTCAAGAGGGCCACAAGGCAGATAATGTCACCCACCTAAAGTGCCCTCTGTAAATAAAGAATGTACTAACTATGAATGAACTACAGGTGTCAATTTATTATTACCCCATCTAAGAACAGTTTTAGGACCATTGTTTTGCTCGATGTCAAATTTTCTATTTGTCCAATGTTTGTGTTTGGTCTATTACAGTTTTATTTATTCGGGTGATTTAAGAAATAAATTTGCTCAACGTTCCACCTTATCAAGAGTTTTCAAGACTGTCCTGCGCATGAATGAAGGATATTTCAAATAATTGTAGCAGACGACCATTCATTCATGTATTTTTCGGATTTGTAACTGAAAACTCATATTGTCGCAATTCTAATGAAATGCCATGACATATTTCACACCGTGTCTCATTTATATGAAAAAGTTGGCAGTTTCTTACGGAGGTTGGTGCACCCAAGTACTGGTTAACCGCTGGAGCCTGCCCAAGAATGGTGTTGTTAGGTAAACTGCCCGCCGACAATATAGCCCAAAATGGTGCTGATGCAGGCGTAAAACCCGAAACATAACATATTTCACCACTATATTCACCGCTAGCGTGCACAGATTGAATCTTCCCATCGTTGAAATCCACCAATTTTTTTATTTTACTTGGTGTAATGGTACGTACAGTGTCAGCCTTGTATCCGAGGGGTTGTGAGTTTGATGCCCGTCAGATCCCCATTGGTATATCATTAGGCAAGGCACTTATATTCCACATTGGCCCTTCTATCTTCCTAATGGCATATGATTGCACCAGAAATGAGATCTTGAAAGCAATTAATCTGTTGTAAACATTTATTTCACAATCGAGCTATAAAATAAATTTGAATGAAACATTTATTTTCCATACTGAAAATGTCAGAAATGGACAAAAGTTCATTAAGCCCAATCAAAGTTATGATGAAAGAATGTCTTTATAAATGACAGATCTAACATAAAACATGGGTAGTATTAGCAAAAACCCACAAATACTTTGTTAAAAGTAGGCCAAGGTAACTTAACAACTTGTCAACAAAAAAAAACCCCACATCAACAAGACATGTCATTTGAAGCGAGGAATCCCTGGGCATAGAATGTCCAGGTGGCATGCAGTTTGTTTCACAATTCTCTATATTTTCTAAGCATGTACTATCTGATCAGCCATAGAGATATCTTCATATTCTAAGCATTTAGTATCTAGCAGCCACAGTTATCTTCATTTTCTAAGAATATAGCATCTATACAGTGCTTTTCATTTTCTAAGGATACAGTTCTATTCATTTTGGACACATCTAGTATCCAATCATACCATTCTCTTCAATTTGCTAAGTACACAGTTCTCTTCATTTTGAACATAATTATATAGTATACCAGCATACACTTATCCTCATTTTCTAGGCATATAGTATCTAAGCACACAGTTATCCTCATTTTCTAGGCATATAGTATCTAAGCCCACAGTTATCCTCATTTTCTAGGCATATAGTATCTAAGCCCACAGTTATCCTCATTTTCTAGGCATATAGTATCAGTCATTTTCTAGGCATATAGTATCCAAGTACACAGTTCTGTTCATTTTCTAGGCATATAGTATCTAAGCACACAGTTCTGTTCATTTTCTAGGCATATAGTATCTAAGCATACAGTTCTGTTCATTTTCTAGGCATATAGTATTTTTTCATTTTCTAGGCATATAGTATCAGTCATTTTCTAGGCATATAGTATCTAAGCACACAGTTATGTTCATTTTCTAGGCATATAGTATCTAAGCACACAGTTATGTTCATTTTCTAGGCATATAGTATCTAAGCCCACAGTTTTTTTTTTTGTTCTGTTCATTTTCTAGGCATATAGTATCTAAGCACACAAGGTTCTGTTCATTTTCTAGGCATATAGTATCTAAGCATACAGTTCTGTTCATTTTCTAGGCATATAGTATCTAAGCACACAGTTCTGTTCATTTTCTAGGCATATAGTATCTAAGCACACAGTTATGTTCATTTTCTAGGCATATAGTATCTAAGCACACAGTTATGTTCATTTTCTAGGCATATAGTATCTAAGCCCACAGTTCTGTTCATTTTCTAGGCATATAGTATCTAAGCACACACGGTTCTGTTCATTTTCTAGGCATATAGTATTTAAGCACACAGTTATGTTCATTTTCTAGGCATATAGTATCTAAGCACACAGTTATGTTCATTTTCTAGGCATATAGTATCTAAGCACACGGTTCTGTTCATTTTCTAGGCATATAGTATCTAAGCACACAGTTATGTTCATTTTCTAGGCATATAGTATCTAAGCACACAGTTATGTTCATTTTCTAGGCATATAGTATCTAAGCACACAGTTATGTTCATTTTCTAGGCATATCATATCTAAGCACACAGTTCTGTTCATTTTCTAGGCATATAGTATCTAAGCCCACAGTTCTGTTCATTTTCTATCAGATACCTATACCAGTATCACAGTCATTTTCTTGGCATATACACTCAATAAAAGTCTTAATCAGTCACCTGGTGTTTTATAATATTTAAATTATCAATAGTTCTACAATATTTATTGTATTTTCAAATTGTCATTGAATGCAATTTATTCTATACAGCAATACATTGCATAAAGGACTGTAATAAAATGGATCAAATAGGAGGATATGAATATCGATATATTTGGTTATTAGATTGCTCTAAATACTGTAAAACACAAGGTGACAGATTAGGAATTTTGTTTTAAGTCTAGTGTATTCAGCAGCCACTTCATTTCCCATAACATATCGAGGGTGGTCGTGGGATTATTATCATATACCTTTAAGCTAGGTCACGGGTTCGAGCCCCGCTCAGGCCGTGTCTCATTTATATGAAAAAGTTGGCAGTTTCTTACGGAGGTTGGTGCACCCAAGTACTGGTTAACCGCTGGAGCCTGCCCAGGAAAGGTGTTGTTCGGTAAACTGCCCGCCGGCGATATAGCCCAAAATGGTGCTGATGCAGGCGTAAAACCCGAACTATAAAATATAAATAAAGTTTTAAGCTAGCGGCAACGGACCAGGTCAAATGGAGAGTTGTAGTGAAGGCCATATACCACAACAGGGGTGAAGAGGATTGCACCTTAAGCTTTCGATTAAATCCATTCTCATTCTGTATACAATAGATATGTACTGTACATTATAAATATGTTTAACCCATTCAACCCCAAGTATCTGACATGGACTGGTGCATGCTATTCATAAACCAATAAATGAATCAGAAAATCACATTTGGACAAGTTCTTTTATCAAAATGGGTAATTATGTCTAAAAATAGTCATATCACTGGCAAAAAGTGCAGATCCTGATGAGACGGCTCGTCACGAGCCGGCTCATCTGGATCTACACTTTTCATAAGCCTATTTAGAGGCCTGTGGGGTTGAAAGGGTTAAAGTTTAAACCAACTATTATCACACATCCAGCTTTATTTCCTAGGCACAGAGTGCCTGTAACACATGCATTTATCCTCGTCTTCACCAACTGGTTTAGCCCACTTCAACCATGTATTTATTTCATGATCACGCACTTTCAGTTTCAACAATTCCGACCTTGTCTTCTCATGTGCCATTTTTTCTTCCTCGAATTTGATTCGACATACAGTTAGCTCTTGTACATTGTCTTCTAATTCTTCAATAGTTCTGCAAACACTTTGTTCCAGTTCATAGCTTGAAGCAAAACGTTTTTCGACTTCATTATAAAATGAACAAACTCGCAATTGTTTGTCCATTTTTCTATTAAATGCATCAGTAATGCTTTCTATGTTGCTTTTATTGCTGGACTGAGCTTTTTCTAGAGTTTCTTTTAATTGTATTGCTTCCTTGTTATCTATTATTTGGTTCGTTTCCATGGTTTTATAAACAATGTTCATTTGATCCTTGAGCTGTTCCATTTCAGTAAGCAGTTCTTTTTTCGTTTGTTTTGAAGCTTCATCAATTCTATCGACTATTTTCTTCTGATGCAAGTCGTCAACTAGTCGTTTATGTGCTTTGTCACCGTTAGTTTTAACCACGTTTTCCGTTTCTCGTCTCAGATCGTTTTTCCAGGTCTCCAGTTCTTCCAAAAATTCATCTCTCCTTTTCTCTATCTCTCGGCATCTCATATCCATATCGGTTCTTAACATTTTCAGTGTCGCCTCATAATCGTTGTCCATCTTGTCGCACATTTTATCCAGTATTTTCAGTTTGGTTTTCTCGCTTATGTGTTTGTCGTGTCGTATTTCTTTCCTGCTCGATGCGTTGGCATTGACAACCAATTCATCTATGCACATCGTTCTAACTTTATCAAACCTGTAAGTATCTGACGAGCTTAAATATTTCAGGACGTCTTGTGACTGAAGACGCCCATGTTGTTTTCGCATTGTATCAAAGGAGTTTTGCAAAGCAGTCCCACATGCTTTCCTTAGATGCGATATACGGAAATGGTCAACTAGTGGTAGAATTCTCAAAGCTTTGTCACCTAAAATGGACATGTATGTGCACATTTAGAATCAAACATACGAATGATAAAAAATATCGGGGCTAATGAAAACATTTTAATCTCGAACAAAATGTTTTAAAGCGACACTACATCGTTGTAATTGTTTTCCAAGGAATTGCCTCCAAAACTGAGTACTAGTAACTAGTAAACAAACGTCGTATACGACGTTTGTTGACAACAAAATAATGTAAATAGAGTCGACATGCATGTGTAATGCAACGCATAGTATCATGAATAGCAAGCTTTATGGTACAGCCATACCGTTTTATCTCACATTTGTGCCTATAAATATTTAGACTAATCTGATTTAAATGCATGATCTCTAAACCACAGTATCACGGGATTAGCATACACTCCAATGATTATCAAACCTCAATTCAGGACAATGGCTGAGCGTTATATGAAATCCTACTTTCAGTGTTGAGAGATTGCAGACCACAGCACACTGTTTATTGATTGAAAGCTAGTGTTGCAGAAGTGTATTTTTACGTTTATTTATCGTCGCTACCGGTTGCCCATATGAGTGACGCCTCCTGAAGTGATTAGTCATTTTGGAGGATACAGACAGAGACCCATTCCAGAGTCTCCTCTTGTTCTTTTAGGTGCACAATGTAAAGCACCGACAAGAGACCTCGGTTTAAAGTCCCAACTGAAAGACTGTTAATTTTTATTAGGGTCAGACGGGGGATCGAACCTGCGATCCCTGGATTACCAGTCCAACATGTTAACCACTGGACTACAGATCCGTCAGAAGAATTTGTACTATCAATGCTATTTATACGTAAAATATGCAATGTGGATGTGTGTGGTGCAATGTCGCTTTAAGACGCGAGCGAAGTGTACACGTCGGGGTCGAACTCCAATGGGTGAGTGACCTATGGTAATCCAACTGGATTGGCTGTAGACAAGAGCAGGTGAATCGTTTTACTTTAAGGAGAATAATTTTATAATACTTAGTATTTCATTTTTATCCTTTATTTTGTATTAATGTCATTTGTTTCTGTAAAATCCAATTAAAAATAATATTTAAAACTTTATTTATTTTACAATGATTGCAAAAAAAGCTTTAACAACTTATATTTAATCACGCTCGTTGGCGCAGATGAAAGCGTAAATGTGGTCAAGCGTGTGGGAGGGAACTGGAATACCCGGAGAAAACCCACCTGTCCGATCTAGCGATCACCGTACCATCTCAACTACTACCCGGTCCGATGATCGAACCCGGGTTCCATTGGTGAGGAGTGAGGAACGAGCGCGTTAACCACTGCGCTGATCGAACATACTAATATTACATTGTTTCTGGTGGGCATACCAATATAATTATATACATACACGAAACGCAAATAATCATTCTTGTGAATTTAAGTTGAACAATTATATAATAAAAATCATATTGAATCGGTTAATGGTGATCTCAAAGCGAAAGTAGCACTTTCCGAAAACTGGTTGAATATCCCCGGACGGACTTGAATATCCCCGGACGGACTTGAATATCCCCCACGGACTTGAATATCCCCGGATGGACTTTAATATCCCCGGACGGACTTTAATATCCCCGGACGGACTTTAATATCCCCGGACGGACTTTAATATCCCCGGACGGACTTGAATATCCCCGGACGGACTTGAATATCCCCGGACTATCACTTTACTATTAATGGAGTCTACTTTTCAGTGGACATTGCGATTATGTGTCATTAAATTTGGGGTATATTTAGTCCAAAGATAATTATAAGCCGGTGTAAAACGTTAGATATAACGGTAAGAAAGTATGTAGAAACACAAGTATCCGCCTCCGTGGTCGGGTGATTAATGTCGTTGACTTGTATACCACTGTAACCTATCATCACTATTGGGCATGGGTTCTAGCTCCGCCGCTCAGACCGTCTCTCTTTATATGTAAAAGTTGGCAGTTTCTTATGAAAGTTATAAACTTTATTTATTTTACAACGATTGCGAAGCAAGTTCTAACAACTTATCACTAATCACTCTCGTTGGCACAGATGAAAGCGTAAATGTGATCATTCGTGTGTGAAGAAACCGGAGTAGGCCTACCCGGAGAAAACCCACATGTCCGATCTGGCGACCACCGTACCATCTCTCATACTTCACGGTCCGAGTATCGAACCCGGGTTGCATTGGTGAGAGGTTGGTGTACCAAGTACTGGAGAACCGCTGGAGCCTGCCCAGGAAAGATATTGTTAGGCAAACTGCCTGTCGCTCAAATGGGCATCCGATAGCGACAATGAATAAATTAAATAATAAGAAACCAAAAAACCCCAACACAATTTGTCTTCATTTATCACACATCGTTATTCGTGGTATTGTTGTTTCACGCATGGCTTTTATTTGCATAAATCCACAGGCACAGACATAAATCCACAGGTGCCTGTGCATAAATCCTATCATGATGTCGATAATTGAAACCAAGAAAATAGTTATGGTAGTTCTAAGCAAGAAACACGTAAATAAGATTATATGTAGATTTAGATATATCATGTACGAACCCGTGAGCTCTCCGCTGCCATGCAGGCAGGCAATCATCGTTTTCACGTCCTTGTATAAGAGGTTTGGCATCTCGAGCTTTAGTTTTCTCTCTAATGGACCACCTGACCTGGCGCGTTGTGTTACTCTATCAGTGACGTCATTGTCGTCTGCTTGTGTGGCTCGTGCGTTGGAAATCAGAGTAGCGAAAACGCTTGAACTGCAACTCAAAAGTCCACTATTGACCTTTACCTTCTTGCCTTCAACAACTAGTTCCATATCGTACACATCTCCTATGTCGCGAGCGTCGGCTGTATAACTGCGCTCACTCATCATTACTATGTGCTGTTTATGTTCACCGGACGTTGTTTTTAGACAATACTGGATTCACAAACCTGCACTGTTAAAAGCTGCATACGATAAGGCAACTACACGCAATAAGTCAACTGCGTATGTTGGAAAGCGATACTTAATTCCTGATGGTAATTCCAACCGTGAATGCTTTATATGACCTCACAGAATTAACTTGCAGCTTTTGCTATAAATGGTATAATATTATGTTGAATATTTTATGAAATGATTTACAATATTAAGCGATCACAATCTTATCGATCTCAACACAAAGTTTGTTTCTCATAACTAGTCTTCCTATTCCTATGATTACATTACTATTGTTTAGTTAGCGTTAACTTTATCTCGCATTAAGATTTACCATAAAGTAGAATAGTTAAAGAGCAGCCAGTATTTGTATAACACTTCGACTGACCTTAATTATGTTCTATTGAGGAACTCGTATTGAGGTCATGAGATATTGATTTTTTTCATATTTACGATCATTACCAAATCCATATTCCTCGGGTTTAAGGAGTTAGTTCATAGAAGTTATAACCACTTCGTATCAGCCCATGAATATACTATTATATTGTTAATCAATCCAACAATAAAACGCGTGTTATTGATTATAGTTTATAAAGCTTATTGTATGTATGCAATTCAGATTACAAAGGACAGGTGCTCTCTAGTTTACAGTGATAGAATCGATGATTTAAAATAGTTTTACCAGTAATAGAGTATTTATTGGAATGGGAGTTGTAAATTTAATGGCAGCTGTGTGTATTTTACGTTTATTTATCGTTTATTTATCGTCTCTACCGGTTGCCCATGTGAGCGACGCCACCTGAAGAGATTAGTCATTTTAGATTTTGGAGGATAGTGCAATGATACAAACCTAGTCATCATAATCGGCTGCAATCCAGCATCTCGTGCCCATCCCATCTCGGTAACATCAGGACATTGTGGAACTAAGCAATGCGAAAGTTCCCATATAGTGCACTTGTAATGTATACGCTGTATATGCAATCGAAGGGCATGCTTTGTCGGTGGCAACTTTTCTGGTTTAGAAAAGATAATACATGTCACTCTGGTGGTTTTTTAATATATGTAGCTGCTCACTTACGACCTAAACGTGTTTTGGAGTTAGAAAATTTGCTTCCAGAGTCAATATGGGTTCAAATTAATGATCGAAAACAAACCTTTTTACTATGCACACTTTATAGACCACCTCATTATACCACTGCATTTTGGGACAAAATAAATATTTGCATAGAAAAGGCAACAGAAAACATATAGAAACTGATTTTAGTCGGAGATATTAATGAAGACCCTATAAATGATTCTAATAAAATTTAGAGATATACTCCGAGTAAACAATATGACTAATATAATAATCGAACCAACACGCGTGACAGACAATACTAGAACATTACTTGATCCAATAGCCATTACAAATACAATAGAAGTGCATGATTCGGGAATTTTCGTAACTCCGGACACAGTAAGCGATCATTTTGGAACATACGTACACATAAAAATAGACTTTCAACACTCTCCCTCATCTAAACGTAGAGTATGGAACTACAAGCGTGCAGATTTTAACAAAATGAACAATTTAATAAGAACAACTAATTGGGAAAATATAATAATTAGTGGTACTATCGATGAGGCATGCAATTCTTTCGTTTCCAAGTTTATTGAGATAGCTAAACTCTGTATTCCAACGAGTTTTGTAACTATAAGACCTAATGACAAACCTTGGTATAATTCCGAAATACGTCGATCCTCACGTCAGCGTGACAGACAAAAGCATAAAGCTATAAATTCTGGAAAACATTCGGATTGGATTATTTACAAACATATAAGAAATACAGTAAATAACATGAAAAAGCATGCGAAAGAAATATTTTTTAACAATATTGAATTTACTTTAAGTGACTATAGCTCGTCCAATCCCAGACAGTATTGGAAAATAATCAAAATGTTACTTAAGGGAACTTCAAAACAATGTGAAAGTATACCACCATTAAAAAACAACGATCAGTCATTCTCGCGTTCGGACACCGATAAGGCTAACACATTAAACGACTTCTTTGTCTCTATATCAAAGGTGGTTCGCAAACTCCTTTGCCAACGTTTATATCTAAAACCAATTCACGTATGAATAATTTCATTATAACTGAACAGGACATTACTGGTGTTTTATCTAATTTAATGGTTAATAAGGCATCTGGACCCGACGAAATAAGTCACAGAATGATGAAGGAATCTTCAGATACATTATGTGTACCATTATCTATACTTTTTAATCGCTCATTAGCTGAAAGTGTCTATCCTAAATGTTGGAAATCAGCTAATGTAATGCCACTATATAAACAAGGCGACAAAGACGAACCATCAAACTATAGACCGATCTCCGTAATCAGTTGTGTAGGTAAGGTTATGGAACGAGTTATTTTCAAACAAACGTATAACTATTTACACGGACATAATCTTATATATCCCAAACAATCTGGATTTCTTCCAGGTCACTCAACTATCTACCAACTAATAGATATCTACAATCACATTTGCAAGGCACTCGATGATAAGAAATCAACATGTATAATATTTTGCGATATATCCAAGGCATTTGACAGAGTATGGCATAAAGGATTATTATTTAAGATAGAGCAATATGATATCACCGGAAATCTGTTGACGTGGTTTTCAAATTACCTATCGAATCGCAAGCAACAGGTTTTTGTTAGAACGTCTTTTTCTGAAGAAAAATCATTATACGAAGGTGTCCCGCAGGGTTCAGTATTAGGTCCTCTACTATTTTTAATTTACGTTAATGATATTGCAGATTCTTTCATAAGTATTACTAGACTATTCGCAGACGACAGTTCCCTTGCAACATCAACGAGTGACATATCGCTAATGGAGACAATACTTAATGAAGATATGAACACTATTATGTCCTGGTCCAAGCAGTGGCTTGTTAAATTCAACCCAACAAAAACAGAAGCAATGTTCTTCTCCTCTATCAAAAGAAACCGCCCTAATGTGTACTTTGATAACACTCGTCTAACATTTGTTGAACATCATAGACATCTTGGTATTACTTTTAGCGAAGATGGGTCGTGGCACAAACACATATCTAATATAATTACATCATCGTCTAAAGTTCTAGGTTCAATGAAAATGCTAAAATTCAAGTTAAAACGTCAAACACTAAATCAAATGTATATATCGTATTTGAGGCCGTTGCTAGAATACGCTTCACTAATCTGGGACAATTGTGCACAATATGAGAAAGAAACTCTAGAAAAAATACAATATGAATCAGCAAGAGTTGTAACAGGCCTAACCAGATCTGTATCAATACAAAACTTACTACGTGAAATAGGATGGGTATCTCTAGCAGACAGAAGAAAAATCCAAAAGCTAGTGTTAATTTATAAAGAAAAAACAGGAATTTTACCGGCTTATTTACATGATCTATTCCCATCGAGTGTTTCAGATGCTAATCCCTATAACTTAAGAAATAGTACCAATTTTGCAACTTTAGTTAGGAGAACGGAGATTTATTCACAATCTGTCATTCCATCGTCGTTGCAACTTTGGAACCAACTTGGTCAAGCTATTAGAGCATCTATATCACTTCCTGTATTCAAACGAAAACTTAAAGCTATGTTTAGATCTCCAACTGTCCCATTATACTATTTAAAAGGTGAACGTTTTTCAGCCGTGCATCATGCCCGTATACGAAATAATTGTAGTAATCTAAATGCCGATTTACATGGTAACCATTTAATACCTAGCTCTGTATGTGATTGTGGACATGACATTGAAGACGCTGAGCATTATTTTTTTAGATGTACTCGTTTCATTATCCAGCGGAGAAAACTATTTTCCAATACGCGAGGTTTCCATCCCATGAGTACATACAAATTATTATTTGGCAATGAAAACCTAACCGATGATCAAAATGTATCTATTTTCAATCATGTCCAAATATTTATAAAAGAAACGGAACGATTTAAACATTAATTATCATACATTATGATACATATAATATATAGTTTGTATCATGAGTCACTATATACTTTACTCTGATAACACGGGTCCCGGGGGTGTGGCGATGACATCTGAGCATACTTATCCATTTTCTTCATGTTTTTTCCTTCTCTTAATTATATCCTCACTTCTTGTACGCTTTCATATAAATAAACCACTACTTATTTATCAGCTACAATGGGGAGGACCGAATCTAATGTTGTTATAACTTGTGGTCCAACCCATTTGTGTATGTATGAAATACCTGTATGATTGTGATTGTATTTATTGTTTACATATACAATAAAATATTATTAAACTAAACTAAACTATGATCAAAACATAGCGTACATATATTAAAATATACTAATTAATCATTCATAATCTATACACATTTGATTAATTATCAAAAAGCTAGATTGACAAGAAGTGTAACCTCCTAATACCCATATGGATATGTAATATACGTTTTCTTTGCAATGACACGTTTGTCAAAGACTAACTTATAGTCCTTTCTTTCACATTTAGTAACTATCCGTGCAGTATCGCTAACTCTTGCAATTTTATGAGCATCTACCACAGACACTATGGAATTCCGTTTTGCTACAAAGTCTGTAAGAACGTCAAAATTCACATTTAACTTGTTCCTACAGTTAAGAGTAATGCCTCTTATTTTGCAAGGCGTAACGTTGCCGTCCTTGTCGGGCTTTTCTAATCTGTATGCATAATTGTTTGGTCCCCCGGTCACAAATGTCAGTATACTATTGTTTGGAACTTCGTCCGTCAAGTCACCTAAGAAATCCCCCAGCTGTGGTTTCTGTTCTCCGTGTTTTGTAGTGAAGATTACAGAGTCTGTGTCTGCGTATAGGGCTCTATGTCCGAGCTGTTCTAGATACGAATACAATTTTAATCGAGCTTGCGCAGTTGTATACGCTGCAATGATGTCATTTGTTTTGGGATTTGAGTCCACAAAGTAATGTTTGTATTTCCAGCGCATTGCAACAAATTCATCGAACACATAATTGACGCAAGTCACCTCCTCTCTGTCAGAAGTCAGTTTGTCGAAGTATACGGCAGGGTCGTCTACCATGTCAACCTGAGTCATATTTGACCTTTGCCCAAACTTTCCCCAAAAGGAATTCAACATAAGTTTGGCAAGTGCTCGCAAACCTTTGTTTTTCTTGATTTTGTCATAGTCCAACAGTATACTCTATCAATATATTCTGATGATATAGTTTGATATAGTTGTGTTTGTCTACTTCGGTCTTACACCAGTCAGGCCATCCGCTGGCTTCATGTTTTAGTTTCAGGAATGTGTTCACATATTCTGTAGACAATCCATCTTTCTTAGCCATTGGGTCATAGCGAGATAGTTGATCAAAGTGCCACACCTCATATATCTTTTCAATCTGATATCCCTTCTGCACAGTCTTTTTAACCTCGTCCGTCACCCATGTCCCAATGAAACTGCGTTCCTCGTCCGTGTGACAACATGGCATTTTATTGTCTTGATTATCAGTGCATGTTGCGCACATTTTACAAAGGTGAAACAGCAATTTTCCATTTGTTTTGTATGGCAAAACAGGATGAAAAAGACCTTTTGGTGGAACAACTTTACATTTGATCAGCCCTTCGTAACAGTCCAGTGTGTCAAAGTTTTCAGTGATGATTTCAGGATGACCTAACGGAATTTTACCCGTTTTATTAACCCATGGATAAAGAGATGTCACGTCATAGTAGTCAATGTCTTCGTCAACAGAAGCCTCTTTGTACAACGTATAGGCCTCGGTACGGCCCCCATAAAAAGCGTCACGTGGCTCTAATGGAGTAACCAATTCCAGTTTGTCAATATACGACTTCATAGCTGAATTCTCATGACACGGTTTGTCAAAGTCAGCTTCCCTAATGCACCTATATGTATACCCTAGGTCTTCCAGATACTTTCTTTTCTCAATAGTGCTGTCATACAAGTCCCCCATGGTCATTTGTGTTATAGGATTAACGGTCGATCGCCAGAAATCACCGTGGAACTCTAATACTACCTTTTCACCAGATTCTGTTTCATAGTATCCATCCACGCGATAAGATCCAATGCATTTCTCGCCACCATTTCTAGCATGCTGAATGCCAAGACACTCCCTATATGAAACATATTTTAGCCACTGTAGGGCTTTTTTGGAATGCATTTGTTTTGGATTGTAACCATGATGAGGGATCAACGCACAGGGATCCGGCACGTTTGGGTGTACTAGTATATACATTTAAGTACAGGGATTCTACTCTGTGGGATGTCAGATTTCGCATCGATCAGTAAAATGGCCCTATCTGAAATAATTGTGTACACATCTGTCCAAATATAACGCCTATCCAGAGTCTTTATATTGTTCTTCAAATAAAACACAACTTTAAGCTGCATGCATGTATACTTTGCAAACAATTGCCACATACATTGGCCATAGCACTACGTTACTAGTATACACAGCGATGTTTCTGTCACATTTATGATACAAATGTATTGGATCTCGATTGTGAAACAAGTTCTTACATTACATTACATGTGTTGCTGTCGAGATCTCATTCCTGATCGTACCCATCGATCGCCATAAGATGCATATAGATGAAAGACACATTATGGATGTAAGTGTTATGCCTGGTTACACCCACCAGCCGACATTCTGGGGGCGCTTCAGCTCGCCCCTTCGAATACGCGGCGGACATCGTATCCATAGCAACATTGATGTGTTTGCGTTTATTTATCGTCTCTACCGGTTGTCCATATGAGCGACGCCTCCTGAACAGGTTAGTCATTGTAGATTTTAGAGGATAGTGCAATGACGCTAGAAGTCCCAAATGAAAGGCTGTTAATATTATTAGGGTCAGACCGGGTGATCGAACCTGCGATCCCTGGATTAACAATCCAGCGTGTTACCACTGGACTACAGATCCGCCTGTTTCTCAGATATCGCATTAGTATGCTAGTTATATAGGTATTGAACTGGCTCTGCCAGTCATAGGAATGTTGATGAGCCGACGAAAGACGTAACGTTAAATTGCTTAATAGAAACGGATGTTCGAGTATTTAAATTGTAATGTTTGTGGGTGTGAGTCTGTGTCTACCCGTTGTATGACTACTAGTGAGTTCGCAGGTACCAACTGTTTCTTTGCAAGGCATTTAAATTCCACGTTGCCTCTTCTCTCTCCCTCGTGGCGATGGATTCCATCAGGAATGAGGTCTCGAGAGTGATTTATATAAGTTGAAATAACTTGTTTCGCAATCGAGCTAAAATAAATTTATATATAAAAAAACTGTTTCTTTGCAGTTAGCGGGTATTAAATGTATAGTATACCTGTTTGTCTTAGTCGTGTCAAGTTACTTGCATTGCCATGTTTCTATTAATTACATTTGATCATACTATTTTAGCTACTTCCCATAATTGCTGGACGTCGTGATGGCGCAGTGGATACGCGTTCGAAAGGTCCGGAGTTCGAGCCCCGCTGGAGCCGTTACGATTGTGTCCTTAGGCAAGGCATTTAAATTCCACTTTGCCTCTTCTCTCTCCCTCGTGGCGATGATTCCATCAGGAATGAGGTCTCGAGAGTGATCAATATAGGTTGAAAGAACTTATTTCGCAATCGAGCTAAAATAAATGTGTGTAAACTAATTGGAATACCATTACAAATTATGATTGTGTTCGAGTGGTTAAGCTCGTTGTAATGAAGCTATGGCTTGCGGACGATCGGTGAGTCTACCCAGTTGCTGGGCCGTGCCTATGGTTCTGCACGGAAGGGTAGCTGTTGTAATCCTTAACAAATATCATCCGGAGCGTCGCCGTATCATCATAGCTGTCGGCGCGAGTTTAAGCTCCAAAAACGAACATTCACACAAGCAGTGTGTTTACGTATTCGTGTAGCTGAAGTTTTGACATTTCAGATAGGATCCATTTTATTTTTGAGTCGGCAAGATATCAACAAGCTCTGAGTGAGCTTTTGAACCGACTATAAATTTAAGGAATACCCCGGGTACCCCCACCTGGACCTTTTAAAGGCCTGCAGTTTGACCCCGTCCAATTGTAAAGATTTATACTTTACTACCTGTGCCATGTGATTAGTGGCTTGTATCAACAATGTAGCAGTACATTCAGTATAATTTGGCGTATGTAGGTATTTTCTAACGGTTAATATGCACGATCACTCTGTGAGCTGAGAATTAGTCAAAATGAGGCCCTGACAATTTAAGTAAACGTATATTATTGATTGTAAAGAAAATTGATAGTTATGAGTATTCAAACTACATAATCCAGATCAGCCCAGGGACATAGATTACATGTTATGTAGGTGCCTCATCAGCCGTAGCGTAATCACTGAGACTGATAATTTGTATGCATGTATAATGTGCGCTATGGTTGTGATATGTGCAATCTAATTCAAAATTCAGTTCATGTGTTGACCTAATCAAATATGTATGTATATAATATGTATGTATTTATATGAATAAACTATATGTGTTCGTTATATGGTAACCTTCATACTTCATTTAATTATATATCTACAGTATTATTCGCAAGTTTTCTGTTATATTTTAAATATTTCTCTGTGTCAGTGTGTGTTTACCGATATTGATGCTACATAATAATCACCTAAATCACATAAACCTTTAAAGGCCTGCAGGTTGACCTATATTTGACCTTAAACACACGAGGAATAGCGGTACAAATTTGACGGTCGACGCACTAAACACACGAGGAATAGCGGTACAAATCTGACGGTCGACGCACATCGTATTTGCCACATGCGAGGCCCTGCATGGTATACATCTAATACATGAGCACCACTTATATCTATTATGACCCACGTACATATCAGAGGTTATAAATTGCTGAAATTGAAGTTCTGTATTTTTATAGTACTTACAACTGGTATAAACATCCTGTGATATTGCTCTAACCGAAGAGCTTCAGTTAAACGGGCCTGATAACTCAATAGACTTGGTAACAGATGCACGGCACAGTACTCGGCGAAACTCCAAGTTCACTGACGTTGCCTGTCTTGGGTATAATACTAAACAAGTAATACATCACGAAATAGTCAGCCGTGCTGACGACCCATGTGCACAGCGACATGAGCTTCTGGGCACAAAACGAATATATGCCCACCTTGAAACAAAACAAATTAATGTTCGACGCCATGGTCACGATCGTAATAGAAGTGTTAGCAAATATATCAGAGAAAATCAGCAACGTACAGTAAATCAATATGACACATGGCATGCATCCGTATCCCTTGAAAAGCAACTGAAACAGATATCAAGTGGTGCAAAATGCCGAGAGGGCAAAACCTGGTCCATTCAACTTTCCGACAAAGTTGGGCTGGTCAAAACACATATGCAATATGCTATGCGTAATTGCAATGGTGACCAATCCATACTTCGAACAAAAATGGAATGTATTGTCAAACATTACCAAAATGACCACACAGACTGTTCACCCGAGTCTCGGTGTAAAATAGATCCCAACTATATCCCCAGCCGTCAAATACTTACAAGTCCTGTTGCTGTAGAACTGTTGTTGTCATGTGTTAGAAAATGCTATGTTTATAAGGAAGCGCAAAATTATATCTACCACATGGACACTAGTAGCGTGGAATCATTCAACAACAGCTTGAATGTTTTCCATGACAAACGTATCGGAACCTTCTCTGCTCTTCACTACACTATACGCTCAAATTTGGCAATATGTCAATGGAATGAGACAGTGCAAGTCAAGAATAATACAAGACTCCGTTGTACGCGCCAGTTCAAATCCAACATTTGGGCAAGGTATAAACAGGCATTATTTTCACACTTAATCTGGCGGCCTTTTTAAACCAGATGATACATGAAAGTGACAGAACAGAATATGAAAGTGACGAAACTCCGACCTTACAAACAACATAGATCCTGATCAGTTTAACAGTTTATTCGTAATTCAAGGCCTCCGGCCCATACACATATAGTATATACATGCATACAAATTATCAGTCTCAGTGATTACGCTACGGCTGATGAGGCACCTACATAACATGTAATCTATGTCCCTGGGCTGATCTGGATTATGTAGTTTGAATACTCATAACTATCAATTTTCGTTACAATCAATAATATACGTTTACTTAAATTGTCAGGGCCTCATTTTGACTAATTCTCAGCTCACAGAGTGATCGTGCATATTAACCGTTAGAAAATACCTACATACGCCAAATTATACTGAATGTACTGCTACATTGTTGATACAAGCCACTAATCACATGGAACAGGTAGTAAAGTATAAATCTTTACAATTGGACGGGGTCGAACTGCAGGCCTTTAAAGGCCTGCAGGTTGACCTATATTTGACCGTAAACACACGAGGAATAGCGGTACAAATCTGACGGTCGACGCACTAAACACACGAGGAATAGCGGTACAAATCTGACGGTCGACGCACATCGTATTTGCCACATACGAGGCCCTGCATGGTATACATCTAATACATGAGCACCACTTATATCTATTATGACCCACGTACATATCAGAGGTTATAAATTGCTGAAATTGAAGGTCTGTATTTTTATAGTACTTACAACTGGTATAAACAATTCAACTCCACTTATGGCCCAAATAAGGCTGGTTGCGCGGGTTAGGCAGCCAGTTCCTGCATTGCTGTACCACACATTCAGGCATCAGTTCCCTCGTATGCCAAGTACAGTCTCCTCTTCTAGCCGCTACTTTTTTCTCTATATATCTGACATCTTTCCATGCGCCACAATTATATAGCATTGCCCAAAACCTCCTGTATAGAAGCTTTCTCTCATGTGAATTTAGATTATGCGGTGGACGATTATTAGCAGGCCAACAAAGTTGTTTGTTCTGTTCATTTATTATGCAAGGGGAACACAAGCACAGTGGACACTCAGCAACACCGTCAGCATGCTGAGGCATAGGGGGAGGTACGTAAGCAGTCTCTGCAACGGGCATGGCGGTGGCTGTTTCTTCTATTTCCATCTCTACGTCCCAGTTCTTATTTTGCAAGAAAGTCAGCAATTCTTTTCTCTGCTCATCAGTTACATACATTGTTATTTTACTCAATGGCATCTTGTAGAAATCGGCAGAATATGTGTAATACTCGTATGTTCAAGAGATTATAATTATAATATTATACATGTACTCATAGCATTCACTGTGATTATTATGTAGCATCAATATCGGTAAAAACACACTGACACAGAGAAATATTTAAAATATAACAGAAAACTTGCGAATAATACTGTAGATATATAATTAAATGAAGTATGAAGGTTACCATATAACGAACACATATAGTTTATTCATATAAATACATACATATTATATACATACATATTTGATTAGGTCAACACATGAACTGAATTTTGAATTAGATTGCACAGATCACAACCATAGCGCACATTATACATGCATACAAATTATCAGTCTCAGTGATTACGCTACGGCTGATGAGGCACCTACATAACATGTAATCTATGTCCCTGGGCTGATCTGGATTATGTAGTTTGAATACTCATAACTATCAATTTTCTTTACAATCAATAATATACGTTTACTTAAATTGTCAGGGCCTCATTTTGACTAATTCTCAGCTCACAGAGTGATCGTGCATATTAACCGTTAGAAAATACCTACATACGCCAAAGTATACTGGATGTACTGCTACATTGTTGATACAAGCCACTAATCACATGGAACAGGTAGTAAAGTATAAATCTTTACAATTGGACGGGGTCAAACTGCAGGCCATAAAGAAGTAGACTATAACATACGTTCACCCGTTGCATCAATGTAGAGACGATATGTTGTTCCGGGTTTCATAATACTATATATAGAGTATTCTTTTGATGTAATGATATATTTTTACCTTGTAAAATCTGATCGTCAAAGTATTGAAAGTGTTAGCATGTTGCTTCGTGTTGGAGATCGTGACACATTTCGTTCGTATTAATATTAGGAAGTTAATCACTGGAAACCCAAGGTTGTACATGTACCTAACAAGGTTGTTTACTGCATCATTTGTCAACATTAGTTTCTGTGCTCGGGATGTGTTGTGTGGAGTTATACATCTGAAGCGTGTTTGTAGGTATAGTATTAAATGTTGTAAGCACAGACGAATAGTGCTTGTATTAAATTACAAGTGGAAGTCGTGATAGCGCTGTCGTAGCGCTTTCGCTTCAGGTGCGTATGGCCCGCGGAGTTCGCACCCAGCTGTAGCCGTTACGAGTGGGCCCTTCAATTAAATTCTGAATTGTCATCCGGAATGAGGTCTCTAGAGGAATGAGGCCTCGCGAGGAATGAGGTCTCGAGAGTAATTAATCTAACGTTGTTTAAAATGTTTCCCAAATTAGAGCTAAAATAAATTTAGTTACTACCAATTTTAGCTCAATTGCGAAACAAGTTCCTACAACTGATATTAATCATTCTGGAGACCTCATTCCTGATGGAATTCATCGCCATGAGGGAGCGAGAAGAGGAATTTAAATGCATTGCCTAAGGGCACAATCGTAACGGCTACACCTGAAGCGAATGTGCTATCGCGACTTCCAAAAAAAAAATGTAATCTGAACACTATTAAATAACAAATGTTACTCTCAGGTTTAATTTCCTATTTCAATATTATCTATGTACTGTTTGGAAGTGAATCGGTATTACTGATACGTTGTTGCGGAACTATTGCCATGGATATTATTCCCGTTAATTGACTATTATCTCAGAATTTACTTCAATAATATCTGTGTATCAACTATATGATATTCCTCTGCATGTATCTATTTTCAAAATATAGGTGTTCTATGTTCGGGAATTGTTCTGTTATATCGAAATGTGTGTGTGTTTTTACGTTTATTTATCGTCGCTACCGGTTGCCCATATGAGCTACGCCTCCTGAAGAGATTAGTTATTTTAGATTTTGGAGGATAGTGCATGATACAGACAGAGACCCATTCCAGAATCTCCTCTGGTTCTTTTACGCGCACGGTGTAAAGCACCGACACGAGACCTCGGTTTAACGTCCCATCTGAAAGACTGTTAATTTTATTAGGGTCAGACGGGGGATTGAACCTGCTCGAAATGTGTGTGCAAATAAGAGGATATTTGATTGTTTCGGTGTATGATCGAATTATATTTCAGCGAATGGACATTGAATGCATTATTATATACACAGACGGATCTGTAGTCCAGTGGTAACACGCTGGACTGGTAATCCAGGGATCGCACGTTCGATCCCCCGTCTGATCCTAATAAAATTAACAGTCTTTCAGATGGGACGTTAAACCGAGGTCTCGTGTCGGTGCTTTACACCGTGCACGTAAAAGAACCAGAGGAGACTCTGGAATGGGTCTCTGTCTGTATCATTGCACTATCCTCCAAAAATCTAAAATAACTAATCTCTTCAGGAGGCGTCGCTCATATGGGCGACCGGTAGCGACGATAAATAAACGTAAATCACACAAGCATTATTATAACGAGTGACGCTGTATTACAATGAGTGATAATAATGGCTGTCTGTGTTCATGAATGAAATATTATTCGATCATTCACTTCCAGAAAACTACGCAACCACGTGCTAAATGACGCTAGAATGTCGTGTTTAGGCCACCATACATTTAAATGACGTCGCTGACAGTTTGAGCTCGAAAATATACGTGTTGACAACATTTCAACATGCAACTGCTAGGTACCACATGGGAAATAAAGTGTGTTATTCCGCTGCTTTCAACCAGTGGAAAACATGTTGTATGTGTCCGCATCCGTGGTCGAGTGGTTTAGATCACAAAATACTCACATTACATCGCAAAAACTTTACTTACAAATAGCATTGCTACTACAAATTAGACCGCCTACGTGGTCGAGTGGTTACGGTCGCTGACTTGTATACCACTGTAACCTATCGTCACTGATGGTCACGGATACGAGCCCCGCTCTTGCCGTGACTCATTTATATGAACACATTGGCAGTTTCTTGCGGATGGTTTGTGCACCAAGTACTGGTAAACCGCTGAAGCCTGCCCAGGAACAGTGTTGTTAGGTAAACTGCCCCGGGCGATATAGCCCAATCTGATGCAGATTATTCATATTAAAAGAGTAGGTTGATTTTCACATCTTTGAAATGTTCTCCTGTGATGTGCGTGTATTGACATGTGATGGTATTTCCAGGTACCCGCATTTTATTATTCATAAAGGCCCATTATGGCCTTAAACTGGTTGTTGTTTTCTGGTCGGTGATTAAAAAGATATTCATGTTTTATGTTAAAATGATCAATGTACTGCTAGACTTACCTATTATACAGATTAAGGTCTCTATCAAATACTCACATACGTTTATTGATTATAACTACCAGTGTACAAACATCCAAATCATGACAATTTGCCAAGGTATACCCGGAAGTACTGTTTACGTATTAGTAATTGTTGATACGATGGCGACACCCAAGTGATTCCAAATTGGATTTCTTCTTTATGTCTTTGTTACGTTGAAATGGAGAAGTCATAGGATGAAGCAAACTGAGGATTTCATTAAAAGGTACACAATAGTATTTCTGCAGTATTACTTGTCCATCCCTCACTTTCCAAAACGTTCCGCTAAATTGTGTTCGCTAAATTATGCTGATGATCATAAACAGGTAGGCCTCACGTTAAGCCATGATGTATCATCACATACTCATATTAATAATATTACTGCATCTACTTCTAAAGTCCTTGGTTCGATGAGAACGCTTAAATACAAACTTAAACCTTCAATAGTATGGGACAGCTGTACCTAATATGAAAATGATACCGTAGAGAAACCCCAAAATGAAGCTGCTCGATTAGTCACATGTTTGACGCGCTCAGTCTCTATTCATAATCTTCTCAAAGAAATCGGTTGGGTTTCACTTCCCGATTGCAGATCCATTTAACAATTAATGGTTGCCTACAAAGAGAAGAACGCACTTTTCCCTAGCGAGTTGCATGCATATCCTTTACAAGCTGGTGCAAACGTTGTTAAGTTGCCAATAAGACAGAAGCATACGCAAGATATGTCATACCCGACTCAATAGCATTATGGAATGACATAATTATATACATCATTTAAGAACACAAAGTTCAAAGTACGGCGTTTCGTCCTATTGTTTAACTGGGGAACGATACTATACTGTATTACAATCTCGTATCAGAAATCGGTGCTGCAATTTAAACAATTATCTCTTCTTTAACCATTTTCTGCCCCGAGGTTATAAAAGTTTTCTCAAAACTCAGTCTCGAGCGTCCGATTGGTTCAGTTGACTGTAACACTCAGAATCAGCAAATCATATCATTTGAGCTTGAGTTTGAGATCTGAGAAAAGTTTTATAACCTCGGGGCCTGGACTCTCAAACTTGATTATGCAATCAATGCATAGTTGATGTGGAACATTTCTTCTTCAAATGTAATACATCTAGAATTAAACGTCATTCACTTCTCGTAAATACTCGTAGATTCCACTCAGTTCAATTAAATTAATTTACGGAATAGAGTCGTTAACGGATGAGGAGAACAACACTTTATTTTTGGAAGTGCAACATTCTCATCGTTTTTCGACAAGTGCTGCTCTCTTGAATTAAATATATGTGATTTGCTTGCGAAACGTGATCGTGGGTTCGGGTCGTGGTGTGGTATGGGGGGAACAACAGGTGGACTCGTGGGTTCGGGTCGTGGTGTGGTATGGGGGAATAACAGGTGGACTCGTGGGTTCGGGTCGTGGTGTGGTATGGGGGGAACAACAGGTGGAATCGTGGGTTCGGGTCGTGGTGTGGTATGGGGGAACAACAGGTGGAATCGTGGGTTCGGGTCGTGGTGTGGTATGGGGGAACAACAGGTGGAATCGTGGGTTCGGGTCGTGGTGTGGTATGGGGGAACAACAGGTGGAATCGTGGGTTCGGGTCGTGGTGTGGTATGGGGGAAAAACATGTGGACTCGTGGGTTCGGGTCGTGGTGTGGTATGGGGGACAAACAGGTGGAATCGTGGGTTCGGGTCGTGGGTGGTATGGGGGGAACAACAGGTGGAATCGTGGGTTCGGGTCGTGGTGTGGTATGGGGGGAACAACAGGTGGAATCGTGGGTTCGGGTCGTGGTGTGGTATGGGGGAAAAACAGGTGAATCGGGGTTCGGGTCGTGGTGTGGTATGGGGGGACAAAGGTGGAATCGTGGGTTCGGGTCGTGGTGTGGTATGGGGAAAACAGGTGGAACGTGAGATACATGTATCAATCTAAACAAGTATGTCTTATCTTCTAATAGGTTTGTATTTGTTCTCTCCTCTCTCTCTCTTTCTCTCTCTCTCTATCTCCTCTCCTCTCTCTCCTCTTCATCTCTCCTCTCTCTCTCTATCCTCTCTCCCCCTCTCTCTACTCTCTATCTCTCTCCCCCCTCTCTCTCTCTCTCTCTCTCTCTCTCTCTCTCTCTAACCATTTCCGTCATTTTTATTTCCATTCTATTGTAATTGGCTGAGCTTTTTACAATTATACCTCGCGACAACTCAGTAAATGTTCAATTTGTAGTCGTTGCCTTGTATATGTATAGTGGTAGACTAACGTATTGATCTATGTTCAATTAGCACTCAATAACTAACCATGTGCTAGCCAACAACCTACACGTTACTGAATAGTAGCATGTATTGTAACATATTGGGAAAGTGTCCTCAGACAAGCTGTTTATACTTAGATCAGACATGTACGTGTCAGGCACAGTGGGTTATGACCGGACGAACCAACCTATACCTTCAGACGGACGGACAGATAACTCCTTATAAGTTCATATATATAGGCCTATATATACACACATATGTGGCGTGATCTAGGTAGAAGACGATCTAGATAGAAGACGTTTCCGGTAAAGACAACGAAATGCAGTGTCAGTGCTAATCTATACTTTTAATATACTGTAATATTTTAATATGATAATTATGTGTTCGATATTTAATATTAGTTTTAAATGCCCTAAACGTTCAAATAAGTGAATGTGATATGCCGCTGACATGTGTACTCGAAGTTACAGTCATGCGCATTCGCCGTGTTGGGCATCGTTCCTCCCAAGAAAATGCATGTTGTTTAGTTTACGCTATTCCAACGATGATAAATGTGCCAGGTCCAGCTCAGGGCAAGTCGCACATCTAAATTAAGGCCATAATAAAATATTTCCTAGATTTTCATCCCCGCCCGCCCCCGTTTTTAGGGCCCGCCCCGATTTTTTTTATTACTATTTGAAAAAAAAAAAAAAAATCTTGTCAAAACACCATTTTATCAGCATAAATATCGATATCCTGAAAATATAAAATAAAAAATAAAATTTCACCCCCCGCCCCATTTTCAAAAAAATTTGGATGAAAATCTAGGATTTATTTTATTATGGCCTAATCGCGAGTAGCTATATATTACAATTTTATTATTTGGTTTTATGACCTCCCTTATGATACTTGCTACTTTTTGAAAAGGAAAACATGGCTATATATAAGTTGAGTTATTAGTTACATTTTAAACATAGTCGCCCAAATGCATTTATGCGTGGATACCTTAGACACAATACTAAGCTTCGGGCCCGCTCTCGCTTTAACTCTTTCACCGCCAATGTCGCATAAAAGCGACTTTGCAAAATTACAAAAAGCCGAGAACCCGATCAGACAGAACAGAACGTGTCGTCTGATCAGGCTGTATATTGATTGCTCTTCAGAGAGTAGAGCTGAAGCACCTATCCGAATAGCAAACAACATAGATCATGATCAGACGCAGCGTTTCGCCGCGGCTGATCTGGATCTATGTTGCTTGCACATGCTCTCAATTTAGTCGGGGCTGAAAGAGCTAAAGTAACAGAGATGAGAGTTTTGAAATCTTTGTACGGAAGGAGCTAATGGAGCCGTAACGAGGTCCGATATCCGAAAGCGATCTTATGAGCCAGATTTAAAATTCAATGACACTATTTGATAGTAGAATATAACCAACAAATGCACTATTATAAACATTAAAAACATTTTAGGCAAATAAAATACATGCCAATTGAACGTATGTAATCACTCACCATTGAAAATAGTCTTAAATCGGATTTACATTTTCGAATCGACAGACAAAATGGCCGCGCTTTAATTATTAGTCTAAACATTCTAAATTTCCACAAATGAAATGTCCCTAAAATTAGATGAAAAGTCCAATTCGGGGTTGCTGTCTGTGCCAGTCAATCAGAAGTTTGCCCTATAAATTTCCAAAAATGGACCCAAAGATTTACAAAAATAGTCCCAGATTGACGCCCTATTCTACTGACAAACCATGTTTTATTCGACTATAAATACAATTATTATTTCGATTCTACCATGACCAAAATATCTATAAAAAAAAGCACAAAAATAGTTAATAACATCACAAAACTATAAAAATGATAGCAAAATGACTCAGATTTGAGTCGCTCACTAAACAGGTTATTACCCGGGTTATTGCAGATTAAACACGGCAACTTCCTTCTTTACCCACACAATGCCGAGCCATGTTAGAATATTGGGTATACCACGGTCTGGCTATCACGGTTGTAAAATGTTTTATCTATGTGTGACCTCATGCGCAATAAACGTCTGTTCAAATAAATCTATATATACGAGTAGGTAAATGTTTACTTCAAATCGATAACGGGCTACATATTGATTTTGAAGAGAACTTTTATTAATATAATATAATAGCGCTGGGATGCATGTACATACCACAGTTTTAAATAAATATGAATTACATGTACATGTTGTAGGTTACGGACTTTGAAACTAGGGTTGGTGTCAAAATGGACGTACTCATTATGCCGCGATGTGTGTTAGAGGTCATGACTCAGTCGCAGTTTTATTTTACCTCGGATGCGCTAATTGGGGTCTCGGTTACGTTCCTGTGTGCTTTACGTTTATTTATCGTCGCTACCGGTTGCCCATATGAGCGACGCCTCCTGAAGAGATTAGTAAGTTGTTGGAGGATAGTGCAATACTACAGATATATATACACATTCTAGAGTCTCATCTGATTCTTTTACGTGCACGGTGTAAACCACCGATACGAGACCTCGGTTTAACGTCCCATCTGAAAGACTGTTAATTGTATTAGGGTCAGACGGGGAATCGAACCAGCGATCCCTGGAGTGGCAAACTTGACTTTATAGCATCAATACTGGCATCGATACTTTACTATAAGAGGAATTGTGTCCGCTTAATCGTATTCTATCGTCGTGATCCATAATGAAACGTGTACATGTAGCTGGTATATTAATATTATAGTCGAGGTTTTTGGGCTACACGTATATGACTGTGTGCAATAGAAGAACATAGGGCTTCGGCGATATATGTGTGGCAGTCATGAGAGCGTAGTGGTATGGCATTCGCTTCATGTGTGAGATGCCTGGAGTTCGCGCCCAGCTGTAACCGTTACGAGTGTGCCCGTAAGCAATGTACTTAAATCCCACATTGCCTCATCTCTTTCCCTCATGGCGATGGATTCCATCAAGAATGAGGTCTCGAGAGCGATTAAACTAACGTTGTAAGACAGTGTTTCGCAATCCAGCTAAAATAAACTGGTATACACTATATACAGTCTGTACACACCTGCATCCGTTATGTCGAATTCCTTCGGACCAAACAAAATACTTCGATATAAACGGAGCCAGTTATATGTAAAATGATAGTGTCTGAAACGGGACTTTGATCCGATTTTGAGATAACCGGATAATTCGACATAACCGACTTTGACTAAACATATGTAGACTGTAGATCTATTTGGTTATTATAGTATACATGAACCATGTACACTTCGATAACCACATGAAGTGTGTGTGTGCATGTGTGCGTGTGTATGTTTTTTACGTTTATTTATCGTCGCTACCGGTTGCCCATATATATGAGCGACGCCTTCTCAAGAGATTACACTTTTGAGATTGTGGAGGATAGTGCAATGATACAACAGACAGAGACCCATCCCAATAGTCATCTATGGTTCTTTTACGTGCACGGCTTAAAACACCGACTCAATACCTCGTTTTAAAATATCACCGAAATACTATGATATGAGCCATTCCAGTATCGTATTTATAAGGATCGAACCTGCGATCACAGGATTACAAGCTTGAAGGCACTTCGTGAATAATGTATCAATAGTAGCTTGAATTGGTTGAAAATACCTTGTTACTTATTGGGTTATGCTTCAACAGACGTACACGGAAATTATCTTTTAAAAACTCCCTTTGTATTTCGTCGGTGAATTTGTGTGGACCTTTTATAGGTATTGAATACGTACCTATTTACATATATATAAAGAGAATAAGAAAGTCGATGATATCACATTCTAACATGATTTGGCATAAAAAAGAAACGATGTATCGTGTTTGAATCTGCAACAGACAATTGCTGTTTAGCGATTGACGTCAAGCATGATATCATAAAAATGTTAGCTAGCATGTCTGTGGTTTTGTGACTTACGTCTCTTAAATAACACCCACTATCTTTGTGATTTTTAGATATTTTGGTCATGTTAGAATGTTTTTTTTTGCGTTACATATAGTCTAATAAATTTGTTTAAGCCAAACCATGGACGAAATACACGCATGCTGTTTGTAAAATACATTTGTCGTACAATAATTAATGTGCAGTTTCGTCAGTATTATCAGCCATGTCAGTAAGGGCCTCTGGGGCCAAGTGGTCAATGTTTATAATTCAAATTACTTGCCCCTCACCGCTGTAGGTTCGACTACCACTCATGGTGAGTGAAGAAGCTACCCAGGTGGCTTTCGGGTGATCGGTGGTTCTACCCAGGTGCCAATCAGTGCCTGACATGCAACTCCGAGGGGCAACCGGGATCTCACTCAACAACCAATAGCTTGAGAATCGCCATATGACCTTAGCTGTCAGTGCCACTTTGAACACACAAAAAGAAAACGTTTTTAGTTTAATCATATTTTAATGAATTAATCATGATTGAATATAATATATACAACACAATGTTACAGAAATATAGCACGATAATACAAATGGTTTGGACCACAAGTTTTAACACCATTTGAAAACGGCCCGCACCAGAAAAGAAAAGGTGCCATGTTAGTCATATATATATTATATTTTATATATATTATATATAATATTATATTGGAACTGCATACAAATCGCACATAGACATTACGATTTATTGAGTGAGAAAACGTTTATTTCAAGTCCAGACGGTCAATCTGACCCATGATGTGCATACACAAGCAAACAGTGTACGGCTTGAATAATGGATATTAGCGTTACTGATTGAAATAATGTTTTCCAGTCTTTCAGATAGGACTTTAAACCGAGGTCTCGTGTCAGTGCTTTACACCGTGCACGTAAAAGAACCAGAGGAGACTCTGGAATGGGTCTTTGTCTGTATCATGCACTATCTTCCAAAATTCTAAAATAACTAATCTCTTCAGGAGGCGTCGCTCATATGGGCAACTGGTAGCGACGATAAATAAACGTGAAACACCTTGTTTCCATTTGTAGTTACTACATACAAAACTCAAACTCTGCTAAGTATAAAACAAATATTTTCAAATCTCTGCGTGTGTGTTTTACGTTTATTTATCTCTGCCTGACTGTCATACATATATATAGTGGAATATATGAAACATAGCCTCGGCGCAGAACGAGATACACGGGACCAGAAAAAATCCAGAGGTAAAAAATCATTAAATTATAATGTAAAAAACTCTGGAAAACTGTATCCAATGTATTTCAGAGGTGTTTCATATATTTTACCGATCGCGGTTGAACTAATTAGCAGTTGTTTCTCGGAATAGATAAGAGCCACACAATTAATAAAAACAAATGGATACATTATTGTGTATGAGTATGTACGGTTGTTAGTGTGTACATATTTATATATTTAATGTAATGTGATGGGTGAGACTTTATTATAGATTAAAACTGTGTCCGTGAACATTATGTTTTGGGAATGCAGCCACATAGGATGTTTTTTATTAAACGTACACATTTTGTTATTAACATATAATTTGACTCAATTATATAAATATACATTTCGTTTCAAAATTTTAGAATAACTTTCTTGGAAACTATTTCAACTTTTAAATGTAAATAGGTAGCCTGGGTGCCAGTCTGTCGATTTTTCACTTTTTAACTTCTGGAAAAGTTGATATGATTCAATACGGCCCAATTAATAGTCTCGATGTTAAAATATATTTATTTGACTGACCAGGCAAAATATATCGACGCCTGTTCCCATGCTAGTAAATAGGAGAATGGTACCCCAGTAAATAGGAGAATGGTACCCCAGTAAATAGGACAATGATACCCCAGTAAATAGGAGAATGGTACCCCAGTAAATAGGAGAATGGTACCCCAGTAAATAGGAGAATGGTATCCCAGTAAATAGGAGAATGGTACCCCAGTAAATAGGAGAATGATACCCCAGTAAATAGGAGAATGATACCCCAGTAAATAGGAGAATGATACCCCAGTACATAGGAGAATGGTACCCCAGTAAATAGGAGAATGGTATCCCAGTAAATAGGAGAATGGTACCCAAGTAAATAGGAGAATGATACCCCAGTAAATAGGAGAATGGTATCCCAGTAAATAGGACAATGATACCCCAGTAAATAGGAGAATGGTATCCCAGTAAATAGGACAATGGTACCCCAGTAAATAGGACAATGATACCCCAGTAAATAGGAGAATGGTATCCCAGTAAATAGGAGAATGGTATCCAGTAAATAGGAGAATGGTACCCCAGTAAATAGGAGAATGGTATCCCAGTAAATAGGACAATGATACCCCAGTAAATAGGAGAATGGTACCCCAGTAAATAGGAGAATGGTACCCCAGTAAATAGGAGAATGGTACCCCAGTAAATAGGAGAATGGTACCCCAGTAAATAGGAGAATGGTACCCCAGTAAATAGGAGAATGGTACCCCAGTAAATAGGAGAATGGTACCCCAGTAAATAGGAGACTGGTACCCCAGTAAATAGGAGAATGGTACCCGTAAACAGTAAATAGGAGAATGGTACCCCAGTAAATAGGGATGGTACCCAGTAAATGAGATGGTACCCAGTAATGGAGATGTACCCCAGTAAATAGGAGAATGGTACCCCAGTAAATAGGAGAATGGTACCCAGTAAATAGGAGAATGGTACCCCAGTAAATAGGAGATGGACCCCAGTAAATAGGAGAATGGTACCCCAGTAAATAGGAGAATGGTACCCCAGTAAATAGGAGATGGTACCCCAGAGATGGTACCCCAGTAAATAGGAGAATGGTACCCAGTAAATAGGAGAATGGTACCCCAGTAAATAGGAGAATGGTACCTCAGTAAATAGGCGAATGGTACCCGTAAATAGGGAATGGTACCCAGTAAATAGGAGAATGGTACCCCAGTAATAGGAGATGGTACCCCAGTAAATAGGAGAATGGCACCCCAGTAAATAGGAGAATGGTACCCAGTAAATAGGAGAATGATACCCCAGTAAATAGGAGAATGATACCCCAGTAAATAGGAGAATGGTACCCAGTAAATAGGAGAATGGACCCCAGTAAATAGGAGAATGGTACCCCAGTAAATAGGAAATGGCCCAGTAAATAGGAGAATGGTACCTTCAGTAAATAGGAGAATGGTACCCCAGTAAATAGGAGAATGGTACCCAGTAAATAGGAGATGGTACCCCAGTAAATAGGAGATGGTACCCTTGGGTGTGTTGGGTGGTGGAGAATGGTACCCAGGTAAATAGGAGAATGATACCCCAGTAAATAGGAGAATGGTATCCCAGTAAATAGGAGAATGGTACCCCAGTAAATAGGAGAATGGTACCCCAATAAATAGGAGAATGGTATCCCAGTAAATAGGAGAATGGTACCCCAGTAAATAGGAGAATGGCACCCCAGTAAATAGGAGACTGGTACCCCAGTAAATAGGAGAATGGTACCCCAGTAAATAGGAGAATGGTACCCCAATAAATAGGAGAATGGTACCCAGGTAAATAGGAGAATGATATCCATGTTATTGCATTTTTTGAAATATAAAATAAAACTATAAGGAACAATTACATTCTTCAAGAACAAACAAAACAACAAGTGAATGAAAACATGGACACACCTTCCATGAAGGATGGACATTATTTCTAAATAGGCATCTTTAAATGTTTATACAAGTCATACTATACTATATTGGAAACCATTTCCTCTCTCCGAAACGTGTGTATCTCATGTAGTTAATCTTACCATTTCTTTCAACAACAAAACGAAACAACCTCGCGTTTCCCCATCAGTGTACATGCTTATACTATTAGTCCGGCCAGAACCTGGGTTGGACCTGGATTTGTTGTCTTAAGTTTTTTTGTGGACTGATTTAGGTGGACTAATACATAGAGTTCCAAAATCTGTCGCATGACCTCCGTCACCCTTGAGCATTTTCCGCCATCTTGAATTCAAAATGGCCGCCATGCACATTTTATGAAAAATGCAGTTACTGATCAATACAGTTTACTTTCTGAGAACAGAGGGCCATTTTAGCAACATTTTAATCAGGGCAAGCTCCAAAATGTTCAAGATACTATTAATAATGCATTTTCTGTACATAACAATGTTGGTACAATGAAATCAATATGGTCGCCATCATCAAATAATATTGATATTTAATGGAAATGTATATATGATCCTTCAATTACCTTCACCTCTATATTAATTTGTGACTTGTTTAATATATTTTACAAATATAATGCATGAATAATGCATCTATCGCTTTATTTTTAAGAATATGTCAATAATAAATGTAATATATATAAACAAGCACGTGTTGTGCAAATATTTCCAATCAATTATGTATAGATTATTTCCCCAAAAAAGTCCTAAAGTTAGAACTGCATTTTGTTTCTTTGTAACTTTAAAACCCTATAAACGAAACCTAATATACTTTGTTTTGTGCTTGCATGTAATCAGAGTAACCATGGAAGATGTAGTATAGTATTAGTAGTAGTAGCAATACCTTCCATTCCATAAAAGGCAGCATATTACAGGACAGCTAACAACTGGTAAAAAAACATTCATGGCAAGTAAAGACGTCTGTTTCTTCCAGTGGATGTTTAACGGCGAAAATAAGGAAGAACAGTTCATTGAATGTGGAGTTGCCCGCATAATAAACATCATTAAGTGTAGTAAAATTTACAATGATGGTATTCATGAACAACTTGAAGAAGATCTACAACAAAACAGTGAATTTAAATAAAGTGCCATAAAAACTGTCCATCAACTTATACCTCACGCATGGTTCACATGCTCCTGCAAAAAAGAATGGGCAGTCTAGTAGTGTAAGCATTGACTTTAAACTGCAGTGTCTATTCTGTGCAAAAGAATGCCTTCTAAAGAAAGACCCTAAAAATCCAACTCGTTGGCGAGAAGCATACTTGTTCCGTCAGATTCTGAAGAAAGGTGACAAAAAACAATTAAACAGTCTATTTTGGATATTTGTGACAAAAGAAATGATGAGTGGGCTATGGAGGTCAGAACACGTCTTGAAGGAGTAATCAGTGATCTGCATGCAGCTGAATCAAGGTATCATGTAGACCAAATTTTATGTCAGAAAAGTCAGTAGTATCAGCTGTGAATTTGCAAACAATCCCAAATGAAGTGAATAGTGCTCTCCAGTCTTTGATTAAAAACAGTGGTGAAGACTTTTGGTGATGATCTGTTAGTGCTGTCCTCACCTGGTATAGCTAGCATAATTGTGTTCCGAAGCAAAGCCTCCACTGTTCTAAGGTTAGTTGATGAGGAGGAGGATGATATGGATGCTGCCATAACTAAAGTTTGTAAACAAATCAAAAGTGATGTGAAGGGTATACCAGTAGACAAAGAAAAGTATGATGCCCATATCAACTGTGAAATGGGATTGGACTCCATGAGTTATACACTTATTGAACTGCTAGCAAGTTTATCTCCAAAGCTAGACAGGACACTTCCAGCTATATTGAATGGTTCAGTAATTAGTAGCTCTCTACATAACCATCCTACATCCTTACAGGTTTCCCTTGGAGTTTTAATTCGAAGTTCAAAAGAGCTTGTGAACAAAATGCATGATTATGCAATAACCTGTTCTTATGATGAAGTTCTCCGTTTCAAGAAGTCGGCAGCATTCGCAGCAGTGGAGAAAATGGTCGCAGATAACTTTGATACTGAGATATCATCTCAAAATGGGAATTTGTCAACTCACTCATTAGCAGTACTGTTAACACAGGCAGAGCAGACTGTAGACATGATCGACAAGCAACAGAAAATCAAACGCATTAAGAAGAGAGTAATGTCTGATCCCATTAACTTTGAAACAACTGTTCACAGATATAATGGACCAAAGAAGCCTGATGTGCACACCACTACAAAAGTGTGGGTTGATGTTGTAATCAAACCAGTGTTTATTATGATGATGTTTATCAGAGCAGAAAGAGAAGGAGATTGGTTGCTCCACCTAGATGTTTACAGACTTATGGTGCCATACTTCTTCGCAGCTGGGCATGTGTACTATGCACGGTATGGACTATACTACCTCATGTCCATGGAACATCTACCTGATAATGTGCGGAAACCATTCCTGAAAGGACAGCATGTTATGAGACATGTTCCCGGTCTCTGGAATGGTATATGGAGTGACATGTTCATAGAAACTACTTTTATGAGGTATGGGCATGGACAGTGAGGAATTATTGGTATCACACTTAAGCCAGAAACACTTAAAACCTGGGCATTAAGTCTCCACATATGCAGTCAACTGGAGGTAGACCTGTCTGACAAGATTGATGGAGGAAAAGTTCAATGTTCAAAGTTGTCACAAGGAGGAAAACAAAGGAAGGATTGCAAGTGATACAAAAGCCAGGGAAGGGATAAGGAAGAAACTTCAGCTCTGCATTGACCCCCCTTGATCCAACAAAGCATCCATATGAGATAGTGAACATCATTAGTTGCAGACTAGGCTCATCATCAGTTAATGTGCATGATGCTGTTGAAATAGGGACAACTCAGATGAATGAGTATGAAAAGACATGCCCAGAAGGTTTTTATAAAACAATTCATAAGAAAGTAACAACCATGCCAGCATCAAAGAAACATGTATGAGTGGATGATGAGAAAGTCTTTGATACAAGCCTTATCTACTCAAGAGTGATAGGGCTTCAGGCCAGTTCCCGCAACACAGACATCAATGGTGGGTCAATTGAATGTACCTTTATCTGCAGTAATAAAACAGGCTACACAATTTATGGCTACATGTTATGGACAGTCAACATGTGATACCATGTCACCTGCACGCATCAATGTTTGGGCTGCTAAGACTGGCAAAGGGTACACCTCAACACCCAAACTCTGCTCCCTTCCTCCTACAACGCAGGCATTTGAGGAGAATGTCAAACGGGCACATCACCAAGCTTGCACATGGAGATCTCTGGAAAATTTGGAGTCACCTAGACTTGACACAGAGAAATACGGATGGAAGAAGGATGAAACAAACAAAACGTTATTGCCAGTAACTGTTCCGGAGAACGTACCCCTTGCACCTGCTAACATATTGCGCCTTATTAAGTGTGGGTGTGAAAGTCAGGCTCCTTGTAGTTCTTCCAGGTGTGGCTGCATCAATGCAAACTTGCATGTACTGTATTATGTGCCTGTCATGGAGTGAGTTGCTTCAATCCACAGACCATTGACAATGTTTGATTATACTAAATGATACAGTTGTTTCTTAATGTTCTGAATTGCATGTGTGTTATACATCTGCATTTCATTTTGATGGCGGCCATTTTGAAATCAAGATGGCCGACAATGCTCAAGCATGACATGATGTCATGCGACAGTTTATGAAACTACATACCCTACTCTAACATAATAAGCAATAAAAAAACTTAAGACAACAAAACCAGGTACAGCTTATATCTTGGGTTTGGCTGCCGGACTATATATAATTGTCAATAGACGTTGTTTGTTTATGTAAGATCAGTTGATATGCCTTTCAATGCATGTTTCGTTTGCGTATTTGAAAGAGAAATGAAATATTCCCAGGAAACCCTATCTAAATTCTGTCATTTTCTTCGATATCTTCCAGGATTTGCAGTATATATATATATATATATGGAAAGTAGATACTACAATCAAAGATGGCCGATTCTAGGCTGACTCGCGATATTAGTAAGTAAAATTCTAAAACACATACATTTTTGTATACAGTCAAACCTGACCTGGAGGTTATAAAACCTTTCTCCAATCTCAAACTCAGTCTTGAGCTTCTGATTGGTTGCGCCAAGAGCAAATAACCAATCAAATTTCTTGAGATCTGAGAAAAGTTTTATAACCTCGGGCCCTGTCTTATGCAGCCAGCCAAGAGACTCACAGAAAGTGGCTGCTTAGCACAGGTGGCTGCTTAATATAGGTAAAATATATAACAACGTCACATATTGGGAATGTGAAAACTGGCTGCTTAATGCAGGTTGGCTGCTTAATAGAGCTGACCACTAACACATGTTTGACTGTATAGTAAAGCCTATGGCGTATCATACTTGTCTTTAGAACTAATTATATTGGTGCCAGTACCTACAACCTGACACTATGGATCATTTTTCCAACCCCCGGGCGACTGTGTATGCTACGATGACAAGAGGCAATGTGGAATACAAGTACCTTGCCTCAGTGAGAGAAGAGGCAATGTGGAATACAAGTGCCTTGCCTCAGTGAGAGAAGAGGAAATGTGGAATACAAGTGCCTTGCCTCAGTGAGAGAAGAGGCAATGTGGAATACAAGTGCCTTGCCTCAGTGAGAGAAGAGGAAATGTGGAATACAAGTGCCTTGCCTCAGTGAGAGAAGAGGAAATGTGGAATACAAGTGTCTTCCTCAGTGAGAGAAGAGGAAATGTGGAATACAAGTGCCTTGCCTCAGTGAGAGAAGAGGAAATGTGGAATACAGGTGCCTTGCCTCAGTGAGAGAAGAGGAAATGTGGAATACAAGTGCCTTGCCTCAGTGAGAGAAGAGGCAATGTGGAATACAAGTGCCTTGCCTCAGTGAGAGAAGAGGAAATGTGGAATACAAGTGTCTTCCTCAGTGAGAGAAGAGGAAATGTGGAATACAAGTGCCTTGCCTCAGTGAGAGAAGAGGAAATGTGGAATACAAGTGTCTTGCCTCAACGGCTACAGCTGGACTCGAACTCCAAACATAAGTTTGCAATCCGTACCATATCACATAATTGCCTGACTTGTGGGTGCCATTTAGAAGAATAAAAAACGACATCACTTTTGCTGTTCTTTTGTTTTCATTGTTGAGTTGCCATGGAGCAACCCGTTTATTTGTTTTTTCATATTTACATACACAGAAACATAAATACAATGTCACCGTATTACAGTTTAACAATTGATATACTCTTGACGCACAGCTACAGAGTTCTAACAGTATAGAGATATATCTATGTATGTAAATATAGGAGGATGAGAAGCAGATTAGAATATAGAAGAAAATGTAAAAGATATATAAATTTAGATCAAAGTTGTTTATATACAGCAGAATAGAGGAGGATAAGTAGAGAGAAATGAAAATAGAGGACAATTCCAGCCACTCCATGCAAAAACATTGTCATAAATGTTCATATATTTTACTGCCGTCAACGTATCAAAATATAAACTGGTCTCAATGTTTTCTATGAATACATATTTTGTCTTTTATCATTGCTGTATGTTTCTCTATTTCTTTTCTCTCTTTCAGATAATTTATAAATTGGGTAAAGACAGGGGCACTTTTATTTAATTTACATTTATATATGTAGTATTTGCCTAGTACATTGTATCAGAATAAAATGAATAAGATCTTTGGAATGTTGTTGTTCTAGGCACAAGAGACATACTGAAATTATTGAAATACACACAATGCGGTACATTGAGTCTATATGTTGAGAAGAAAGGAATATTACGCCCGGAAAGATGTAAGTATTTTCACCGCATATTTCCAACGTTCAACGTGCAATGTATGTGAACTGTTCAAACTTAAGCTTCATTCGGGAGACATGAAGCATAGTCGTATTTTTTTCAACTTTTGTAAATAAGAATTATTATACAAATGTACCACTAAATCCGCACTAAATCTTAAACTGCTCTATGCTACTGTATTTATGTATGTATGTATGTTACATCAATGTCAAACTCCTTGCGGGGACAACAATACTAATAATAATAAAGACTTTATTTTTACGAGAGAACTCATTTAACAAAAATTAATCTATAATGAGGTCCTCAACATATTTTCAAATCAAATGATAGGACTATAAGTGAAAACTGAATATTGTAATTATATAAGAAGCTGAGAAGTATAAAGCTGCACAGTAGAGAAACTATGTACATGTATATATATAATATGTTATGGAATATGATGATATATGAAATGGAACAAGCGGTTAACCAGTACTAAGCAATGTTTTCCTGGGCAGGCTTAGCCGACCAAAGCGGTTAACCAGTACTAAGCAATGTTTTCCTAAGCAGGCTTAGCCGACCAAAGCGGTTAACCAGTACTAAGCCATGTTTTCCTGGGCAGGCTTAACCGATCAAAGCGGTTAACCAGTACTAAGCCATGTTTTCCTGGGCAGGCTTAGCCGACTCTAAACGATTAACCAGTACTAAGCCATGTTTTCCTGGGCAGGCTTAGCCGACTCTAAACGGTTAACCAGTACTAAGCCATGTTTTCCTGGGCAAGCTTAGTCGACTCTAAGCGATTAACCAGTACTAAGCCATGTTTTCCTGGGCAGGCTTAGACGACTCTAAGCGGTTAACCAGTTCCAAGCCATGTTTTTCTGGGCAAGCTTAGCCGATCAAAGCGGTTAACCAGTACTAAGCCATGTTTTCCTGGGCAAGCTTAGCCGATCAAAGCGGTTAATCAATACTAAGCCATGTTTTCCTGGGCATGCTTAGCCGATCAAAGCGGTTAACCAGTACTAAGCAATGTGTGCGAGGTGCCTTGCTCAATGACACTACATACGTGGCCTGACCGAGGTATCGAACCCCGTACTGTTCTATTCCAAATCAGACACTCTACCACTGGACCACGAATGCACACATTTATGCTTTCCCCAACATCATATATAAAACTTCATTTATGTAATATCCAATCCCAGGGTCTACTTCCAACTAAATTCATCCAGAATGACCTGTCATTCTAATGATCCACAACCATAGTAAGAGAACACCAACATTTGAATAGGATTGAATATATTCCGTAGTGGAAACCAGGGGCGTAGCCAGGAGGCAAATTATGTGCAGGCCCGGGTAAAGAATGTTGAGTGAGCGTAGCGAACGAGGTTGCTAGGTGGGTTTGGGGGCATGCACCCCCGGAATTTTTTAGTTTTTAGGATGCAATTTCCAGCATTCTGCTGCATTTAAAAGACAAATTCGGACATGTTTTTATAACAAATAAACATGATATATATTTTTTTTTGTCAAAATGATGTGCAGGCTCGGGCCTTTTGGTCTAATGGCAGCTACGCGCCTAGAGACGGCCTGTTTATTTTAGAAACAAGATTACTGATATACCAAAGGTGTAAATGAATGTACCGTAGCAATGTTCAATATAAATAAAGTTGGACAAAAGGCCACTGACAATAAAAGGTGTAAATGAATTCACCGTAAAAATGTTGAATATACATATACAAGTTTGTCATAAAATCCACCAAGATAAGTTGTTCGCAATGGGTGCCATATCAGGAGGGAGGTATGGGCGGAAAGGGTAAAACTGGAAATAAAAAGAACTGATACAAGGTATACTTATAAATCCAGAAGATTATAGAGAAAATAATTTCTGTCTGTGAACTATTGTTCCATTCCTGAATTGGGATATTAAGAGGCCCACGTGCGCTAGCAGCAGCAGCAGTGGCAGCACAACAAATACTATATGTAATAATCGCACGGTGTTCAGTATAGATGTATTCAGTGGCATATTACACTAATGAACTAGTAAACTATCATGTAAATCACTGTAAATGATTTGATTTAATACAATTTTAATATGCAAAATCCACAAACATACATTGTCTGACCAGCAGCTGTATTTCCAGAGATGCAAAGTTGTGGATTTGTGTTTCATTTATTAATATATTTTTTCAGGGGATGACAACTTTGTTATTATCGCCAAAGGCTATACAGGGTGTTGGAACATGTGTTTTTTTAAAGACAAGTTTGCAAAGAAAGCGGACATGATTTATTCAATGAAGGAACTTGAAAGGTGGGTGCTATTCTTTAGTACATGTACACATAATCCTTAAATAAGATAATAAATGTGTTTAGTAAGCAGGTGGATATATGTCACACGAGATATGTTGCTGTTGGATTTATTTCCGATTAAAACACTTGTCATAACGTCATACCTT
>CM026393.1:69667928-69688955 GCA_014843695.1 Archivesica marissinica
CTTGATTACATCAGATTTCCAATATACATCTCCTGCTCTGTAGGCTTGATTACACCATATTTCCAATATACATCTGCTCTGTAGGCTTGATTACACCAGATTTCCAATATACATCTCCTGCTCTGTAGGCTTGATTACACCAGATTTCCAATATACATCTCCAGCTCTGTAGGCTTGATTACACCATATTTCCAATATACATCTCCTGCTCTGTAGGCTTGATTACACCAGATTTCCAATATACATCTCCAGCTCTGTAGGCTTGATTACACCAGATTTCCAATATACATCTCCAGCTCTGTAGGCTTGATTACACCAGATTTCCAATATACATCTCCTGCTGTGTACGCTTGATTACACCAGATTTCCAATATACATCTCCTGCTCTGTAGGCTTGATTACACCAGATTTCCAATATACATCTCCTACTCTGTAGGCTTGATTACACCAGATTTCCAATATACATCTCCAGCTGTGTACGCTTGATTACACCAGATTTCCAATATACATCTCCTGCTCTGTAGACTTGATTACACCAGATTTCCAATATACATCTCCTGCTCTGTAGGCTTGATTACACCAGATTTCCAATATACATCTCCTGCTCTGTAGGCTTGATTACACCAGATTTCCAATATACATCTCCAGCTCTGTAGGCTTGATTACACCAGATTTCCAATATACATCTCCAGCTCTGTAGGCTTGATTACCCCAGATTTCCAATATACATCTCCAGCTCTGTAGGCTTGATTACACCAGATTTCCAATATACATCTCCTGCTCTGTAGGCTTGATTACACCAGATTTCCAATATACATCTCCTGCTCTGTGGGCTTGATTACACCAGATTTCCAATATACATCTCCTGCTCTGTAGGCTTGATTACACCAGATTTCCAATATACATCTCCTGCTATGTAGGCTTGATTACATCAGATTTCCAATATACACCTCCTGCTCTGTAGGCTTGATTACATCAGATTTCCAATATACATCTCCTGCTCTGTAGGCTTGATTACACCAGATTTCCAATATACATCTCCTGCTCTGTAGGCTTGATTACACCAGATTTCCAATATACATCTCCTGCTCTGTAGGCTTGATTACATCAGATTTCCAATATACATCTCCTGCTCTGTAGGCTTGATTACACCAGATTTCCAATATACATCTCCAGCTCTGTAGGCTTGATTACACCAGATTTCCAATATACATCTCCTGCTCTGTAGGCTTGATTACATCAGATTTCCAATATACATCTCCTGCTCTGTAGGCTTGATTACACCAGATTTCCAATATACATCTCCTGCTCTGTAGGCTTGATTACACCAGATTTCCAATATACATCTCCAGCTGTATAGGCTTGATTACACCAGATTTCCAATATACATCTCCAGGGTAACGATGTTTAGCCATGAATAAATCTGGTCACTCTATCGCAGAGCCACCACAACAACCGCCAACACTGTATGTGTGTTTTACGTTTATTTATTGTCGCTACCGGTTGCCCATATGAGCGACACCTCCTGAAGAGATTAGTCATATTAGATTTTGGAGGATAGTGCAATGATACAGACAGAGACACGTTCCAGAGTCGCCTCTGGTTCTTTTACGTGCACGATGTAAAGCACTCACACGAGACCTCTGTTTAGCGTCCCATCTGAAAGACTGTTAATTTGTATTAGGGTCAGACGGGGGATCGAACCTGCGATCCCTGAACACTGGTTGCGCATTTATACTGATACAGTCATGTTCAAATGCGCTGATGACAACTGAAACATCTTGAGACAATGTACGACCGCCACAATGCTGAAATAAAAAGTTAATTCTTGTCTCACAATCGTAAAATAAATACAACATTTAGCTTGAAAAAAAACTGTTCTGTTTGCCAGTATACAGTAGATCTATTACATCTCAAGGAAATCAGTAATGTGCATCTGTAACCGTAGTAAATAGTCCATGCTAATCAAATAAATCCATGCCAAACGTGCATTTTATTGATTTCAATAAACAGTTGATTTGTGGAAGTCGTGATAGCTCAGTGGATGCGCGTTCGCTTCAGGTGCGAAAGGTCCGGAGTTCGAGCCCCACTGGAGCCATTACGATTGTGCCCTTAGGCAAGGTATTTACATTCCACGTTGCCTTTTCTCTCTCCCTCGTGGCGATGGGTTCCGTCAGGAATGAGGTCTCGAGAGTGATTTATATAAGTTGAAATAACTTGTTTCGCAATCGAGCTAAAATAAATTTGTATAAACTAAGTTGATTTTTCACAAATAAAGCATGAACACAAACTAAGCGTCCAATGTGTAAAGCAAGCTGTCATGCCACGACCAATTAGAATCCTTCCAGGTTGTATTACACGTGTGTACAAGCAAGAAAATAATTATGTAAAAGAACCAGAGTAGATTGTGGAATGGGTCTCTGTCTGTATCATGCACTATCATCCAAACATCTAAAATGACTAATCTCTTCAGGAGGCGTCGCTCATATGGGTAACAGCTAGCGACGATAAATAAACGTAAAACACACAAAACACAGAAAATAATTATGTGATTGCTGTATTAAGCCGAATACAATCAAAGTTATGTGATAAAAGTATCAATTAGTTTCCATGACTGTATGTCCTACGAGGTAGTACATAGTTTGGTTAGTAACTGGAACACCTCCGTTGTCGAGTGGTTACGGTCGTTGACTTGTATACCACTGTAACGTAGCATCACGTTTGTTTTATACTTTATTTATTTTACAACGATTGCGAAGCAAGTTTTAACAACTTATATTAATCACTCTCGTTGGCTCGGATGAAAGCGTATCGTGGTCATTCATGTGGGAGCAAACCGGAGTACCCGGAGAAAACCCACCTGTCCGATCTGGCGACCATCGTACCATCTCACATATTTCCCTGTCCGAGGATCGAACCCGAGTCACATTGGTGAGAAGCGAGCACTGCACTAATCGTAGCATCACTTGAGACCACGTGTTCGAGCCCGCTTATATCGTGTCTCATTATATGAAACAGTTGGCACTTTCTTACGGAGGTTGGTGCACCAAGTACTGCACCAAGTAATGGTTAACCACTGGGGCTTGCCCAGGAAGGGCGTTGTTAGGTAAACTGCCCGGCGCTTATATAGGCAACCGGTAGCGATGTTAAATGAACTTAAATAAAATAAATGGAACAAATACATTATCGTTATCTAACTACTAATATCCAGAACAAAATAAGGCGATGCTAGGTTAATTACACCAGGCACGGGAGAACAGCTGGCCTGTCCGCCGCAGTTAGCCTATCCTAGGGTTGTCCGGGGGTATGGTCCCCCGGAAAAATTGAAAACCTGAATACGAAATGCTGGTGCAACGATTTTTTTGGAAATTAATGAGATAAAAAAGTCATCACTCAGGAAATTAAGGGGGTGCTAGAGTACCCGGAATACCCCCCGGATACGCCTCAGCATGTAACACATTTCTACTGAATTTCACATTCTTCGTCATAATTAATTTGTTTTATTAATTTCCATTTAACTGTAAACTGTTTCAGATTAACCCATATATTTTGAAATATTGAATTAAATACTCACGTTTTCCATTCTTCAACAAATATAGTTATAAAATACAGACGGGCCAGTGTCCAGTTGGGATCCAGGGATCGTAGGTTTGATTCATACGTCTGACCCTAGAATTTTAAACCGAGGTGCCGGTGCTTTACACCGTGCACGTAAATGAACCAGAGGAGATTCTGGAATGGTTCTCTGTCTGTATCATTGCACTATCCTCCGAAATCTAAAATGATTAATCTCTTCAGGAGGCGTCGCCCATATGGACGTTAAATAAAGCTCTTTATTTTTATAAAATACTAACAATTGTCTTTCCTAAGCTATGTAATTAATTAATAGTTTATATTATACCATGTTTATAACTGGATATGTAAATGTTGCATTATGTAAATTATGCACTTACTGTTCTACAATGGATGGATAAACAATATAATTATGCATACACTATTTGATTCTTTTATAGGGATAGCGGGTTTGCCAGCGGAGGTTCAATGACAAGTTGTAAGTTATTTATCTGTATTTTTCGAATTCTGTGCTGGCGGCTTCGTACGGTCGCCTTGTATTGAATTCTGGTACGGTTACCATCATATCTAACAGGTTCGTTTTTCTCAGCGTACTCCAGTTTCCTCACAAACAAATATGCACAGCGTGTTGCGCAATGTAAAACAAAGTAAGTTGTCAAAGTTTGTTGCACAATGTAAAACAAAGTAAGTTGTCAAAGTGTGTTGCGCAATGTAAAACAAAGTAAGTTGTCACAGCGTGTTGCACAATGTAAAACAAAGTAAGTTGTCACAGCGTGTTGCACAATGTAAAACAAAGTAAGCTGTCACAGCTTGTTGCACAATGTAAAACAAAGTAAGTTGTCACAGCTTATTGCGCAATGTAAAACAAAGTAAGTTGTCACAGCTTGTTGCGCGATGTAAAACAAAGTAAGTTGTCACAGCTTGTTGCGCAATGTAAAACAAATAAAGTGTATTTGTATTGGGTTCGCGGATTAACTATCTACTCATTGTTCTGATTGACTTTTGATTAAGCTGAAGAGCTATTATTTAAGGCTATATTATCCTCTGTGGTTACGATTGTGCCATTATGCAACGAATTTAAATTCCACATTGCCTCTTCCCTCTTCATCGTGGTTATGGATTCCATCAGGGATAATTGATACGATACGGTATCCGCCATAGTACTATTGAGCCAATATGAACTCCCGTTATATAATGGATACGGTATCCGCCATAGTATTATGGAGCAATGGGAGCTCGTGTTATTTAATGGATACGATATCCGCCATAGTACTATGGAGCCAATGGGAGTTTCCGTTATGTAATGGATACGGTATCGGCCATAGTACTATGGAGCCAATGGGAGCTTCCGTTATGTAATGGATACGGTACTATGAAGCCAATAGGAACCAGTGGCGTAGCTAGCCATTTTGAATTTGTATGGGTCTTGGGGCATACACCCGCAGTGACATGCTAACCCTAGAACGTCGATGGTGCACTGTGACGCAGTTTAATGTACGTTTTAGACATTCACATTTCGCCGTATTTATCAAAATGGTAACACATTGATGATAGAATACACAGAGATGAAAGGTCACATTGACTACAAAATTATATGATCACGTCGTGAAATATGCATGTGACCGGTGGTCTACATTCTATACCATACATACATGCTAATACCCACGCCACTTTGTATTGCACATTTGGCCTATTGAATGTATATGTATATGTAAGCCCGGACCTTCGGTGCCTTATAGGAGCTACGTGCCCGGGAGCTTCCTTGGTTTAATAGAATCGGTGTGCGTCTACAGTAGCAATCATGGCGTTACATAAGGAATATAAGTAACTGTGTCGGCCTTGTAACCCAGTTGGTAGTGATTTCGAGCCCCGTCCAAACCAAGGTGGTGATCTCCTCCGGCAATGCATTTCATTAATCCCAGTTTCACATACACTGCTTAGAACGAAATGTAGTTCCCTGAACCATCTTTTCCTAAAGAACATTGTAAAAAAAATGTTTATATTTACTTTTTATTTTACAACGATTGCGAAGCAAGTTCTAACAACTTATTGAAGGTCTAAGAACATTGTAGAATCACTATTATGCAGTTATGGTTCTATATAGAAGATATTTCCCACTTCTTCCGTCAATGCCTCTCTTCAATAAGATGTCCATACTTTGTAATGCCAACTTAAACACACTCTCGCGGTGACACTTGTAATGGTTTTGCATTCAACACCGTCCATGTCATTGCTGTACACGAATACATTATTGGCAGTGAAAAGTTTTGAGATGGATGATATCGAAGATGTTCACATGGCGGATTCCAATCTGATAGCTGTCCTTATTGACACAACAACCGATCATATCCAACTAGTTTTTTTTCGTGCTCCGATTTCATATTTGGTGTTCTTGAAATTTCTTCAAATATTCATTTAAATGTTAACCATTTTATTTTTAACATCCAAAACTATTTACTCACTAATGCAATAACTTGTGGTTCACATAACACTTTGAAATTCTTTGACATATACCTAGTAATTTCATTGTTAAATATATTATTCTCCTGCCGATTGCATAGTAACCAATTGATAGGGAGAAAAACTATATAAGTTTTCATTCGTTCCCTTCTAATATCTTTCAGACTCCCGCTGTTAAAGTATATGTAACATGTTCATTTCTTCATTACATGTAAAAATACTGAAATAAATAAAATGCTTAGACTATGGTATTTCAATCTGGCTGATATTAAAATATACTCATTTTAGGTCGGCAGAGCTTCAAATATAGTACAATAGAAGCAATAGACGAAAACGTGTCCGCTTACAGTTCGAATCTCCCAGGTATTAGGTTTTATTCTAGAGAGGAATGACAGGTCGCCCCGCCCTACTCCTTTTTTGGCCCCGACATGTTGCCTTATTTTTAAAAAAAAATAACAGGTGAATGTGGGCTTCGGGTGGTTAGACCTATATAACTAGAACGTGTCCACCCTTTTCACAAATATATACTGCCCTACTGCCTCCTTGGTGAAGCATACTTAGCTGCCAATCACCGCCGTAAGTTAGCGACACTTTCGGGGGGGGGGGTGACCCAAAATACCTGTAATAGCACATACAATGACATTAAGCACAAACGGAACCACATAATAAAAGTTAGGCAAAAGAGGGACGGGTTCTTTCCTCCCCCATTATTCGTGTATGAATAATTTTAATTACGCAAATCGTACCATAGATACATATGCAATGAAGAGGAACTCTGTACGACGGGTCAATGATCCAGTGGTTAACACGTTAGGCTGTGAATCCGGTGATCGTTTGTTAGATTCCCCGTCTGGCTCTAAGAATAGTAAGTGTTTCATGCGGAACTATAATCGGGAAAGTAAACCAACCATGCATGGATCATTCGGGAAATAGAACGTCTTCTGCATCTTGCACTGTCCTCCAACTAATTTACTTATGGGGAATCGCACCGATTATCCAGACGGCGACTATAAATAAACTGATTTAAAATGTAATAACTATTACAGACATATTTGTAGTCCAGTGGTAACACGCTGGACTGGTAATCCAGGGATCGCAGGTTCGATCCCCCGTCTGACCCTAATAAAATTAACAGTCTTTCAGATGGGACGTTAAACCGAGGTCTCGTGTCGGTGCTGTACACCGTGCACGTAAAAGAACCAGAGGAGACTCTGGAATGGGTCTCTGTCTGCATCATTACACTATCCTCCATACATCTAAACGGACTCTATTCAGGAGGCGTCGCTCATATGGGCAACCGGTAGCGACGATAAATAAACGTAAAAACACACGTAAACTAGGATATACACTCAACAAAATTCCTAATCGGTCACCTGGTGTTTTATATTATGAGTCAACTAATAACCATACCACATAAATAGTTTCATATTGTCATTTAGTGTGTTATACTCCAGATGAATATACAGCAATGCATTGCATAACGAGCTGTAAAAATGTATTAAATAAGATGATATGAATATTTATATTATATGGTTATTAGTTTGACCCCAAATATGGGAAAACACCAGGTGACCGATTAGGAATTTTGTTGAGTGTATGAGAAGATAACAAAATCTTGATGTAGACTAATAATCATTTATTATTCGAAAGTTAGACTTCCTCGAAACATGTATTTTAAAACTAAATTGTATGTTTGGTTTCATGTATCTAGCAATTTCAGTAAAGGAAATGTATGCAGCAACATGTAAAACCATATACATGTACTAAGGCCATAATAAAATATTTCCTAGATTTTCATCCCCGCCCGCCCCCGTTTTTAGGGCCCGCCCCGATTTTTTTTATTACTATTTGAAAAAAAAAAAATCTTGTCAAAACACCATTTTATCAGCATAAATATCGATATCCTGAAAATATAAAATAAAAAATAAAATTTCACCCCCAAAAATATTTGGATGAAAATCTAGGATTTATTTTATTATGGCCTAATACATAATCACCAAAATTCAGCGGGAAAGGTAAATCAAAAGGAAACGCCGGCATGTTTTATAAATATGTCAGTTTTTGTTTAATCACATACATATTTCATAGTGAACGCTGACCTCGAATCTTTCTCCTTTTTTTGGAGCATCGTCACCAAATGGTTGCTAGCCTGAGCGTGGCCAGGACCGCGGTTGTGATGTCCAGTAATAGACATTTCAATTCACATTTCCCATTCTCTCCTCACTGTAATGTTGTGTTCCGTTAGATATGCTGTATGATTGGTCTTAAGATGAATGTATAAGTGCCTGGTTTGCAGTAATTGAACGCTGCACTGAAAAGTTCAGGAACAATATACGTAGTCATAACATTATTTCAGAATAGACAACAGTTAAATTTATCCCGGGACATTCTGGTATAACTTTTAAAGATGAAATTGCTTACGAATTCTTAGTACTATTATAGAGGACATAGAAAACGCACACTTCGGATAAGTGTGTTTTTACATGAAAAACAATAACTATATAAATACATAGTTTTAAACATTTTGGAATAGTTCCGTTGTTCAGTTTGTGATTTGTAATAAAGATGTGATATATCTGTGATGGAATCATTCGTATTTCGTTTTCATGTAATAATAAACATATAATGTAGGTGTGCATTTTCTATGTCCTCTAGTATATAATGCAGGTGCGCGTTTTCTATGTCCTCTAGTATATAATGTAGGTATGCGTTTTCTATGTCCTCTAGTATATAATGTAGATATGCATTTTCTATGTCCTCTAGTATATAATGTAGGTGTGCGTTTTCTATGTCCTCTAGTATATAATGTAGGTGTGCGTTTTCTATGTCCTAGTATAATAGGAAACAACCGTTCAAAGTAATGATGTAAGACTATTGATGACAGTATTTCATACTATGATGTAGATAATGTACCAATGGGAAATCCCAATATTGCCATACAAGAAGCCAATAAGGATGAAGAAAACAAAACAGTTGAGGAAATACATCCGACAGATACAGACTCGTATCCCGTCCAGGAATCTGAAGGTTGGTATATTGTTTGAGGTTGTATTTTTGACCGTAAACGTCATCTAACTGCTGTATATGACGGTCAGTGTCAGCAAAAGGTAAAAGTAAAGTGTTGTTGCTTATTGTAGTATTACTCCTTTTAGCTTATACACATTTATTTTAGCTCGATTGCGAAATAAATTCTTATGACATATTAATCACTCCCGAGACCTCATTCCTCATGGAATCCATCGCCACGAGGGAGAGAGAGAGAGAGAGAAGAGGCACGTGGAACTTAAATGCCTTGCCTAAGGGCACAATCGTAACGGCTCCAGCGGGGCTCGAACTCCGGACCTTACTTCTTTTGAAAGGGCCAGTCATTTCTGTCTTATGAGTCACCTCTTTATGACCACTATTACTTCCCGAATTATCAGAGTGGAATGATAAGATTAGAACATTCGACCTACCACTCCGTAGTCAGACGCCTTAACCATTAGGTCACAGAGACCACCAATATGCCTAGCTATGAAAAAGAACCTCGGCCATAGGTTAATGAATCACTGCGTTAAGTGAGCAAGCCACGGATACAGTTTGTGTGTGTAGCTTACAAGTGGGAAGGAGTGTGTACATATAATTGATTATGAAGACTATGTTAATGCAGTCTCGGAACGGACACAGTTTGTGTGTGTGTAGCTTACACGTGGGAAGGAGTGTGTACATATAATTGATTATGAAGACTATATTAATGCAGTCTCGGAACGGACACAGTGTGTGTGTAGCTTACACGTGGGAAGGAGTGTGTACATATAATTGATTATGAAGACTATATTAATGCAGTCTCGGAACGGACACAGTGTGTGTGTAGCTTACAAGTGGGAAGGAGTGTGTACATATAATTGATTATGAAGACTATATTAATGCAGTCTCGGAACGGACACAGTGTGTGTGTAGCTTACATGTGGGAAGGAGTGTGTACATCTAATTGATTATGAAGACTATGTTAATGCAGTCTCGGAAAGGACACAGTGTGTGTGTAGCTTACAAGTGGGAAGGAGTGTGTACATATAATTGATTATGAAGACTATTTTAATGCAGTCTAGGAACGGACACAGTTTGTGTGTGTAGCTTACATGTGGGAAGGAGTGTGTACATATAATTGATTATGAAGACTATGTTAATGCAGTCTCGGAACGGACACAGTGTGTGTGTGTGTGTGTGTGTGTGTGTGTGTGTAGCTTACACGTGGGAAGGAGTGTGTACATATAATTGATTATGAAGACTATGTTAATGCAGTCTCGGAACGGACACAGTTTGTGTGTGTAGCTTACATGTGGGAAGGAGTGTGTACATATAATTGATTATGAAGACTATGTTAATGCAGTCTCGGAACGGAGGATACTAAGGATTTGAATGAAAGTATCTAATGTGCTTGGTATAAAATATTTCAGATATTAGATCTATCGATGATCACATCCAATATGAAAATGTTGAGAACAAGAAAATGACTACAAATGGTATACGTCTTTGATATCTAGTTTTGCATACCTAATCATAATATGGGCGATATATTAAAGTTAGTGTGGGGTGTGTAATACACGTTTAGCGTTTTCTGGCAAATCCTGGGACCATAGCATCGTTCTTGAATAGTCGAATTGTAAAGGTTTTTTGCATGCGTCTTGGCGAGTCCAATTGTAAACAATGATAGTACGTCCTATCGGTTTGGAACCGTAAGTATAACGAATGAAATGAAATGGGACATGTATTTTCTATGAGCTTTGTTTGTGTTCACTTCTGAGAACTGTCAGATGTCACAACAACAGAATGCATGTCGAAATTTAATGTCTGTAAATCAATTGCAATTTTCTATAGATGCACGTTTCCTTATGTGACTGTTACCAAAAGAAACACACAAATGAAATTAAAACACAAATGAACCAAATTAAAAGCACCACTTGCCATTTTAGGCAAACAAAAGACCGATTCTTTCCTCCGCTAGTGTTGGTGTATGGATAGTTTTAAGTGTGTACATCGTACCATAAATACAACTCTAATCAAGACGACCACTGCGAATCCAGGGATTGCAGGTTCGATCCCCCGTCTGACTAATAATATTAACATTCTTTCAGATGGGACTTTAAACCGAGGTATCATGTCGGTAGTTTACACCGTACACGTAAAATGAACCAGAGGATACTCCGGAATGGGTCATTGCACTATTCTCCTAAATCCAAATTACTTCATGAGGAATCGCTTATATCTGCAACCGATAGAGACGATAAATAAACGTGAATATAAACAAACGACCACTGTAAGACGGATTGGTGGTTAACACCAGGGATAGCAGGTTAGATCCAGAGATCGCAGGCTATATCTGACCCTAATACTATTAAACATATTTCATGTGGGACTATAAACTACGGTCTCGTGGTTAGGTTCTATTCAACTGGCATGTTGCTTCTGGAATTGGAGCATCTTATGTATCGCTTGTATTATCCTCCAACATATATTAATATTCTAATGTACTTCGGAGGGGAAGCCCCGATTAACCAGGAGGCAGGAGGCGGCCATGAATAAACTTCCAAGAAATGAACAATATAATTAGATATCGGAAAATGAAAATATTCTTGATGCAGACTAACTAATACTGTTATTTTAATTATAAATAATATTTTAATTTTCGTGTGTCTTGCAATTTCAGTGAAGGAACGGAATATACAACCAGAAACAGACACTGTTATTCAGTTAAGAGAACCCAACTTGAGAAGTAGATCACAACGACACGCCTGTGTGTTTGGTAAATATTACGTTTTCACGTTCAATATAGGAAACGACAGTTCAAAGTAACGATGTAAGACTATTGATGACATAATTTCCATATTAAAATCAAAAATGTCGTACCGATTGGAAATAAATCTCAATGTCGAGAAGTACGAATCCAATGGTAAAGATGAATGGAACGCAACAGCTGAGCAAACACAGACTCGTATCCCGTCCAAGAAAGCAAAGATTTGGGTTGGGTATATTTTGGCCGCCAGTGTCAATAAGCGTAAAAAGTAATGTGTTTGTAGTGTTACTTCTATGTGTGTGTGTTTTACGTTTATTTATCGTCGCTACCGGTTGCCCATATGAGCGACGCCTCCTGAGGAGATTAGTCATTTTAGATTTTTGGAGGATAGTGCAATGATACAGACAGAGACCCATTCCAGAGTCTCCTCTGGTTCTTTTACGTGCACGGTGTAAAGCACCGACACGATACCTCGGTTTAACGTCCCATCTGAAAGACTGTTAGTTTTATTAGGGTCAGACGGGGATCGAACCTGCGATCCCTGGATTACCAGTCCAGCGTTTTATCACTACTACTGGAAGGGCCAGTCATTTCTGCTTCATAAGGCACCTCTTATGGACATCATTACTTCCCGAATCCTATCCTTGCAGACGCGACGACGGAAACATAGTGTGGGTGTAGTTCACAAGTGGAACGAATGGTATACATCAACAATTGATCATGACTATATTGAAGCATTATCAAAATTGATAATTGAAGAGAAAGATTCTAATGATCTGAATGAAAGTATAACAATGTGCTTAAAATAACATATTTCAGATAGCGTTCCAGGATCGATCTCGCTACCGGAAAGACAACCAGAATTAAACAGTATGGAAGAAACTACTGTGAAAACAAGATTTGATGAAGCGTTACCTCAAAGTGTATCCAACACATCATCTTTAAGAAAGGGGAAGACGAAAGAAACTAATGGAGTATTGGCTTGTACAACTATCGATGAACCCCCATATGAAAATCTTGGTGACAAGGAAAACGGTACAAATGATAAACCTATTTGATTATTGTTTTATTAAAATAAGACCCATAGCTAGGCTATAGTACAATTTGGAATGCTCTTTTTCGTTTATTATATAAATTAAATTGATAACATACGTTTAGTATCATTTTAATCTGACTTAGTTTCTAAGGACATCTATTAGGAACGAAAGAAGTCCTGTAAAAAATATGGAACGTATATTTAGCTGTCGTGTAAATCTCTTAGTAAAATATGTGGTACGTTCAAATATATCATTATAAACTATGCAATAAATTCTGGTGTTAGTTAGATATCAGAAGGCCTCCATGGACGAGACTCAGTGGTTAATGGAACTGATGTCAAATCACTTGCTTGCCCCTCGTCGTTGTAGATTCGAATCCCACTGAGGGTGTCGAATTCATTCAAGTGAAGAACATATCCAGCTGTCTTGCGATAGGTCGGTGATTCTACCCGGGTACCCGTCCGTGCCTGATATACTTATCGGAGGGGTACCCGGGATCGTCGTCCACCAATAATAATCATCAGCTGGAATCGCCATATGACATAAACTGTTGGTACGAATTTATTTATTTATTTATGTTTGTACATATTATGCGTATTTTCAGATCCTGGTCTTGAAGCTCAGCTTGAAGGAGTAACATTGAATGGATCATTTGATACGGACACTACACTACGAAAAACCATATTTGCTAATGATTCTGATAGCAACATGCATAGTGATGATACGATCGATGATCCATGTTATGAACGTGTTAACTATGATGGAAATACAGGTGACATGTTTAAATTTGCGCCTCTTAGCCATTGCAGTTTATATATGTCATGAAAAACTCACCGGGCCGAAATTAAAATATTAATACTTCTCTGAACAAAGTGTTCCAAGTTGCGGTGGTCACAGAAAGAGGCTGCATAAATTAATAAATTAAAACTACCACAATAGAGACGAAAATAGAAGTAACGAACAGAAACTCCCAATGCCTTCGCTCTATCCCGCTACCCTCTATAGACCAACCATCGTTACATATGTAAATTGCTTTATAATGCTATGCTATATAAAGCGTGTCTTTTTTATTGTTTCAATACTTGCCTTCTACATACCATTTTACATTGCATTACAGCCCGATATGGTATATGTTTGATCCTAAAAAAGTCAAATTAACTTTGTATACAGGGTCCTCCGTGGCCGAGTGGTTTAAGTTTAAGCTTTGTGTACAGGGTTCTCCGTGACCGATTGGTTTAAGTTTAAACTTTGTGTACAGGGTCCTCCGTGGCCGAGTGGTTTAAGTTTAAACTTTGTGTACAGGGTCCTCCGTGGCCGATTGGTTTAAGTTTAAGCTTTGTGTACAGGGTTCTCCGTGGCCGAGTGGTTTAAGTTTAAACTTTGTGTACAGGGTTCTCCGTGGCCGATTGGTTTAAGTTTAAGCTTTGTGTACAGGGTTCTCCGTGGCCGAGTGGTTTAAGTTTAAACTTTGTGTACAGGGTTCTCCGTGGCCGATTGGTTTAAGTTTAAGCTTTGTGTACAGGGTTCTCCGTGGCCGAGTGGTTTAAGTTTAAACTTTGTGTACAGGGTCCTCCGTGGTCGAGTGGTTTAAGTTTAAACTTTGTGTACAGGGTCCTCCGTGGCCGAGTGGTTTAAGTTTAAACTTGTGTACAGGGTCCTCCGTGGTCGAGTGGTTTAAGTTTAAACTTGTGTACAGGGTCCTCCGTGGCCGAGGGTTTAAGTTTAAACTTTGTGTACAGGGTCCTCCGTGGCCGATTGGTTTAAGTTTAAGCTTTGTGTACAGGGTTCTCCGTGGCCGAGTGGTTTAAGTTTAAACTTGTGTACAGGGTCCTCCGTGGCCGATTGGTTTAAGTTTAAACTTTGTGTACAGGGTCCTCCGTGGCCGAGTGGTTTAAGTTTAAACTTTGTGTACAGGGTCCTCCGTGGCCGAGTGGTTTAAGTTTAAACAATATTTATTTCTTTGAATATACATAGTCTAGTATACATAATATGTACATACATGTAGTATTGAGGAGAAAGCAACTTGCTTATATGGTTACCTCTTTCCTACGAATCATTTACAAAATATACCATTTATACTAGGCAACAAAATTACTGTCAAATATTGAGTAACTCATTAATTTTAGAATGTGAGAAAATAATAACAAATTGAAATAGATATTAAGGTATGAATAATGTTGATGGTGGTTATGCAACAGGATGACCAAATGTGCTTGATCATCCAACTACACCACCGCACTTAGCAATGATAATATTGGATTGGAGAAAAACAAAACAAAACAAAAAATGGATGAGAGCGAATCAGATTCAGATGCCACCGGCATGTACGGAAACTGAGTATGCGTTTAGTGTGGTTTAGGTCACTGACAAAACACTTGCCACTCACCACTGCAAGTTCGAATCCCACTGGGTGTGTCGAATGATTTCATGTAAGGAAGCTACCCAGTTCGGTTGCGGAATATATGTGGTGCTACCCAGGTGTTCGTCTCCGTGTCTGAACTACTCATCGAATGGGCATCCGGGGTCTTCCTCCACCAATAATAGCAGGATAGTCACTGTATAATCTACGCTGTAAGCGTTTACTTAGAATGTGTTGCACACCGGGATGTTGTAAGGAGCAGATGATTAAATTGTGTGATTAATATCCTATGTCCTTTTTCAATAATAAATTAATACGGTAAACAGTAAAATTTGGAGAATTGGACTACACACGAAACTGCTGTTGTGGCATTACCATTTCTAAATTAATTCCCTTTATGGACATTTTATTTTAATCACCAATAACTCTGTAAATTGTGGTTTACTAAAGTTAACACTGGGACAAATTATTATAAATCATAGTATTATTTTAAGTCCAGTGGTTAACACCTTGGACTGGTAATCCAGGGATCGCCGGTTCGATACCCCGTCTGACCATAATAAATTAACAGTCTTTCAGATGGGACTTTAAACCGAGGTCTCGTGTCGGTGCTTTACATCGTGCACGTAAAAGAACCAGAGGAGATTCTGGAATGGGTCTCTGTCTGTATCATTGCACTATCCTCCAACAATCTAAAATGACTACCGTACTCTCTTCAGTAGTTTATACCCATTTATTAGTATAGTGCACGGTGCAGACAATATAATAATGTAGAGGTTTTTTTTTTATTATTTAAATTTATTTAACGTCGCTACCGGTTTCCCATTTGAGCGACGGGCAGTTTACCTAACAACACATTTCCTGGGCAGGCTCCAGCGGTTAACCAGTACTTGGTGCACCAACCTCCGTAAGAAACTGCCAACATTTTCATATAAATGAGACACGGTCTGAGCAGGGCTCGAACCCGTGACCATCAGAGATGATAGGTTACAGTGGTATACAAGTCAGCGACCTTAACCACTCGACTACGGAGGCGGTCTCAATGTAGAGGTTAGGACATACTTTATTAATATAAATAATAAATAAAATTAATAAAAAAACAGACCAGATTACATAGCACATACTTGATAATTCCCATATGCTTTTATAAAACACAAAAGACAACTGAGTCAATATTCAACATGATACGTTTCAATGATCTGCTCTGTCATTTGCAATACAATAAGAGTGTCATTTGCAACACAATAAGAGTGTCATTTGCAATACAATAAGAGTGTCATTTGCAACACAATTAGAGTAATTGGGTGAGCAACAAGAATAACAACATGTCCAACCTCATCTTCTAATTCAGATAAATGGTCGCATGCTTCAGAACCAACAGTTCCATCATCTAGTCATTCCATCAGAGATGATACACTGTCTTCTGCATCAGAATGTTATCTCTCCGTGCGAGAGGGATCGGTTGCTTCCACACTGACACCTTCGGAATCATTTGCATCTGTGAGATCTGCATCGACATGTAATGCCACAAGCAATCGTATTAGTAATTGCAGCAGTGGTAGCAGTGGAAGCGACATAAGTAGTAGCACATCTTTCGAAACTCCCGACGTTACACATAGTGCTCGTGTGCAGGTTAGATTAAAAATGAATATTTACATCACTATTGCATTTCCCTTCGATGAACGTATTTCCCCTGTTAGTATCCATTTTCGTATGAATTTCCTCACTAATGATATGCAGCTGGCATGCGTACTCGACCGTACCGTCACGTGCATTGGCAGTGTTTGGCAGCGTTCCTCGTAAAGTAAGAAAAGGTGTGTCTTACGGTTTACGCTGTTCCAAGTATGATCTGTTTACCATATCCTGTACACGATAAGTCGAATTGTGAAACAAATTCTTACCATTTTAGAATATTCGCTCTAGAGACCTCAATCATGGTGGAATCCATTGTCAGATATGGAATGCAAGGACAATATATGTAATGAAGTGCCCTGTCTAAGGACACTAACACGATGGCTCTAGTGTTGTTCGAACTCACAACATCTGGGCTACACGCCGGACACAGTATCCATTATACCACGGATGCACAACATCTGGGCTACAAGCCGGACACAGTATCCATTATACCACGGATGCACAACATACATGCGAATGTTCTGATCTATATTATGTTCTTTTTAATTTTCTCTCTTAACTTTTTTAGTCTATGCAAATTTATTTGAGCTCGATTGCGAAACAAGTTCTTACACCTTATATTAATCACTCTCGATACCTCATTCCTGATGGAATCCATCGCCACGAGAGGGAGAGAAGAGGTAATGTGGAATTTAAATGCCTTGCCTAAGGGTACAATCGTAACGGCTCCAGCGTGGCTCGAACTCCGGGTCTTTCGCACCTGAAGCGAACGCGCTATCACGACTTCCACGACTTTTTAGTAAGCCAAGTTTATTTTCACTTTTATGCATTAACTTTTATTAGCACACATAATTCCACTTTGTTAAAATGCTTAGGCAACTTTTGCAAGTTGATCAATGTTCATCCACCATTGACGAACTTGCAAAAGTTGACGCCGATTCGTTTATCATTTTGGTGAAGGCAATGGTTAACTTTTAACATTTCAGATTTTTAAAAGAGAAGAATATTTCTGCGACAAACCAGGTGGCATAAAAGGGTAAGCATAGCTTGTTTGCAGTACACATATTTAACATGAAATAATGCATATACATGATGTGTAACTAGGGGTGGCAACGAATAGCGAGTACACTATTCGAATATTCGATCGGGAAGGTGTTCGAATATTCGATAGAATTCTATCAAAGCTCAAAATCACTCAAACTCTTATAAAAATTGTCAAACTAACCTAATGTATGTGTTGCGCACAGGGATTCGGCACGTTTGGGGGTACTAGTATATATATTTAAGTACAGGGATTCTACTCTGTGGGATGTCAGATTTCGCATCGATCAGTAAAATGGCCCTATCTGAAACAATTATGTACAAATCTGTCCAAATATAACGCTTATCCCGTGTATAGGTGTATAGATATAGGTGTATATATATAGGTGTATAGATATAGGTGTATAGATATAGGTGTTTTATATTACTATATCATATCCAAATTGATACAGACGGATCTGTAGTCCAGTGGTAGCACGCTGGACTGGTAATCCAGGGATCGCAGGTTCGATCCACCGTCTGACCCTAATAAAATTAACAGTCTTTCAGATGGGACGTTAAACCGAGGTCTCGTGTCGGTGCTTTACACCGTGCACGTAAAAGAACCAGAGGAGACTCTGGAATGGGTCTCTCTCTCTGTATCATTGCACTATCCTCCACAAATCTAAAATAACTAATCTCTTCAGGAGGCGTCGCTCATATGGGCAACCGGTAGCGACGATAAATAAACGTAAAACACACACACACACACACAAATTGATTGACTATTAGTAGTCTATGAAATTGAATGGTAACGTAGTGTGAAGGTATAGTCGTTAGACTGGCAATACTTTTATTTTCAAATTTTGTAGACTACAAAATAGTCAATTTGTATATGATATAGTAATATAAAACACCTATAACAAGTCAATGGACTCTTCCGATAATGTTGTCAGTATCGTGCGGTGTTTATTATTAAAAAAAATGGCAATATTAAACTGAGACATTTGCATATTCCGTGAACTTACTTCGTTAATAATCGGATTTCCGAAGTAAAATATGAGCTTTAGATTATGGTACACTTACTTACTGACTTGATTCAAATATTAACGGTAAAAACCAAACGTATGTCCTGGTCATAGTTCACGGAAACTTACGAAGGCTTTGGCGGAGATTAATGAGTCTCAGTTTAATGTTGCCAAGCAATACCTGTTATATTAATGTTATATTTTATATTTAATTAATCCAAGAATGTTGACACTTAGGATGCAACTATATTACAGAGTTCTTAGGAAGAAACAAGATGGGACATTTATTGTATATCGCGGAACATCTAACACATTGGTAGGTGGCATTATACTGTTATCGATTAATTAAATATGCTAGATACAGTCAAACCTGTGCTAAGCAGCCAGCCAAGGGAATCACAGAAAGTGGCTACTTAATAGAGGTCAAATGTATAATAAACAATATATTGGGAATATGGAAACTGGTTGCTGAGTACAGGTTTGCTGCTTAATAGAGGTGATCACTAACACAGGTTTGACTGTATATCGTTATTGTGTCTATTACAATACAATAATAAAAGTATGCAAATTTAGTCAGGTCACCAGAACGAAAACATGACAAATGGTGTGATTTCTTAATTTCTTATACTCACAATAGTTTGCATTTGTTCATTCGGAATTAAATTGTCACCGTCTGGATTGGTTAATGTTATCACCGACATAACGTGCATGCGCCAGTGTGGTGCTGGATTGGTTAATGTTATCACCGACATAACGTACATGCGCCAGTGTGGTGCTGGATTGGTTAATGTTATCACCGACATAACGTACATGCGCCAGTGTGGTGCTGGATTGGTTAATGTTATCACTGATATAACTTACATGCGCCAGTGTGGTGCTGGATTGGTTAATGTTATCACTGATATAACTTACATGCGCCAGTGTGGTGCTGGATTGGTTAATGTTATCACTGATATAACTTACATGCGCCAGTGTGGCGCTGGATGGTTAATGTTATCACCGACATAACTTACATACGCCAGTGTGGTGCTGGATTGTTAATGTTAGCACCGACATAACGTACATGCGCCAGTGTGGTGCTGGATTGGTTAATGTTATCACCGACATAACTTACATGCGCCAGTGTTGTGCTGGCATGTTGACTAATAGTTCGTGTTTCCAGTTAAACCACGGGAGCTTGAGAAATGTTATCCATAAGCCATTAAAACCCATGTACCTCTATCCAAAGACCCACACCCCCTCCCCCCACCCCGTCTATAAAACTATTAAAATAATGTATGGAGGGATGGGTCTTGGGATAATTATATGCGTACAATGTAGCTTATGGATACAATGTCATGGTCCTGTGGTTAAACGTACCTGTTTATTCCGGTGCATTTAGGTACAAATGAGGGCGTACAGACATGTATACTCGTATAATCTCACAATAATTCATTTCTCTTGTAAATTAAATGCCATTTTATTAAATAGAAAAACGTATTCATAAGTGAAAATATATACCGTCTCCTTGGCCTAGTGGTTAAGGCGTGCGCCGGTCAAAGGTTCGAATCTCGTCATGGGTTCGTTCTGATATAACCGATTGGTGAGCCGCCAGCTAGTTAAATAATGGTTACCGATTGCCTACCAGCCTGTCGCCTGGCATACAAGTATAGGATTTGGGAAGTACTGGTGTTCATAAAAAACAGATGTGTCTCATAAGTCAGAAATGGCTGGCCCTTTAAATGAGTTATGTACAAGCAAACACATCATGGGAAACAATGCCTCTTACCCTACAAGAATATTATCTTCTTAAGAATAATATATGTACGTCCTATATGTCTGTACTTGCTGGTGGGTGAAAGCGGGGTTGTGTGTTTAGGAGTGGATGCTCGAAGTCTGTATATGTGTGAGTACGAGGCTGTGTATGGGGGAGGTCTGTATGTGTCAGTACGAGGCTGTGTATGGGTGAGGTATGTATGTGTGAGTACGAGACTGTGTATGGGGGAGGTCTGTATGTGTGAGTACGAGGCTGTGTATGGGGAGGTCTGTATGTGTGAGTACGAGGCTGTGTATGGGGGAGGTATGTATGTGTGAGTACGAGGCTGTGTATGGGGGAGGTCTGTATGTGTGAGTACGAGGCTGTGTATGTGGGAGGTCTGTAGG